>SJYA01002892.1:542610-601596 GCA_006410615.1 Neotragus moschatus
CGGGGGGGGGGCGGGGGGCTGGGGGGGAATGATGCCTGAGGCTCCCCTGTCTTTGGGCAGTCCACTGGCGGCATGACCAGTGTTCACAGTCTGTCCTTCCAAGTGTGTGTTGGCTGAGACCCTGTGAGTTCTAGGCACCTCCAACCTCTCCTCCAACCCAGAGGGTCAGGTGGTCAGCAGGCAAATCAGGGGCCCAGGAATTCCTTAGGAAAAGGGACTCTTGGTAAAAGAAGCGGCTTCTAGTAGCCTGTGGTCAGAGGGTGGGACTGGGGACTGCTGCAGGTCTCACACTTGGGGGCTCCTCTCCCCGAGGGCAGGTGGGGCCTCCACGGAAGACCTACGGGTTTTTACTCGGCAGAACATCAGTATAGACGTGGCTACATTCAAGAAACTGCCAACAGAGGCGGTGCTGGTAGGATGGCAGGGAAAGGCGGGGCCTCCTGTGGGCGGGGCCTCTAGGGATGGGGTCTTGGGAGGGGCGGCCATCAAAGCCCCTTCCAGGGTCTTTAGAGGCTAAGGCGGGGTCCATGAGTGGGGTGTTGGGGTGGTTTGGGCGCAAGAGAAGCCCGAAGCCTCTGGGAAAAGGCAGGATGACTCTGACCGCCGCCTGTGGGCTCTGGCAGTCACTAACCGTGGCCGAGGTACAGAAACTTCTGGGCCCAAACCTGGTGGGCCTGAAGGCTGAGGCAGGGAACGTGCCCCTGCGGGACTGGATCTTCCGGCAGTCACAGGAGGACCTGGACAAGCTGGGGCTGGGGCTCGTCGGCAGCGTCCCCAACGGCTACCTGGTCCTGGACCTCCACGGCCGAGGTGGGCTGGGGTGGCTGGCTGGGTGGTGTCGGGCAGAGTGAGGGGCAGGGGCTGAGGCGCCTCTTCTCTGTGCAGAGGCCTCCTCGGGAGGCCCCCACTGCCTCCGACGAGGGCCTGGACTTGTGCTCACTGTGACCGCAAGTCTGTTCCTGGTCTCAGCCCTGAGCTGAACCGGCTGCTGTGCCCTGGTGACTGGCGCTGCGTGGAGACCCCTCCCGGCTTGGACCCCGAGGGCTCTGAAGCTCAATAAAAGAACCCCATCTCCCTCTTGTAGAGGTGCCCCGTGGTGTTCTGAGGACTGAAGGGGAGCCCTGATGGCTGTGCCCTCTGCACAGGGCCGCCTGGGTTGGAGCCCCTCCCACGTGCACTTGGAAGGAGGTTGGGGCTCCAGGCAGGAGGCCCTCAGGGCCTTCCTGGTGCTGTTTCCACGCAGGGTCTCCCCCAAGTCCAGGCCAATGCTCCAAGTGGCTTCTGGTGACACAACTGCCCCAGGAGATGGCCAGTTGGAGTCCTGATCCCAGCTGAGAGGAGCTCTGTCCCTCCTCAGGCCCAGATCAAAGGGACACAGGCAGGAAGATCACCTTGTCCTTTATTCAAGTCAGTTGGCCAAGTCAGTCCACGGAAGAAGCCTGAGCACAGGGGCAGCATCTCCCTCACTGGCTGGGGCAGTGACCCCGGGCCCAGGCCCTCGCTCTGGCTCCAGGTCCTGGGAGCTGGGCGTAGGCAGGGACTGGCCCTGCAGGACCCTAGGATGGGGGATGTGGCCAGGTCCCCTGGGGCCTGCATCTTGGTCTAGGCAGGTGTCCAGCTCCACGTGCCAACCCCTGTTCTCCTGCCTGTGGAGCTGGGGCAGTGCGGTCCTCCACCATGCCCTGTGGGCGGTGCCAGCTGGGCCTTGGGGTGCCCCCATACAGCAGCCACAGGAGGCCTGCAGGCAGGGCTATAGCCAGTGGCAGGTACCCCAGGTGGGCTGTTGGGCTGCCTGCAGGTAGGACACGGAGGGAGCACCTTCAGTCCAGCTGGGAGCTCCCAGGCTGCCCTGCGTCCCAGGCTCAGGGCCCACACCTCCCACCATCCCTGAGGGTTGGGAAGAGCAGTGAGGACCCCCAGGTAGGGCCCCTCTTCTGGGCCCCAACGGGGACCTCAGAGCTTCCCCATCCTCCACTTTCGGCTGCTCAGCAGGTTTGGGGAGGTGACTGTGTCTCCATTAACTCAGCAGGCAATGCAGGGCCTCAGTGTCACCCATGTGTCACCCAAGGAGGCAGATGGGAGGCGTCGCCAGCAGAGAATGAGATTGGGCGAAAGGGGAGAAGCCAGTAGCGGGGGTTGGGTTGGGGGGGCGGGCACACAAAGCAGAGGGTAATTGCCCACCCCAGGGGGAGGATGGGTGCAGGGTACCCGAGCTGGGGGCGGTGCTCCCAGGCCCTTTTGAGGTGGGGGCTTGATGGCGCGTCCAGAGGGTGGTGCTGAGTGTCCCAGTGGTCGAGTGGGCAGAGCTGGTGGGGCCTGTGGGGTCCGTGTCCAGGCCCAGCTCGCTCAAGGCTGACCGATTGAGGCTGCGGAGCCAGGAGCTGATGATAGGGTGGCTCCGAGCCTTCTGCAGGTCCCCCACGTTCGGACCCAGCAGCGTCGTCACGTTGCCCACGCTCAGGCTCTGCGGGGACCAGTGAAGGGTGGAGGAGGGAAGGGGCAGGGTCAGCGCTTGGCCGAGGCAGGGGTGGTAAGACCCTGCGAAACGCCTCGGAGAAGTGACCTGGGGCCCACACTGCACACCTCAGACTTCCGGGTGTTGGGGCCTGCAGACCGTGACCTAAGGCTCCCCGACTCCCTTTGACGGGTAGCCCCCACCCACCTGCAGCACTCGGGGGTTCAGGTTGGTGAAGGTGTCGATGTCCATGGAGACGTTAGCCTGGGCCAGGTGCCGCAGCTCCTCCACCGGGGCACCGCCTAGGGGCGGGGCAGCGGTGAGGGGCGGGGCCTAGGGGCGGGGCTTCCGGGAGGCGGGCCCCACGCCCCCCCCCGGGTCTCACCGAGGTAGGGGCGCATGAAGCGGTAGTAGGTGTCCGTGGTGCTGGCGCTGGCGAATGCCTCGCGGGCCTTGTCAAAGAGCACGTTCTTGCGGGTCTGAGGGCAGGAGGAGATGTCCAGGGCCCCGGCCAGCCTGAGGGAGGGGGCGCGGCTCGTGGGCAGGCCAGGGGCCCTACACTTGGGGACACCGGCCCCGCCCTGTCACCCCGAACCGCGGCTTTCCCCTTGCCCTTGGTACTGGGCTCCGTAATGTGGACGCAGGTGCACCAAGAACCTCACAGTGTGACCTGATTTGGAGATAGGATCTTTACTGTTTGTACACGTAGTCAGATTAAGATGCGGTCACCCTGACTTAGTCTCTGAGTCGTGTTGGGCTCTTGGCGACCCCATGGACTACAGCACACCAGGCTCCCCAGTCCTTCGCCATCTCCCAGAGTTTGCTCAGATTCATATCCAAGTCGGTGATGCCATCCAACCATCTCATCCTCTGTCGTCCCCTTCTGCCCTCAACCTTTCCCAGCATCAGGGTTTTTTCCAGTGAGTCGGCACACAGACTTAGGGCGGGCCCTAAATTAATGATTGGCGTCCGAAGAAGAAGGGAATGTATGCACAGAGGGGCAGAGACGGGTGATGAGGCCCCCGAAGCTGAGAGAGGAGGAAGGAGCCTCCCCTTCAGGTCTCAGAGGGAGCACGGCCCTTCTGACGCCTGGATTTCAGATTTCTGGTCTCCAGACTATGAGAGGACACGATTCTGTTGCTTTCAGTCACTCTGCTTGTAAAACTGTCACTGCAGCCATGGGAAAATGGTGACCTCAGAAGACCTGACTTGGGCCCCCACCTGGGCCTGCTTTGGCTGAGGAGTGGAGCTGGCTCCAAGGTGGGGGCGAGAACTCTGACGGGGGCTCACTGGAACTCTGAGGAGGGGCTCACCGGAACTCTGACCGGGGCTCACCGGAACTCTGAGAGGGGCTCACCGGAACTCTGAGGGCCGGATGGCCTGGATCTGCCGGGGGCTCAACCAGCAGAGGCGAGAGCCCCCAATGGCCACGAGCAGCGCACCAGTGATGGTGCCATTGTGGTCCAGGAACTTCTGCAGGATGGCCTGCAGGCAAGGTTGGGGTCAGCAAGGCCAGGGTTAGCGAGCCTTTCCCACCCACCACACCCCCACCCTCCCTCACCTCGGTCTGGTTCTCCAGGGCCCCGTCTGGGGACAACAGGGTCACGACCGTGTCCTTGGACGTGATGCGCCACTGGCCAATCTCCGAGAGGGAGTAGAGGTAGACCAGCGAGGGGATGAGCCGCAGCTGCTCCTCAGGGACTCCGCCCGGGTAGACCTGCAGGTGGGCGGCAGGTGGTGGTCAGGCCACACCGTGACCCCCTCACCCCCTCCCACCGCCGGGCCCTGACACACCCTAGCTAGCTTAGCTTTGACGACTTGCTGGCACTCGGCAGGCAGCGGGTGCTGTAGCAGGGGGTCCAGGTTGGCCCTGAGCACGCGGCTGCCCAGGCAGGACTCGAGCTGCCCGCAGTCATAGCGCATCAAGAAGAGGTCGTCGTGCAGGGTGGCTGCAGTGATGTTGCCACGGACGCAGGGTCTACCTGTGGTACGGTGGGGTGCCAGTGTTTAGGACCCGGCTGGTCAGCCTCTGCCTGAGCTGACCACCACTGCTGACTTTGGGCCCCACCTCACTCCTAACCTTGACTCTTTCCAAGCTTGACTCCTAGCCAAAAACTTGGCTAAGACCAGGCTGAGTCAACCCTGACCTTGATCTCAATGCCCAAACCAGCCCCACCAGACTCTGACCACTTCCCCCACCAGAACGGAGGCCCTGGCCAAGCTCAGGAGGTCCAGGCAGAGGGTGCCATGCCTCTGGGGCCCCCACTGCAGGATGAGAAACCCGAGCAGAGGGGGACGCAGCATCCCCAAGCCATGGTGGCCACACTGACCTGTGTCCCGCTTGGATGGTGAGGACACTGCCTTGGACTTGGCCTCGAGGAAGCTGGTAACAAAGTGCCTGGCATCACGCTGCCTGAGCTGCCCTGCCCGGCACGCGGCCACTATGCTGCGGAAGAAGTCCAGGCCCACGGCCTGGCAGGCGGGCCTGGAGAGTCCACACCCTGGGAAGGGCCACTTGTTCCCTTCTCCTTCCCCTCAGACAGAAACTCCATGACGGGGAACGAATGGGGACACCACTTGGGTATCAGAGTGGCTGCAGGCCAGCCCTCAGGGCTGGACAGGCTGGTGGAACGTCGGATGGATCCCCTTTCCCCCCCATCACCCTGCCTGGGGCATTGCCCTACCTCCTGCAGCTGTATCCACAGCCCGGGGGTGATGTATGAGGCCAGGCGTCCCAGAGCCCGCAGCCCCTCCAGGTTCCAGGAGCTGGGGGGCCTGGTGTGCAAAGGGGGCTCCGAGTCGGGTCCTGAGCAGCGCTGGGACCCCTCAGGCCACTTGCCTTCCCCAAGTGCTGTTCCCAGGGCCCACCCAGTGGACGCTTCCACCCCAGGCCTCTGGGTACTCCATGGGCTGCAGGGTCAGGGTGGGGCATGAGCTGGGTTGGACTTGGAGGTCAGTGGGGCTGTGAACATCAACCCCCAGGATGCCTCTTCTCTCATCTGCAGGAGGGGAGGCCTAGGCAGAAGGGAGGGGCCCCCACCCACCCGAGGACGGTCCTGCCGCTGGCCAGCAGCCTGTTGAGGGCAGCCTGCTGGGCAGCTGTGAGCCGGGGACAGCGCTGCAGATTCTGCAGCACATGGGGGTCTGCAGCCACGATGCTGGAAGCGTCCATGTCACACACCAGGACCCCGAGGAGCTGCAGGTCGGAGGCGCTGAGCCTTGGCCGGGGCCCTCCCTGCAGGATAGCAGGTCAGCACGAGCCTGGTCCCACAGCCCATCACCTGGCTGGCCGGCCCACAGCACCTACCAGGCAGGCCAGGGCCCTGTGCCGCAGGGCAGCCCTCTGGTCGGGCAGGTTGGCCAGCAGCTCTGTGTCTCCCTGGGCGGCGCGGCGGATGAAGGCCCGGCAGTCCACTTCCTTCACCTGTGTCAGGCTGTGGAAAGGTTGGGGGGCCGCGGGGAGGGCCGACGGGGGGCCTCTGAGTGACGGAGGTGCCCCTGGGAGCATGCTCAGCCCACATGGCTGGGTGCTGGGTGAGGAAGGGCACTCACTTATAGAAGAGCAGCAGATCAGGGGGATGGAGCTGGAAGTCGCCCTGGAGGCCTTGTTGGGCGGCCAGGTTGGCCAGGCAGCTGAGCTGGGCAAGGCGGGCAGCATGTCACTCGCTGCATAGCCCGGGCTCTCCTGGGCCCTCCACTCTGACTGGGACCTCCCTGGAGACCCCCCCCCCCGGCCCCACCTATCAGCCCTGTCCTGTGTCCACCGACCCCTCCTCCTGCCTGGCAGCTCTCTGTCACTTGACTTCCTATCCGCCTCTTCCTGCATCCACCTCTAGGTGAGAACAGGACAGGGAACACCAGGCCAGAGCCCCTCCCGTCTGGTGTCGGGCCCTACCATGGTGGCTCACTAAGGGTGCACTTACCCAATCCACCCCCGCCTGGACATCTTGTCCCGTTCCCCTCAGGTCATATCAAATGTATTACTGATTTTATATTAATTTTATAATAAGATTGTCGGTACAGTGGCCCTCGCACTCTAGGAGAAATACCTTGCGTCCTGACGCCACGATCCTGGCCTTGTGCTGCCTGGGCCCCCTGCTAGGGGGTGCCTCCCTTCCTGCCTGTTCCTTGGGCCCTTCTCCAGGGAGTCCACCCCTGCCCTTGACCCCCAAGCAGTCTTGGCGGTGGCCGCCGCTGACCTGCCAGGCTCTAAGGAGGACGTGTTGCGTTGCCATCCTCCTGATGAGAGCTGCAAGTTGGTCGCGGGACAGCTGGCCGGCTGGCTGGCACCAGAAACCTTGCAGGAGGGAGGCGCTGGCACTGGGCAGAAAGGAGGCTGACGGTGAGGGCCAGAGGGAGTGGGGGCCCTAGACCGCAGCCTTTGGGATGGAGGTCAGACTCCTCAACTTGGTGTGAGAGTGAGAGATACAGGAGGTGTGGACGCCCCCCCCCCCCCAAGGGCACTCTTGTGGTGCCAAGACTCCAAGCTATGAGCAGGGCTTACAAGGAGCCCCTGTCTGTCCAGAGACTTGTCTGGTGGTCCAGTGGCTAAGACTCCACACTCCCAATACAGGGGGCCTGGGTTGGATTCCTGGTGGAGCTAGGTCCCATATGCTGTAACTAAGGGTTTGTATGCCACAACTAAAGATCCCATGTGTGCAGTGAGGACAATATTCTGCATGTTGCAAATGAAACGTGGCACAGCCAAATAAATTAAAAAAAAAATAAACATTAAAAGAAAAGTGACCCCTGTCCTGACTCTGGGTCTGAGGCCCAGTACCAGGAGCCCAGTTCTGGGGCTTAGGGCTCCGAGGCTCCAAGATAGCTGAGGGTTTGGAGGGCATCTGCTGGGTGCCCACAGCCAGGCCGTCCTCGTGGTGTGACTCTAAGAAGACCCATGCACCAGCGAGGGTCAGGTCTCACAAGACCACAGCCAGGGCCCGACTGGTCCAGCCTGGCCTACAGCCCTGCCTGGTGGTTCAGTTGACTGGTCCATTGATGAGGGCAGACCAGTGTCTTCCAGCTCTCACCAGGAGACCCCCTAGATGGGTCTCAGTTTGGAACCTGAGAGGGCAGCCAGGTTCAGGGTGGAGAGAAGGAAACTGAGAGGTCTCAGGACAGAAAGTGACTGTCTCCAGGCCGAGGAGGGGGCCTGTCCCAGCTGTGTGGGTGCAACTCCGGTACAGGACCCCAGAGGCCCAGAGCCATCTCCAGCGAGTGACCTGGGCTGCCGGGGCCAGGCCTCTGTGTCAGAGCCCTACTCGACCATGCCCGCACGTCGTGAGCAGACCCTGGAGGTGGTCTCTCCTTCTCACTACCACCCAGGGAATCTGCTGCAGGAAACCCGATTGTGGACGTGCAGCCTGCACTCACCTGGCCCACAGGTCGGCCCTGCTGGCATCCAGGCCTCCCTGGGAGGTGCCCTCGGCCTGGGGGTGAGAGCAGTGGGCAGTGAGTGACACCAGGAGGGCGAGGCCCAGGCTCACCAGGGCACCTGGAACAGAACAGGCCACGCACACATGTGTGGGAGCATCCCGTGTGGATCCACCAGGGCCCTGCATCCTGGGTGGGCTTGTGACCGCCCCTGACACTGGGGAGCGCCACCTGGGGAGCTGGGCACCTATGTGCCGGCCTGGCCCCAAGCCTGCTGGCCACCTCTGACCAGGCAGGCTTATGTGGCAGTGTGTCTACTATCTGATGCTGTACCTGTGGGCACCTCGTACCTGTGTGGTGGTGTAGCCACACGTGTGGTGGGGTGCACATGTCTGTGGTGGCCTTCATGCCCACACAGTATATCTGTGTGTCTGCTGGTGAGGCAGTGTACATACATGTGTGATGGTGTGTATGTGCGTGTGTGATGATGTGTACACAGTTGTGACAGTGTTTATGCTCATGTGTGGTGGTGTGCACATACGTGTGGTGGTGTGCATATACGTGTGTGGTGGTGTGTATGCGACGATATGTACATGTGTGTGTGACAGCATGTACGCATGTGTGGCTGGTGGCACGTGATTGTCAGGAAGCACACGCACACCTATGTGATGGCCTGCACACAGGCCCAGTGGCGTCCACGTGAGCACACCTTCTCCCTCCACCCCTACGGTTCTGCCCTCATACTCTGAGTCCCAAGACCCCGAAGCAGGGGACAGGGGTCAGCGCCCACCTCCTCCTGCTCCTCAATTGGTCAGTCTTTCCCGGCCGTGGCCCCCTTGTCCCTGCCTTGGCCCCACAGCCGAGTGCCCCATCTGTGCCGCCTCCTTTGCTCCCCTGACCCCCAGTGGTGGGCCCAGGACAGGACCCCAGGTAGAGGCTCAGGAGGGGGGAGTGTGGTTCTGCCACCCCCGGGAGCCAGCCATGGGCGCTGCCCCCCAAGAGGGGGAGGGAGAGTCGTCTCACCTGCTCTGGGGCCCATGGCTGTGTGGTGCTCACTGGTTGTTCTGGCAGGAAGGCAGCGGGATCACAGGCAGTGGGTCCAGGTCCAGCTGGACAGGAGATGGAAGGTGGTGAGGCCGGGGGAGGGGGTTGCAGAGGGGAGGTCACCACCCAGGGTCACACGGGGCAGGGGACCTCGAATCTTGGGCTGTAGCTGTGTCTCAGGCACAACCCACAAACAGTAAATCTCAGGGACAAAAGGGAGCAGTGGGGCTGTGAGGGAGCCAGGCCAGATTCTAGGGCCTTTCTTATTGCAGGCCAGGCTCAGGGGACCCGTGGGCTCGGCTGCGTGTCTCCCATGAACAAATCTCTCAACGGCTTTGGGGGGCGGGATGGGTGGTGGACCTCCAGGATCCAGTGAGTGCCTGCAGCAGCTGGGAGAGGCCTGGTGGCCCCAACCTCCCCTGGTGCCGCCCAGCTTCACCCCACACCTGGCGCCCAGGGATCCCCCTTTCCCTCCCAGATCTCGGACACCCAGTGTGACCTGGCCACGGGCACAACCCATGCTGCAGCCTGCTGGGCGCCCTGGCCATGGTGGAGGCCAAAACAGGCCTGGGGTGGGGGCAGCGGCAGGGAGCCTGGTCCTCATTGCCAGTCCCCGGGCCATGGCCACGCGCGGGCTGCCGGCCTGGGGTACCTGCAGGCCTCTGGGCTCTGCACGGAGAAGATGGGGAGGTAATTACCCCACATGGGGGCAAGATGGAGACTCAGAGAAGCTCAGCTACCTGCCCGGGGCTGCAAGGAGTTCTGACTCACAGCTGGGCCCCTGTGTGTCCGTTGGGTGGTGGCTCTCGCCCCTCCCTGCCCCTCACCTGAGCACTAAGAATGCCGTCTGTCCTGGAGGGAGGCTGCTCGGGGTCCAGGCGGCAGGTTGGACGCAGGGATGCTGTAAACTCCAGACACGGGGTCCCAGCCTGCTCTGGGTCAGCCCCTGCAACTGAGCCTCGGAGCACGGGGGTGGTGCAAGGTGGGAGCGCCAGCGTCTCCGCTTACCTCCATAACCCACTCAGCACCTTGCCCTGCCGGCCACCCACTCTGGCAGCGACGCCCTCCAGGCAGATGTGTAGGGGAGGGGGTGGGGCTATACCAGGTGACGCTGCCTTGTCAGCCCCTGGGGGCCCCAGGCACAGCAGGCACCTGCTCCCCAGCCCCATGGGAGAAGGAGGCTTAGCTCACGGTTGGCGGAGGTCCAGCACACATCCCTCCCTACTCGGGGGGACCTGGCTCAGGCATGATCTTGCCCTGAGGGTCGCGTGTGCATCTGTACATGTGTGCACCTGTACTTGACGTGTGCTGGCATCCATGTGTGAGTGCACATGCATGTCTGTGTATCCCCAGGAGCACACACATCTACATGCATACATGTGCAGGAGGTGCGTGTGTGTCCCCAGCAGGGATCTCAGGCACACGTGGTCCCACTGTGGCATCTGGGTTGAGTGACATGTGTGGTGTGTTTCTGTTCTGTGGGTACTGGAGCAGAGCTTCCCACACATGTCCACACGTGTGTGTGCTGTGGGGCAAAGAGAGTGTGCAGGTGGCCTTGATGGGAGGACCATGCCAGTCACACATGCCTCGTGCCCAGCCTCTGGCTTTTACCACATTTGCCTCTGCCTGGCAGGGCCGGCTCACCCAGGGCCACGTGCCCATCAAGCCAGCCACATACAAGCTGAAGCACTGACCCTGGGGGACTGATGGTTGGAGGGAGCAGCTGAGGGCCACTCCCCGGGCCCTAGAAGGCAAGCCACAGCATCGACAGCTGGAGGGCACCCAGCGCCGGTGGAGACAGTCCCTCCCTCCTGAAAGCTGACCAGTGAGTCCCTGTCCAGCTGGCCCAACAGTGACACCTAGAGTCTGTAGGGGGTGGGGTTCAGGGGGTGGACCCCATGGGAGGTGGGCAGTCTCACTCTGGGCCCCAGCACTGACCCCCTGAGGCTGGCCAGTCAGTTCTCAAGCGCTCAGTCATCATTTGGTGATGGGGTCTCCACCCACCCAAGAGCCCAGGCCGAGTGGAGGACACTCCCTACAGGGCAGTGAGTACAGGAGGAAGACGCTTGCTACCCTCTTTGGGCTCAGCCTCCAGGGCACCCCAGGCCCCGGGTGGACAGATGACCACAGCAACACAGCAAATGCCGAGCTGTAGAAAGGCCCTCTGTCCCCAGCTTTGCCATGTGCTGCTCATGGGATCTGCTCCCGCCAGCACACTTTACAGATGGGGAGACTGAGGCCCGCCTGGCCAAGCAGGTGAGCGGGAGCGGGATTGGGCCCTACGGCCGGGTTGGGCTCCTGAGCTGCCAGCATCATGCCCCCTGGAGCATGACCACTGTGGGCTGCCCACAGTAGGCTGTTGGGGGAAGATGGGAGAGTGGACCCTGTGTCTGGGCTCTGAGGCCTTAGCCCAGGCACCAGTGGTGGGAGGCAGGCTACCCATAGGGAGCAGGTTGAGATCTGGCCCTGGGGGCTCTCAGAGGGGATGGGGGGCTCTCGAGGGGGAGAAGCTAGGCTATGGGGCATCCCCAGGGCAGCTGGTATCCGTGGGCCCCGCCACCCTCCTACCTTGCTTTACTGCCCTCTGTGGCCGCCTGTCTGTCCAGTCTAGCCCTCTTCCCATCTATCTTGTCGCTTTCTCTGCAGGCTCAGCCCCTGGGCCCTGAGCAGGCTTGTGCTCTGCGGTAGGTCCTGTGTGCCCTTGGCTTTCCCCCAGGCCCTCCCCACCAATAGGTCCCACCCTGCCGCCCAGCAGTCAAGGTTGGCCCCAGGCCCCAGCCTAGCTGACCTCCCAGGCACCTCGGCACTAAGCAGGTCCTGGAGCCTGGCACGTGGCAGCAGTGGCTGTGTGCCCCTGTCCCTGTGGTGAGGTGGTGAGGGCAGGGGTGAGGGCGGACTCCTGGCTCCAGAAGGGAGCGGATGTGGTAGCCTTTGGCCCCCTGGCCTCACCAACAGCTTCCTGGGACCCAAGGGTGGCAGACAGCAGTGTCACCAGCCCGCTGGAGAAAAACGATTCTCTGTCCTGGCATGGGAAACACCCTTGTGAGTTCAGGACCTGTGCTCCAGGGAGACATAACGGGAGCCCCGCCTGCCCCACGGTGCCCAGTCGCTGGGGCACAAGGACAGAGACCTGGCCACTTCCTAGGATGCTCTGGGGTGGCCCAGCCTGAGCTGGGCAGGGAGGCCACCTGCAAGGGAAGCTGTCAGGATGGTCCTGCCACAGCCGCAGCCCCTGTGGGCCCAGACCCTCTGGCAGGTGCCAGCAGCTGGGAAGCAACAGGGTGTGTCCGAGGGACTTCCAAAGTCCACTGCAGGCCCAGGACAGGTCGTGAGGGAGGGGCCAAGGGCAGCAGTGACCCCTGTGGTGGCAGCAGGGATGATGGCTGAACTGCGCCCAGGAGGCGTCGCGGGTGCGAAGGGGCCTGGGGAGGGGCTGGAAGCCTGCACTAGGTGGCCTCGTGGCGAGTCCTTCAGGAACCACCCTTCATCCTCCATGCAGACACTCACCAGCGGGGGCTGCAGGTGGAGCCTGCACTGGCGGTGAGGGGCTCAGGGGAGCCAGGCTGACATGGCCCCTGAGGCTCCGCAGGGCCCAAGGAGGGGAGGAAACAGGTAAGTTGGTGGGTTAGGGTGGGGGGCGGCAGGTGGCAGAGAGAGGAGGGCAGAGGAAGGCAGTGGGAGGGAGGTGGAGGGGCCGTTCTGGCGAGGACAGAGGGGCTGGGAGTGCGGGGAGGGGAGGCTATCCTGCCCCACTCCAGGCTGACAGAGGCTAGCGCTGGCCCGCCGCGGTAACCATCTGTCTGTGTGGGCTGTTGCCCTGTGGACCGCCCCAGTGCTGTTAGGGATGAGGGGATGGAGGCACAGGGAGTAGGGCTGGGGTCTCACAGACCCTTTGGGCAGACAGCTGCCTCTGGCTCCACCCTGGCTGAGCCCTCGCTGTGATCATAGGTGGGGTGAGCCCAGGTGCCCCAAAACAGGGCCTGTCTGCCTTAGCCAGCCGAGAGGAGGGCCCTAGCCTGGGTGGGCACAGTGATGTGGTGTGTGACCACTAACTGCCTGGAGATCCATGCACGCGACACCCCCCCCCCCCACCCTGTGGCATTCTGAGATGCTGGAATTCCCAAGGTTGGCACTCTCTGGGCAGCAGCTCTGCGGGGAGTCCTGGCAGATGCTCTGATGCTTTTGGTGGGAGCCTGGGGGTTCTCTAGGGATGCGGCTGACCCAGCTTCTGTGCTCAGCCCCCACAGCAGGGCTGCAGGCTATTCTCTGCATGCGGGGGGTGGGCAGATCAGCAGCCAGGACCACAGGGTCCATCCAGGCTCCTGCCGGGGACCTAGGGCAAAGGTCTGCCCCATGCAGGGGTGGAAGTGGGGGACCAGGCCCCCCCAAAGCCCCCACATCAGGCACATTCACAGCCACTTGGAAGTTGTCACTGAGCGTTTATTCTCCATCCTCAGAGCCCAGCTGGGCCAGCAGCTGAGCTGCGTTGTTGGGATGGATGGACTTCCTGGCTCCCCTGGCTCCAGGCGGAGGTCCTGCCTGGGGACTGTCAGGCAGGCAGTAGAGACAGCGGCTGCACTAGGGGCCTGGAAGACCCCATGGGGCAATGCTCAGGGCAGGCCTGCAGGAATGACATGTGGTGAGGGTTAGGGGGGCTGATGGCACGTGTGTGGCCCACACCCACTTCCATGTGAGACGCTCAGTATGTGAGTGGGGGGGCCAGAATCTGGCAGAAGCGAAGGCACAAGGTAGGACCAGCCTGGTGCAGGGGGCGGGGGTCAGGGTGTTGAGGTCTGCAGACGGAGGACCCAGCCAGGCTGGGGGTGGTGGGCACGAAGGTCTAGGCAGAGCAGTATGCAGCAGAGTGCTCTGGGGGGTGGGCTAGGGGGCCAGAAGGAGCCCACCTGAGGCTGGCCCAGGTCCTGGCTCTGCCTCTTGCATGTTGATCCCAATCATGTCTACAAGTCACTCCCTGGAGCTGAGGCTCTAGGACCAGGGAGGTGCTGTTGAGGCCATTTGGAGAGCAGTGTTGGGACAGAGGCCAGCGTGGGTCCTGCAGCCCAAGAGTCCTGTCCTTTGTGATCTCAGCTGCCCAGCTCTAGGCCTGGCCGCTGCAGGGATTGTCCAGGGCTCTGACCAGCAGCCCGGCCCTGCAGGGTCCCAGCCTGCTGTTCCCATCCTAGCATGATGCTCTCAGTTGTCTGGCTCCAGAGTCCACTCCGACAGCCACTGCAGGCAGGAGGCCCGCTGCACCTCTGTCTCGGGGGGTGGTGGGGGCCGGCCTGGCCCAGGTAGGGGCATGCAGGGGCTGCAGGGCCCAGGGCCTCCTTCTGAGGGGTCAGGGTCTGGGGCGGCCCGCAGGACCTGGACGAGCTCGTCCAGTGGCTGCAGCAGGGTATGAGGGCTCCAGCAGGCGTCGAGGGAGGGCACGAAGGGGTCGGGTGTGTAGGCTTCCACGCACTCGGCACTTGTGGGGATGCGCAGGTAGAAGGCATGCAGCATCATACGGAACGGCTGGTCCTCCAGGCCCAAGGCTTGGCCATAGGTCAGGTCCCCCACGATGGGGTGGCCAAGGGCGCTGCAGTGCACGCGCAGCTGGTGCGTCCGGCCTTTGGGGAGGAGAGGGGGCCAGTCAGGTGGGAGCACAACCCTGTGCCCACCCCAAACCCATTCACATCATGCTCAAGTGCCGTCCTTGAAGCTTCATGCAGCCCCTGGGGATGTCAGACCTCCCTGTGCTTTGTGCCACAAAGTCAGAACTCAAAACAAAAAGTGACTTCTGGGATGCTGCTGGTGAAGGCAGGGCCAAAGCAGCACCCAGTCAGCTGAGAACCCAGACCAGAGAGACCTCGTGTGGCGCAAGAGGCTGCAGACTCTGAGGCTGCGTTGGGGGCAGGAGTGAGCCTGGTCAGCAAGCTAGGGGCTCCTGGGCAGGTTCTTCCCCTGCAGGATGGGGACACTGTGGTGCCTTGTGCCAGGAGAGGCCAAGGCAGGACATCGTCAGCAGGCAGCAGGGGCCCTGGGGACACATCCGGGACACACCTGTGAGGGGCTGCAGCAGCACTTTGGAGACTGGGTCACCTGCATACAGCCCATGTTCCAGGACCACCAGCTCTGTGAGGCTTGGTTTTGGGTTCTCACAACCTAAGGGGAGTGAGGCAAGCTCAGAGAGACGGCTGGGCCAGCTCCGGGGCTGAGTCCACTGCAGCCCAGTCACGTGCCCCAGTTGCCCCAGCTTATCCAGGGTCCCCACTGGATGGCTGTGTCCCTGGCCCCCCACCCCCTGCCCTCCATACCCTGTGTGCCTTCAATGCACATGGTGTGGGTCCGGCCTTCTGTGCTGTTCTTGCCAACGGCGTAGCTGATGGTCATCCGGCTCTCCTGGACATACCCTCGCACCTGCCAAGCAGGGGGTCACATGCTGCTCATGGGGTCACCTGCCACTGCTGGGAAGCCCACCTGACATCCACAGCCTACCAAAGTGGACGGAGGGTCGGAGGCTCCTGCCCCAAGGACCAGCCCGACCTTACCAGAGCCAGATAAGCCTTGGTGACTTGCCGGTCCTTGAAGCACTTGTATGCACTGCCTGCGGCTGCCTTATTCAGAGCCACACAGAGTGCCCCGCTGGTGGAGAAGTCCAGTTGGTGGCAGAACCTAGAATGGGGCAGAGGCTCAGTGGTGGCTGGGTTGGGGGCTGCTTCCCCCCCAGTGGAGGCCACTGTGGATACCTAAACCCGTAGTAGGTGTCGGGGTCGGCCAGCTCCGGGAAGCGGTGCCGTAGCTGCTTCTGGAGGGTCAGCGTCTCCTGCCAGGCTTTGCTGTCGATGCGTACATCCCAGTGCTTGTTCACCACCAGGAAGTCACGGCTCTGGTACAGGACACATAGGTTCTCCACGCTCCCTGGCTCCATGATGGCTGCAATGCGGGGCAAGTGTGTGGAGCGGGGTTATGGGCTGCCCAGCCCGCATCACAGCCCTTGCCCACGTGGCCTGAACACCCTGCTCCCTGTCGGTCTGAAGCCACTGACGCTGTCAGGCAAGCTTTTAGACCGACTGTGTGCCTGCACTTCCAACCTCTGAGTGGGATGAGCAGGGCGTCTACTGGTTGGGGGCTCTGGCTAGGAGCAGGCAAGCTAGTGGTGCCCTGAGTTCTGGCTGTGGGGCGGTCCTGCCCAGACCTGGGCCTGGGGGGATAAGCAGTCCTGCCCTCCAGCCCGCTCCCACGGATTCTTCCTGAGGCGGGCCACAGACACGTGATAGTGGCCTTTTCCTGAGTGGGACGGGTACAGAGCAGGAGACGGNAGCAAGGGCAGTGTCAGGAAGAGGCATCTGGCTCCTGACATCCAGGGCGACAGATCCCTGCCCCCTAGTACGTTTTTGGGGCCCAGAGCTTAAGGGTGGGTTGCGAGGCTGGGGAAGGCCTTCTATTCCTTCCATGTGTCTCCCCAGCTCCCCACATCAAACGGTCCAGACTGCAGGCTGTCAGGAGACTGAACTTTAGGTCAGAAGAAATGGAAGAGATGACGCCTCCTGACTCCCTGACACTGGACATCACTCCCCCACCAAGTCCCGAGATACCTGATGAGCTGTGGGGCGAGGGGTGTGTAACTTGGGTCAGAGGCGTCTCCGGGGGCCTTGGAAGGATCCCATTCCTCCAACAAGGTCTTGGGGCCTGGGGCAGGGCTGGATCCATGGCCCTTCTTGGAGGATCCCCATAACAATCGTGGTTCCCTCCCAGGCCCTTAGACTCTGGGGCTGATGCGGATCTCACTCAGGCCTCGCTAGCCACCCGCAATCCTGTTTTGCGGCGGCCCCCAGTCTTGGAAGACTACGTCAATGTGACCTCCACGGGCGGCGACCGGGCCTTTCTGGTGCTTCGGGCTGACCCAGTGGGCACTGGGGTGCAGGTGGGTGCCTTGCAGCCACAAGCCGGTACATGGGCATCATATGCTCACTCTGACTCCTGGCACCCTTCTAGAGGTCCACCCTGCCTCTGGTCTTGCATTCGGGAAGGCCACCTTCTTTCTCCTCCTCCTCCTCCATCTTTTCTCCCCTCTTTCTTCTCTTTTTTCCTACCTTTTTCTTCATCCTCCTTAGATCTGCTGCCATCCCAGTGACCCGTGGGGTCCGTGGCAAGAAGGGGCTCCTTGTGGCTGTGGATGCTAGGGAATGCCAGATGGATCCCTGAGCACCGTTGGGAGGGAGCTGTGGCAACCTCATAACTAGAAGGGAGTGACTGCTGGCTGCTTTCCCCCACAGAGCCCTTTCCATGACACCCGGTGGCGTGGCCGTGGCCAGCTGGACCTACTGGGCATGCCCTTCGCCTCCCTGAAGGAGAAGGTCGACAGTGAGGTGGGGGCTGCTGGGGTTTGCTGGGAGGGAAGGAGTGGCTCCTGGGTGACTGGTGGCTGAGCTGTTTTGATTTAATTTGCACAGCGGCGGCAGCGACTGCTGGAAGAAGCCCAGCGGCTCTCAGACACGCTGTGCAGGTGACGCGGGAGGCTCTCTACCCCAGAATCCTCGCTAGTAGTCCTTGGGCTGCTGACCTGTAGTGTGCATTCCACGGGGGTAGTCCCTGCATGGGGTTAAGGCCCAGTGGCTCAGAGCATGACGCTTTCCAGTCTCAGGTCACAGGAGATGGAGGAGGAGACCCAGCCTTCAGGGGCGCCTGAGGAGGAGCCAGCTGACAGCCAAGATGCCTCCCAGCATTGCCTCTGGGTGGATGAGTTTGCACCACAGCGCTATACGGAACTGCTCAGTGATGACGTGAGGCCTTGTTCTTGCTCAAATGTGACTGGCTTCTTTGTTGCTGAGAGAAAAGAACTCAGGGCCTAGTAGGTTCTTGTGTTGCCAGCCCACAGGGGTGTCAGGATTTAGGGGAAGGATTTAATTAGCTTTGTTGGATTGTATTGGTAGATGGAGAAACTGAGGCCAGTTTGGGCCTTTCACTGGTCACTCAGCCTCAGCGTCCCTGCATGTGTCTCTGGGCTTTTAAGAGTAGGGTGACATGAGGGGCAGGCATGAGGAGATCACCCCCCACCTAGGCCATGCCTCTCTTTTTCCAGTTCACTAACCGCTGCCTCCTCAAGTGGCTGAAGCTGTGGGACCTAGTGGTGTTTGGCCGAGAGAAGCCTGTCCGGAAGCCTAGGCCCAGTGCAGAACTGGCCCGTGGTGGCAAGGAGGCCACAGCTTCCAGCAAGTGGAAAAGCCACGAACAAGTGCTCGAGGAGATGCTGGAGGCTGAGCTGGACCCAAGTGGGCGGCCCCGGCAGAAGGTGAGTGCACCTGACTGCTCTGCATACATGTCTAATGGCTGTATGCTGGGTGGCTGGTGCCTTTGCAGCCTCTGGGGGCCATGAGGCACATTTACTCCCCCCAAGGCTGTGATGATGTCAGTGTCTTGGTGTGGTGTCAGCAGTTTGAGCTAGGTCTCGAGTCCTTTCTTCTAATGACTTAGACAAAGTCGGCACTACTTGAAGGGACCTGCACCTTCCCACAGTGATTACACTGGAACGTGGGTGGCTTTCAGGTGTCAGTCATCTCAGTAACAGCTGTGTCTGTGTCAGACCTCAATGTCAGTCACCTGACGTGAGGCTTTACTCTGTTTGTGCCACGAGCAGGCAGGGCCCTATCTCTTTTGGTGATAGGGGCAGGACAGGGCAACATCACCTGGCACCGCACTTTGTGGGGTGGGATTTTGTCTCTGGCAGTTGGGCTAGGAACTCCCAAAGTCTGTGAGGCGGTGCAGGTTGCAGCACATTTTCTCCTATCCTGGCTGCAGGTGGCACTGCTGTGTGGGCCCCCAGGGCTGGGCAAGACCACCCTGGCCCACGTGATTGCACGGCACGCTGGGTACTGCGTAGTGGAGATGAATGCGAGGTGAGTGGGGGAAGACTGGGCCTCCCTCTGTCCTAACGTGTCTGGTCGACTGAGACACAGCCCTGAATGCCTGGTTTGGAGGTGGGGACTGGTGTCCCAGGTGCATGGTGGTGGCATGGTCCACACATCTTGGGGCTCCTGGGACTTGGCGTGGTGTCGGGGTGGCCTTGTGTAGTATCTTTGAGTGGTAGGTGTGGTGGCTCTGCCCTGGGGGACCGTTTGGCTGGGGACACTGGCTACCCTGACAGCTGCTCCCGGGCCTCCTGGTTCCAGTGATGACCGCAGCCCTGAAGCCTTCCGCACGCGCATCGAGGCAGCCACGCAGATGGAGTCCGTCCTGGGTGCTGGTGGGAGACCCAACTGCCTGGTTATCGACGAGATCGATGGGGCCCCTATGGTGGGCCTCCTGGGTAGGCCAGCAGGTGGGCTGGTCGTCCGGCAATGGGGGTCTGTGACTCACTGCCATCTCCATGTCCCCCCAGGCCGCCATTAACGTTCTCCTGAGTGTCTTAGATCGCAAGGGCCCACAGCAGGCAGGGCCAGGGGGCCCATCTGTGCCCACAGGCGGGGGGCGGCGGCGCCGGGCAGAGGGGGGGCTCCTGATGAGGCCCATTATCTGCATCTGCAATGACCCGTGAGTGGAGGCCGGGGCCTCGGCTGGGGAGGGGCTTCTGCCGGGCAGGCGGGGTCTCCACTGGGAGGCTTGTCCCTTGCTTCCCGCTTCCCTTGCTACTGGACTCAGGCAGCGCCCTGGCCAGGGGCAGCTCACTGTGCATGCCCTGCTTCTGCAGGTTTGCGCCCTCTCTCCGGCAGCTGAAGCAGCAGGCCCTCCTGCTACATTTCCCTCCCACGCTGCCCTCCAGGCTCACACAGCGGCTCCAGGAGGTCTGTGAGGGTTGCCCTGCTTCCACCATCCACCTGTGGCCCCCCAGCTGCTCCTAGGACGTTGGGTGGAGGTCCTGGGCCAGTTTGTTCTCTGGTTGTGGGTGGTTCCAAGGCGCAACCGAGCTCCTTAGGGCTCTTCAGCCTTTGCTCCCCATCGGACAGGAGCTGTTTCTAGGGAGGTGGTGGCTATAGGGCAGGGCTCGGGGCACACTCATCCTCCCACCTCTCTGCAGATCTCCCTGCGGCGGGGCATGCGGGCTGACCCCGGCGCACTGGCGGCCCTCTGCGAGAAAACAGACAACGACATCCGCGCCTGCATCAACGCCCTGCAGGTGGGCAGGTGGCTCTGGGGCGGGGGATGGTGGGCAGTGCTCTCTCCATGCCTCCCCTGTGTCCATTTCCTGCTGGAGCTGGGGTCAGCCATCCTCACCCTCTGACCCCACCTCCAGTTCCTACACAGGCGCGGCCAGTGGGAACTGAGCGTTCAGGCTGTTCAGAGCACGCGCATTGGCCTGAAGGATCAGCGGAAGGGACTCTTTTCCGTGTGGCAGGAGGTCTTCCAGCTGCCCCGGGCCCAGAGGTAGGCAGGCCATCCTTGGCCTGGAAGGTCCACAGTACCCTTGCCCTGGGAAGCCAGCCAGCTCTGCCTTTGCTGACGGAGCTGTGGCACCTCGCCCTCCTGTGGGACCTCAGGGTGCCATAAACATGCACAAGCTGGTGCTGCCAGGAGGACAAGGGTGGGTAGGGCTGGGTCTGGGTGACAGGGCAGGGGCTCCACTCCAGCCTCAGCTCCCCCTACAGGCGCCGCATGGGTCAGGACTCAACTCTGCCCACTCACATGCTCCTGCTCGGGGACCGGCTCTCAGGCTTGGGGCCCCTTGCTGCCGAGGCGCCCCTAACCACAGCTGCGCAGCGTTTCTACCACATCTTGCACGTGGCCGCCTCTGCAGGCGAGCACGAGAAGGTGGTCCAGGTAACCATGCTCCGCCTCCAGGCTCGTGGGGGTCGGGGGGGCAGGAGGTCGGTTCTGGCAGCATTTTTCGACCCCGGCCGGCAACTGACTGGGACACACACGCTTCAGTGGTGCTGAGCCCAAGGAGAAACTGGTGGGCCCGGCGCTTGGGAGGCCTCTGGAGGGAGCAGGGTCAGGCAGGAGGGGGTACGGCCGGCGGGGGTTGTCTGGTGGGATCTCTGTGTCTGCCCTTGGGGAATTAACTAAAGGGCCCAGCAGTGGCAGGAGGGGCTGGATTCTGGATGTGCAGGTGGGGTGGAGAGCAAGTGGCAAGCCCCCCTACCCCCACCCCCAGGAAGCCCGGTGTAAGCTGCCTCCCTGGGTAAGCAGCTTTGGATTAGCAGCTGGGGATCCTTGCAAATCTGGAAAACCACTGTGTGGAGGGCAGCATGGTGGCCAGAGGGGAGGGACTCCCACGTGGAATGTGTGTAGGGGCTCTGTGCCCTTGACCCTGGTGGACAGAGCTTCCCTCTCCTTTAGGGGGTGACTGGGTCAGACGAGTGGGGGCAGCAGGCTAGGCCTTTCTGGCCCCCTCATGGCTTTTTGGCCACTCGCTGCGGCTCACAGGCTGGTGGGAGGGGAAGGTCCCCTCAGGGTGGCGCTTGTGCTGTGGGTGGGGGCCATGAGGCTGGAGGGCCTCAGGAACTGGCCCATCCACCTGCCTGCAGGGCCTGTTCGACAACTTCCTGCGGCTGAGGCTGCGGGACTCCAGCCTGGGTGCTGTGTGCACTGCGCTCGACTGGCTGGCCTTCGACGACCTGCTGGGCCGGGCCGCCCTCCGCGGCCAGAGCTTCCAGCTGATGCGCTACATGCCCTTCCTGCTCCCGGCCTTCCACTTGCTCTTTGCTTCCAGCCACGTGCCGCGGATCACCTTCCCCAGCAGCCAACAGGAGGTATGGCCTGTGCCCTGCCCAGGGCCAGGGTCTAGCCCCGGGATCCTGGGTGACTTGGTCCTGGTCTGCCCTCCACCCTAGGCCCAGAATCGCATGAACCAGACACAGAACCTGATCCAGACGCTGGTGTCAGGCATCACGCCAGCCACCCGCAGCCGGGCTGCGCCTCAGGCACTCATCCTAGACACCCTCTGTCTGCTTCTGGACATCCTCACTCCCAAGCTGCGTCCAGTGAGTGTCTGGCCTGGCAGTGCCTGGCCTGGGAGTGCTGGGCCTGGGAGGGGTGTGCCTCCTGGGACGGGGTGGGGCCTGGCCACACTCAGTGCCCTGCTGGCCCACAGGTGAGCACACAGCTGTACAGCGCCCGAGAGAAGCAGCAGCTGGCCAGTCTGGTAGGCACCATGCTCGCCTACAGCCTCACCTACCGCCAGGACCGCACACCCGACGGGCAGTATATCTACAGGCTGGAGCCGTGAGTTTGCGCAGAACCTGGGCTGGGGGTGCTGGGCTCCAGGTGCCTCAGCGATTGCTCTGAGAGGGTCGTGAGGTGGAGCGCCGGCACTAGTGGGGGCCGGATGCAGGCCTCGGGTGGTAATGACACTCGTTCCCATGCGCTCAGCCCAGCCTGAGCCCAGGCCCTGCTCTGTGGTGTCAGTTCCTCCTTGGGCAGCCCTCCCCCTGCCCATGTGTGGTGGGGAAATTGCAGCTCAGGGTGGGAATGACCCTGCTACTGTGGAGCTGGGGCACAGCAGGGCCAGGCCTGAACCCCGTCCTGCACTCTTGCATCTGGCATGTGGGGCCAGAGGTTGTAAATAGGTTGTGGCCTGTCCCTGCTGACCAAGTGTCCCGGGGCTTGCGCTGCCCCACTCACCCCAAGAGCAGGAACGTGGAGGAGGTTTGCCGCTTTCCTGAGCTGCCTGCCCGCAAGCCCCTCACCTACCAGGCCAAGCAGCTCATTGCCCGTGAGGTGGAAGTGGAGAAGATGCGGCGGGTGGAGGCCTTGGCTCGGGCCAGAGACGGCTCCCAGGTGAGCCTCCCCAGACCCTGGGCAGAGCAGGGCCCTCGGAGAGGACATGAGCCCCGCTGTGGTCCTACCCAGTCAACTGTCACTGTCTGTGACTTCTTGCAGGTGGATGGGGGTCCCGGGGGTTCCTCGGAGGAGAAGGAGCTGCAGCCACCTGCCCCGTGCGACCACAAGCAGCGGCTGGAGTGTATCCTGAAGAGAGCTGCCCTGGAGGAACAGGTAGGGGCCAACATACCAGTGGGAGGCCGTGGGGGCGGCGCCGGGGGGCCTTGGCAGGTGACTTTGCAGTGGGCTGGTTCTAAGTCCTGGAGTCCAGCTCCCTGCTGCTCAGCAGGATGGCTCTGCCTGGGCCCGGTTCCCACCTGGGCAGGGTGCTGGCACCTCCTGACCTTGGCAGGGAAGAGGTGAGTGTGAGCGTGGTGGAGGGTGCATGCAGAGAGGCTCAGCAGGAGGGGGCCATGGCCTCTGGGCCCTTTCCCCAGGTAGGGCTAGTCCACTAGAGCTCAGTCCCCATGCACCTGACCAGCCTGTCTCCTTCAGCCCGAGAGGGACTTCTTCGGTCGTGTGGTTGTCAGGAGAGCAGCAGCCCCGAGTGCAGGTGTGTGTGGAGGGGTGGGCGGTGGAGGGACTGGCCAGAGTCAGGTGGAAGAACGACTGTGTGACCCCCACAGGGCACGAGACCCTTGAGACTGACACGGCCGAGCGGCGCGCGGGCACTGCAGTGGGCAGGAGTGACGTGTGGTTCCGCTTCAAGGAGGGCGTCTCCAATGCTGTGCGGCGCAGCCTGTACATCAGGGACTTGCTCTAGGGGGCACGGCGAGCCCATGGGGCCTGGGCGGCACCCTGGGCTGCACCAGACACCCGACCCATGCTGGACGTCCCCAGGGCATATGCCAGACACCCTAGTCCATGCTGGACACTCGAGTCACGCCAGACACCCTGGACTACACCAGACATCCCTTGATACACATTGGCTACCTAAGTGTTGCTTTCTCTCTCCTAGAAAGTGCACAAAAGCACCAGCGTTCTCGCAAAGTCTTTATAAAACTCACACCTTTACAGAGGCATCCACTTTACAAGGAGGCATGAGTCTGGGCTGCAGGGCCTCACAGGATGGCGCACTTGCCCTTCTCCACCCATGGGTTGTTCTTCATCAGGTCGGGGTTCAGGAAGGGGTCCTTGGGAATCCCATCCTCGATCCACTTGAGGAGCCTGTGGGTGGGGAGGGTGGGTGAGCACGTGAGCTCCTGGCCCCTGGAGTGCTGCCTGGCGGCAGTGTGTGGGGGTGTGGTCTTGGTTCATACAAATGAGCACGGGGCAGGGAAATGAGACACAAATCTTGCCAGCCTGGGAGGTGTGGCCGCGGCTCCGCAGGGTGTCCTGGGGACTCACTCGGGGATGGTCTTGGACGACATCTCCCTCTTGAAAGCCAACTGGTACTTGAGGCTCTCGACCTCCTTCTTCATCTGGGGCACGTCCCACTCTTCCATGGCGTCGGGGGCTTCGGAAGTGGCCAGCCTGGGGCTGGGGAGTATGGGGGCAAGCCACAGAGCTGGGGGCTGCCAGCCTGCAGTCACCCTCCTGATGCACCCTCCCCCTGGTGAACACCCCCCACAGAGAGAGACACCCGCTCACTGCCTGCGGAGTCCCCTTGGCCTCTGCCACCCACCGGGGAACAGGGCTGGGGCTGAGGCCACAGTAATCAGGCCCCATGTGCCTGACCCCCACCTCCCATGGGGCTCATTAACTACCGAGAAAACTTTCCATGCTTAGCTCTACACCCCTACCTGCCATTGAAGCCTCACCAAGGCTGGGCCTCTGGGTTGGAGAAGGGAGGGGCAGTGTCCTGCCAACAGCAGGACAGGTCAGGTCCCTGACCGTTCAAGTGCAGGACCCATTTCCCCTCCAGGTAGCAGAAGACTTTTGTGTCAGTCGGGGCACACGCACACGCACACGCACACCCACACCCCTTCCCCTGCTTTGCATAGGCAAAGCCCACCCCAGGGCAGGTTAATCCAGGGGCCAGGAGGGTGGGGCTGCGATTTGCATCTCTGCCCAGGGGCGGGCTGGGGCACATGCCCAGGGTCTTGAACTCACAGCTGCCCAGCTGGTCCAGGACTCAGCCCCTGCAGCCTCCTGCTTGCTGCCTTGCACCTCCTCCAACATGCCTATCCGTCAACCCCCGCCCCCATTACTGAAGCTGGGAGCCAGGGGACTGGCTTCTTTGACCTGGCAAGTGTGGGCAGGGGGCTGCCAGGAGTGTGACCCTGCCTACTTCAGAGTGCGGAAAGGGCTCCTGGGAGGGTCTATTAGGAGAGAGTGAGACGGGAAGTAGAGGGGCTCTGAGGGTTAGCCAGTGGAGGCGAGCAGGGGCATCCTCTCAGAGACCCCGAGTTCCAGCACCCCACCTGGCGGTGCAGGTTCTCGCAGTCACGTGGGGGCGTCTCCCCACCCCAGCTAAGGGGGCGACAGCTGGGTCCACTGCCCCCGCGCCCTCCGCATGCCCCTGGCCTCAGCGCACAGCATTCCCTTGCACGGCAGGCACCATGGGCGGGCGGCGCTCACGGCGCATGGATGCCGCTCCCCTCACAGCCAGCCGGTGGATGGAGGGATCCTCTCTGTGGGTCTGGCCGGCCCCTTGGGACAGGCAAGGGCACCTTGGGTTGGGGGGCATCCAGGTCAGCCCAGTGGGACCTGGGCAGGCCCCAGAGTCTGCTCAGCACAGGGGCGAGCTCCCCAGACCTACCTTGGACGGTGACAGAGATGATGAGAGCCACGGGATGGCGAGGACGAGTGATGGGCGAGCGAGCCGGGCAGAGCCTGGGCGGGTGCCCCGCCCATCCTGCCACCTGGGCCAGGCCCGGGCACCGCCCCCACCCTCTGCCCGCCCTCCTGGGGGGCTGGGCTGACCCTGGGGAGCTGGCTTCACCAGGCACACTCTGCCAGCCTTTGGGGGGTGGGAGGTGCAGCTGGGAGCAGTGTAGGCTCAGCTCTGGCCCTGGGTGAGCTGTCCTCCCACTAGGCTGGGTGGGCTCACAGGCTGCCACGTGGTGCAGAACCCAAGACCATCAGCCAGTAGATCGCACCCCAGCCCCTGGTGCTCCTCATGGGCTGGAGTCTCCAGGCTGGGATGCCGCATCCCCAACCCCATCCCCACCCCCAGCCTCCGCAGTGTCCACTGACAGGCCCAGGGCTGACCCACTACGGGCGTGAGCCTACTCTGACCAGGGCACCTGGGCCTGTGTGGAGTTGCTTCCTGCCCTGCATTCCCAGGCCAGCGCTGGGCAGCTGTGGTGGATGGCAGGGTCCAGTTCACCAACTAGTCCCCTTGGAGGCCAGACCCCGTGGCTCCCCCGGGCAGCCTGTGCCAGGCCTTCGGCAGGTGCTCCCACTCGGGAGCGGGACAGGCCTAGGGTGCTCCTCGCCCGCCTCAGGCCCTGGGCTCTCCCTGCTGTGATTGCAGAAAACAAGGTCAGTGGCGCTTGCCTGGCCCTCTCCCACACCAACGTGACAGCGGAACAGGAGGTGCTTCTGGAACTGGGGCATGTTAGGAAAACTAGGGATTATTTCTTATTATGGATTTATGGGGGGGGTGGGGGTGCTTAGAACCGAGGGTGCCAGCATCCTCCTCAGGGCAGATGGCCAGCAGTTTTTACTTCACTTCCCCTCACCCACCACCGCCTGTTCCTCTGGTGCCCTGTGACTGGGCAGGCACCCTCTTACTCGGGGTGCCTGGGGCTCTTCTGTGGCTGCGGCCCTGCTCACAAGGGGTGAGTGCTCAGGCACGGTGTTGAGTCAGCCCCCAGAACTGGCTTAAGATTTAGACTGAAACCAGGCCAGCCAGTCCCTGCCCCCAGGCATGCGTTCCCCATGGAGGGTGCAGGCAGAATGGGGAACCTAGGACTGTGTTCTGGCCCTGAGAGGAGCCTTAATGTGACCTGGCCTGCGTCGTGTGATCTCTCCTCCATAGTTCACAGTGCACCACCGAGACCACTGCACACAGGCCTTCATGATGGCACTTGAAAACGCCTGGGTGTCATTACCTCACCAGGATGGCGGGAGTTGTGCAGGGCATGGGATCCTGCATTCCCGCTCTGCGTGCTGTTTCCTGCCTGGGAGCACCGGCCATACCTCCTGCCCTGTGGACCCTCAGGGTTCAGAAGCGGTCCCTGTGCTGACCCTGGTGACCCCGTGGGACAGAGGCTGTGACTCTACACGGCAGTCAAGCTGATGTGTGCATGCTCGTGTGAACCTGTGAAGCCGCTGTCTTTGGTGAAAACTGGGGGACTGGTGCCTCCTATTTCAGCTTCTTGGGAGTCTGGACCTGTCAACCCCAGGTCCGCAGAGGGACTGGGTGGGTCTGGAATGAGCAGAGGCCCAGCCGTTTGCGGTGGGGGGAGGATGCTCCAGGAGCAGTGACAGCTGGTGCTTCAGCTGATGCCACCTTGCAGTCACCCAGAGCAGACCCAGGGAGACCAACCGCCTTTCTGAAATTAGGTCCCCTAACTGGGCTGCTGGTGAGAACCAACAGGGCTCCTCGCTGGCCTAGAAACGGTTGTTGCAGGTCCCGTGCCCGTAGGGCTCCTGATTGGAGTGGGGAGCCGGCTGGGCTCCCGGGGATATGATGNGAGCAGACCCAGGGAGACCAACCGCCTTTCTGAAATTAGGTCCCCTAACTGGGCTGCTGGTGAGAACCAACAGGGCTCCTCGCTGGCCTAGAAACGGTTGTTGCAGGTCCCGTGCCCGTAGGGCTCCTGATTGGAGTGGGGAGCCGGCTGGGCTCCCGGGGATATGATGGGTGTGGGGGCAGATGCAGCGAGGCAGGGTCCCTTTGTGCTGTTTCTGGTGCTCAGGACGAGTCTGGAGTGTGGGGTGCTCTGATCCACTTTGAACAGGGTCCCCGAGGAGGACTTGGGGGGCAGGGGCAGGAAATGCCCCAACCCAATAGGACCTGCAGCCTGGTTTGGTCCCAGTGCCACTCAGACCAGTGGCCTTGCTAGGCAGGGGCCAGAGATGAGGCCAGCCTCTCACCTGGTCTGTTCTGAGTATGTAGAGCATGCTGGTGACCCAGAGTCACCTGGTGCTGTCAGCTCCCCTCTTGGTCCTCCTGAAACCAGGCTCTCTTCCACGTGGTGCCCCAGCAATGAAACATGCAGCTGGGGCAGATCTGGCCCCATGTGCTGGCGTGATGAGGCCGGGTGAGAACACCTCCCCTGTGTCTGCAGCTTTGCTTCGGACCTTGGGGAATGGGGTGGGTCAGACCCTACACACAACCCTCCCATGGCAACAGGCCCGGTCTCTGGTGAGAAAACTTACGTAGTCCATGCTGTAGAACCTAGGCCTGGCAGGAGACAGTGGGGACCCAGTCTAACAGCACCCACCCCACGGTAGGTGTGGGACCCTCTCGACTACAACAGGCTGACTCCCCTCCTGAGGCCTCAGGGGATGTGCCTGCTTATCTCCCATCCCTGCAAACAGCTATCTGAGGTGAACATGGGGATAGGAAGATAAAAAAGAAACTATTTCACCCAGTTAAACAGAGCTCACAAAAAACTAGGTAGTTCTTGGATGATCTTTGAGTGTTTGAAAATGACTTTCAGAAATAATTTAGGCTCTTAGACTCATGTTTGCAAAATATACACTGAATGATTCCAGGGTTGTAATCAGCATAAGCTCTGAGTCATAAAGTCTCAGGGAAGTGACTGGCTAAGCAGTTTGTTCCGATGGCTCTGCGGTCCACAGGTGACTCCCTCTCCTTCCCTGCCTGCTCCAGTCCTCCCATGACATTGGCTCCTGCCAGCATGCTGGTCAGAAAGACGCACGTGGTCTCTACCATGGTGCTCCTGAGGTTCAGCAAGAGGCCCAGGGCCTGCATCTGCCTAAGCACCAAACATTTCAGTGCCCACAGGCCATGGGGGTCCCCTTCTGATGAGGCCAGTGCCACTCAGGGGTCCTGCGTATTGCTGGCAAATCTGCACCCCCAAAGGGCCTTTCGCCACGTTGGGCCACCAGTGCATTGTCACCCAGGACTGGGCATGGCTCTAGGTTTTCCCTCTCGACCTGCAGCTGCACCCCCAGGTCTGTGCAGCACTGCAGAAAATTCTACCTGATCATGGGGCAGCTATATGAATGGAGCTGGGGGTGTGTGGAGGGCCCCCCAATTCTGTCTCACAGCTGCCATAGCCATCCCCCTCCCCTGCCCGGTGGCCAAGTGTGATGGGCCTTGCACCTTCAGCAGGTACGCTTCTGGTCCCAAGCAGTATGCCCAACATGTAGGGGTGGATGGAAGAGGCTCCTAGAAAGAGTTTCAGTGCCCAGAGGTTTTCCACAAAAGCAGAGGAGACACTTTAGGAGACGTTGCTGTCAGCTGGGGCTGCCTCCCACAGTAGGGATGATGCCCAGCAGTGCTCACCGCCCAGAGTAGGTCTGATGAACTGGCTGAGCAGGAAACTGAGGCCCCAGGGCTCTGGGCTTGCCCAGGTCTCACCCTTGGTGGTTTTGTATCCTTCATCTANGAGACGTTGCTGTCAGCTGGGGCTGCCTCCCACAGTAGGGATGATGCCCAGCAGTGCTCACCGCCCAGAGTAGGTCTGATGAACTGGCTGAGCAGGAAACTGAGGCCCCAGGGCTCTGGGCTTGCCCAGGTCTCACCCTTGGTGGTTTTGTATCCTTCATCTAGTGACTTCCTTCAAACAGCTGGAATCCCTGCCATCTGCTCATTTCATCAGAAGCTACAGAAGCTCTGGTGACTGCAGAGTGCAAGTGACTGAATGGGGACCCTCAACTATCACAAAGATCTCTCCCCAAAAAGGACTCCCGTCCTGTGCCAGGGGGCGAGGTCTCCCATGGGGACCACGGACATCGTTCACCCCTCCCAGGTTCAGCGCAGGGCTCCCTCGCCTGGGCCACGCCTGCCACTTCTGGATGCAGTTTATGCAGATTGCTCTGCAGAACCTGACACCAAAGTTACTAGGAATCTAAAATTCAACCTCCCGGGGAAAGGTCTGTTATATGAAACGGGGAAGGACCAAGCCAACGGGAGTCCATGCAAGGAGCAAACGCGGAAGCGCGTCCTGGACCGCGGAGCTCTCGGGGCGGAACCGGCGGGACGGCTCCGAGGTGTGCGCGGCCCGCTGCTCGGTTTCCTAGGACGAATCTGCTCCGGGCTTGGCTTCCGGAGGACCCGGGCGGCGCGGAGCGACGAGAGGAGCCCACGCACCGCGGGGCCCTGGCTGCTCGGCCGCTGGGACCGCAGGGCAGACTCGGGGGGCTTTCCCTCACAGCCAGGATTAGGACAGGGAACTCGCGACAGACGCCGTTATCAGAAAACGAGGATTCCTAGGACAGAGGCTGACGGCCAGTTTAGCTAAAGAAATTAAGCGAAACAAGTTTCTGGCGCTCTTACTAGTGTTAACGTTTGGTGTTTATCGTGAAGAGAGTACCGAGCGGCACCGCGAGGGAAGGCCCGGCAGCAGGCTCCGGGCATCTCCGCTGCTCCGCGATCCCCGCAGTCAACGCTTTTCCACAGCCCGCGGCGCCCGAAGCCCACTGCCGCCTCGGGAGATCCCTTCCGGGTCTAAGCGTGGAGGGGGCGGGGCGCGCAGGGGGCCTGCCCCCGGGCGAGGGGCGGGGCTTCTGCAGGACGCCGTTCTACGTGACGCAGCCATCTTGGAGCCGGGCGGCGGCGGCGTCCTCTGTGGAGGCGTGGCTGGAACGGAGATGGCGTTGTCACCTGTCAAGCTCAGGTGTTCCCTTGGCCTGGCTTCTCAGGCTCCTGTTTAGTTTTGGCAGGTGACCTTTGAGGCGGCCAGACATCCCTCCTCCCCCTACGGCGGCACTGGTGAGCGAGACCGTCCGCCTGAATCTCTGAAAAAAGGGGAGATGTTAAAGACTGACGACAGAGCCGCCAGGGTGCCTCTGCCCAACCCATATCCTCCCTCTCAGGTCCCACCTTTCAGGTCCCCTCCTCAAGTCCCTCCTTAGGTCCTGCCACCTCAGGTCACCCCTCTCAGATCCTCCCAAGTCCTCACCCCAGGTCCCCCGTCTCAGGTCCCCGCACTCAGGGCCCCCCACTCAGGTCCTCCACTTCAGGTCTCCCCCTCAGGTCCCCACCCCTCAGGACCACCCCCTCAGGTCCTCCCCCTCTGGTCTCCCCCTCAGGTATCCCCCATCAGGTCTCCCCCTCAGGTCCCCACCCCTCAGATCTCCTCACTCAGGTCCCCCCTCAGGCCCTCCCCCTCAGGTCTCCTCACTCGTCCTCCCCCTCAGGTCTCCCTCTCAGGTCTCCCCCTCAAGGGGTGTTCTGGGGGTGGGGGTCCACCACTGCCCTATCTTGGTGAGGCCTTGAGGCCCCCTCTCCTTGTTTCTTTACAGCCTCTCCCTCCTCGAGCCCCCTGGCCTGGTCCTGGGCAGGGCCTGGGTTGTGCAGATGGCCAAGTTCCACTTTTGTCCATCTCTAATGGGCAAATGCACCAATGGCAGCACACAGCAAGAGGCGCTCCCTGTGGTATCTGGAGGTCCTGAGCGGTTCTTGGGCTGAGGTCTGTGGAGCTAGGTCTTTGGAGCTGGATCTCAGAGGAAGATCCCAGAAGCCCTACCAAGACACAGTTTCATGTTGCATTTCACCTGAATCCCCAAAAGGCAGCTCCTGAAGTCCAATTACTGTGTGGTGGTGTCAGGCCATTGCATCTTCAGCTGGCTGGCTCACCCATGTCCCCTGCCTGGCCTTTGCCACTAGGTGGAGCCACAGGCCTACCCAATTGCTTCCCCATGTGGCAAACGCCAGACCTGCCTTTCAAATTTAGTGTCAGGACTCTTCAACTCTCCTGGATTTTTCAAGTTTCTGTTACATGGTGACATTTAGGGGATATTTAGAAACAAAAATAGAGCAGCTGTTACACTTAGGACTTTTACTTAAAACCAGTGATGATAAATCCAGTGCATGTAAACATCACAGTTTAAAGAAAAACAGCTTTATTTTTCCATCATTGGTGCAGATCCCTTAGAAGAGCTAGGTTATAACTACGTGGCCAACTCAAGTTCTTTCTTTTGTTCTGTCCACGTTGATTTGCTGCTTTTTGATTTTTTTTGTTGAAAGATAAGGAAGGTCAAACGTAAAATATTTAATGTAATTTTATGAGGATAAACAAGCTTGCAGAAACCTGGTTTGTAATCAAGGTTACTCCGCCCCTTCAGTCTTGCTGAGGCTCAGATATTCAGGATTCTCAGAGGACAGTGTCTGTGTTAGAGACTGTGGGTAATTGCGACGGTCCTAGTCCTTTCAACTTTTGGGGTCTGAGGAGAGACTGGGCTGCTGTGATTACGGGGGCATCTTGCTACTTAAAAAAAGGTAATTAATAGACTGTAAATTTTTTTAGAGCACTTTTAGGCTTACAGAAAAACGAAGTAGAAAGGATGGTGTCCCTGTGTGCCCCCTGCCCTTCGCATCCCTTTCTGCTAGCCTCTACTCATTACAGTTACGAACCAATGCCAGCACAGTGTTAGGTAGCATCCTCTTCCTGCAGCAGGTCCCCTGTTACATGTGGTCCTTGCATCTCCTGGGCTCCTCTGGAATAGGTCTCTGACTTAGTTTTGACTGCCTTGGCCATTCTGAGGTGTGCTGGTCAGGGATTTGCAGGATGCCCCTCGACTGGGGTTTGTTGGATGTTTTTCTCTTGGTTGGGCAAGGATGGTGACTGCTGCTCGGATCATGACCTTTCTGTATATCCTGCTTCCTTCTGAGATTAAGAGGGCCTGGAGGCACAGAACAGGGTCCTTCCTGTCCTCAAAGGGAGAAGAAGGGAGAAAGGGGTGAGTGCTTGAGGAGATGGCAGTGGGGGCCAGGAGAGCACGCGGTGTCGGAGAGGCAGCAACAACAAAGCAGGGCTGAGGGAACTGGCCTGACACCCTTGAGCACCTAGTGGAGCACCTGGTGAGGAGCCCTGCAGCCCCTCCCCCCTGAGGCCTCATTTCAGGGAGAGCCAAGACTCTGCTTGGTGAGGGGCTTCTTGGTCACAGTGGTTGGGCTCTGTCTGGGGAGCACATGTCCTCCCAGCTCAGTCCCCTGGATCCAGTGGGCAAACAGCCTGCTCTCTCCCTGCTGGGCTTGGCCTCAGGTGAGCTAGTGGAATTATGAGTTCAGGCTGCTGTCTCTTCAGAACACCCCCTTTAGCTTTTCTGGGAGTTCTCACTCTGGCCTCAGTCCCTTGAGCTACTGCTTTCATCTGCTTTGCCCTTTAGGGTCCATGTGTGGATTTGTGATAGTTGTGGGTGACTAGCTCCTGCTGAGGGGCTGGAGGCTCCATGGCGAGCAGACAGGAGAGGGTGAGAGGGAGCATGGGTGTGCGCACAGATGAGGCGGTGACTGCAGGGGCTGGCAGACACTCTGGCCTGAGTGGGTTGGGCTGGATTGGAAGGTGGGGGCACCCCTGAAGGTCATCCCTGTTGCCTCCCCAGTGCTTGGGGTGGGAGTGGCTTGGAACCACATGGCCATCTGGTCCTTACCCCTCACTGTGCTGGTGATAACTGGTTTGTGGAAAAGCCTGTTTCCTAGAAAAAGTGCCTTTGGTTCCATTCTTCACTGACACATCCTTACTGAGTGAGGATGCTGAGTGAGGATCAAGGCTCCTGTCTTTTCATAAATGTTTTTAGTGAGTCTCTGTTTCCCATTGTCCCTCAGACACAGCTGATGGGCAGTCTTCCCATTTGTAGGACCCGCTTAGGCAGCCCCTTGCCTTGGACATCAGGATGTGGTCAAAGAGGTTCTTGCTGCCTTTGACAGACAGTCTCTTGACTGACCGCTTTTTTTCAGTTGGCTCACAGCTTCTTCCAGACCCTCCACCTGTGTGCACCCCCTTGCCCCATGGCCTCCCTATCTGAGGAATCTGATAGCATTTAAAGCAGAAGCACAACCAGCCCTACCCCGAGAAATTGAACTTTTGTCATTTATCTTCAGAAAACCACAGCAAATGTTGAGTGTAGGTCACCTGGATTGCTTCAGCTGTGGGTGAACAGCCAGAAGTTCCCATTTTAATATCCACACGCCTCCTTTCTCCCTTCCTAATGGGGGTCAGAGGTGCTTTGATTGTGCATGACAGAGACTACCCCATTTCACTGCTTGAGAGCTCAGAGCTTTGTGTGTCAGAAACGGAGGGAGGGGGGCTTCCCTCCTGGTCCAGTGGTTAAAAATCTGCCTTGCATGCAGAGGACGCCTCAGGAATATCCCACACGCCACAGGACAACTAAACCTGTGGGCCACAGCTATTGAGCCCACGCTCTAGGGCCGGAGCTCTGCAACAAGAGAAGCCACTGCGATGAGAAGCCTGTGCAGCACAACTGGAGAGTAGCCCCTGCCCGCTGCAAATAGAGAAAGCCTGTGCAGAGTGATGAAGACCCAGTACAACTGAAAAAAAGAAACAGTTAAGAGAAAGGAAAGCAAGATGGCCCTCTGCTGACTTTCTCCCATGATTCTGGGAGTTGGACTGACGTTTTGTCTAACTGATGCTTCGGGAATGGGTCTTATTTTGGAGCTAGACTGCTGGGATTGACACTCTGCTGTTGTCCCCTCCCATTTTGTGTGGCTTCAGCTTTTCTGTACCATGGTTTCTTCCCTTGTGAACTGAGGTTAACCCCGCAGGGTGTGAGGATTAGATAAGTTGGTACATGAAAAGAGCTAGTGATCAGTGCTTTGTAAATGTGAGCCCAAGGTGATTTTGATGGTGGTGATGATGGTGGTGATGGTGATGGTAGTTTTGGTGAGGATGGTGATGGTAGTGATGGTGGTAGTGGTGATGACAATGGTGGTATTTGTGATGATGGTCATGGTGATGATGGTGGTGATTTTGTTAATGGACCTCACAGCTTTGACTCGGTCTACTGCTAACTGCTGGGACCCAGCTTGAGGATGCCAGACCCCCATCCCATAGAACCAATTCTAGCTCCACTCTTTCCAACCACTTGACNATGGTGGTATTTGTGATGATGGTCATGGTGATGATGGTGGTGATTTTGTTAATGGACCTCACAGCTTTGACTCGGTCTACTGCTAACTGCTGGGACCCAGCTTGAGGATGCCAGACCCCCATCCCATAGAACCAATTCTAGCTCCACTCTTTCCAACCACTTGACTTTGACTGTGGAGACATGTGGGACATTCTGTTTCATCTCCTTAGAGTACTTTTTCTCATATTGGAAAAGAAACACGTATATAGGAATACAGTGGGTCCCATGTAAAAACAAACAAGATTTGTGTAAACTCAAATGTCAAAACATAATTCAGAGGATTATGAAAGGACTCACTGCTTGGTCTGTTTTTGGTCTTTTTTGGTGCCCCAGTACATACTGAGTTGACAAAATATTTGGGTCATAGACATTTCCAAGCACAGGTCTTATGCAGGAACTTAAGAATGCTTGTGTCTTTATTTTTGTGGAAAAGGAGGGGAATTTATTCATTTTATTCCCAGTGGAAAAAACTCTGATATATCAGGACAAAATTCTTGCCTTTTGCTATTGTTGAAAAACTTTATCAGGTGCTCTGAACACAACCATGCTCTCCAGTAAACCCTGGAGAGATGGGGTGCTGGAGGTGAGTGGGGGCGGGGGTGGTACATGTGAGCCACTCAGCAGCATCGGTGTAGCCAGGGTTCCAGGAAGCAGCCTGCTGAAGGGTTTCTGTCAGAGGGTGTTCTGTGACCTGTACTTGAGCATCGAGGACCAGGGGCACTGGCCCGGCCTGGAAGGGAGGCTTTGGTGTGTCCAGCCACCCTCTTCCTTGGCTCTGTCGGTGGCTTCCTGGAGTGAGGACCCAACACCGTTCATCTCCTCTGCTCCCCAGTGGGCTCCCAGGTTGCCGGGCGGGGGGGCCCACTCCCCTCTTGACTCCTTCTTTCAGTGTACTAGTCAGCCTCATGTGGGAGATCAAGCAGCCCTTAAAGGACCTGGCTTTGGAGGGAAAAGCAGATGGCCCGCATAGCAGTGACTCTTGCTGACCTAGGGGACTTAGTTGCTGCTGGGTGACAGGGTGAACATGCATGGTTATGGGACATGAAGGGGATCAGGATGTGCCATGCCAAAAATATAGCACCTTGGGGGCTTTCCTGGTGGTCCAGTGGTTAAGACTCTGCGCTCCCAATGCAGGGCGCTGGGGTTTGATCCCTGGTCAGGGAACTAGATCCTACATGGCAGCTAAAGATCCTGCATGCAGCAACTAGCACCCAGTGAAGCCAAATATTTTTTAAAATTTCAAATAAAGATTTTATAAAACTTAAAAAAATTAAAATAGCATTAACAAAACAAAACAGTACAAAATACAGCACCTTGATGTGAAGTTTATTTTGAGCTGAAGGCGTGCAAGAATCAACAGATGCAGAAAGAGGGCTTTTTGGAGCGTCCCTCATCTGACTAAGAGCAGCTTCTGGGAAGTCAGGCAGTGGTAAATTCCTTCTATGGGGGGTCTGCTCCCGGGAGACACTGGGAATAAGTTCTATCCCAAGTCCCTTCTAGGGGGACATTATCACATACTTTCTTACGTTTTGATTATTCTCTTAAAACCCATTTGTCTTTCCTGAAGAGATTTCTTTTCCTGTAAGAAGGCTTTTCTCCCGGCTCCTTTTCCCCTATTAAGTTAGGTATATAAGCATCTAATTGAAACCATTTATAGAGCCAGCTACTCTTCTGGGCTCCCATGTGCATACAAATGAACTTGTTCTTCTGTTAATTTGTTGTCAGTTCAGTCCACACACCTTGGTTACTACCCTACAGCCTCCTTTACCACAGAGGTTCCCTGACTTGGCCAGACCTGGAGGTGGGGTGAGGCGATGAGGATGGAGGGGGCCAGAGGTGGGACTGAGGAGCCCTGCGCCCTCCCTCTGCCCCTGCTCTGCTCCCCTTATGTGTGATATGCACAGAAACACCAGTGAGTGGGAAGATCACACAGGTGATGGCTTTTCATCAGAAACAAAAACACTGTCAGGTGGGAAGGTGAGTGAGAGGAGAGGTCCAAGGGAAGGCAGACCAGGGGTTACAGAGAAGGGAGGGGTGCTCTTTCTACAGGACGGGTGATTTGTTGTGGTCTGGGGGACTTCACGTATCGGAAAATTGAAGAAAAAAAAAGTTAGTTTTTCCCTCTAATTTTGGTTTGAAGTGGGTTCACAATGTCCCATGTAAGAAAAGGCAGTTTAATGTGTCCCAGCCCCACATGTCGAACCTGTCTCCCTGGGCTCAGAGAGAACCACCTGGGCCAGGGGGAGCCAAGGGGCTTCAGGCAGTTCCGGTGACCCCTGCCCTCAGGAGGGGCAGGCAGCCACCCTTGCGCAGGACGCCTGCACCTCTTCTTGAAGGCCACATCCTAACCAAGCGCAGATGCACTGGGCAGAGGTTTGCTGAGATGACTTAGAATGTTTCTTTTCTTTTAAATTTGTTAATTATTTTTGACTGTTCTGGGTCTTTGTTCTGCACGCAGGCTTTCTCTAGTGGAAAGTGGGGGCTTCCTGTTGCAGTGGCTTCTCTTGTAGGGGAGCACAATCTCAGTAGCTGTGGCTTGCGGGCTTTATAGCTTGCTCTCATAATTGTGGTGCATGGGCTTAGCTGCCCTTTGGCAGGTGGGATCTTCCAGGACCAGGGCTCAAACCTACATCCCCTACGTCGGCAGGTGGATTCTTAACCCCTGGACCACCAGGGGAGTCTCGGCTTAGAATGTTTATCGTTGAAAACCTTCTGTTCAGGTTGCAAGTGTGAGAGGTCATACCTGTGTCTTCGTGTAGGTACAGGATAACATAGTTTCTGAGTTTCGGGGAGCTCCTTTAATAAAAATCAAGCTGGTTTTCCAGGGTGAGACGCTATAGAATGAGAGTTAAGATGAGAAGGGCTTTAGCACAACTCTCTAGCATCACATATGCTTGGAGCACATCTGTTGAGAATTATGTGAGCCCTGCCTTTGTGTAAACGAATCTGAATTGCCTGTTTATCAAAGGAGAAAAATTAAGGGGATACTGAGCCCGTGGCTCATGGAATGGACGTGGTGGTGCAGCTTTGAAGTGGCAGAAGAATGTTTTGTCACTACTGTAAGCTGAGTGGTGGCATCTGGTATCGCTATGTGTTTTCTGGCTTTTTCTGATGAATTTTGGTTCTTCAGGCCCTCTCTGGGATGGAAGGTGGCAGTGGGCTTGGGTTTCAATGATGTGGAAGCCCTGATTGCTGTCTTGTGTTATGTGGCTTGAGGTGTTAACCTGGCCTTTGGGTCATTTCTTCTGCCCTGGGATAACTGGGATCCATCTCTTCCCAGGAGAAAACAAAATATTAAATATATTGGATGATGATGTCCTTTGATCAAAGATCCTTAAGAAGGGAGCACCCAGGAAGGAGATAATTAAAAGGCTGAGATCATTCCCTCTGTTTCCAAACACTGACCAAAGGCCATAGTCTGTGCACTGGAGGGCCCTGTGAGCCTCACGGAATAGTAGGACCCCACATGCCCCAGACTCCTACATGCAGGGTTACAGAAAGATGAGTGGAAACGGGAGAAAGACAAACAACCCAGTTCAAAAATGCACCGATAGGGGCTTTCCTGGTGATCCAGTGGTTAGAACTCTATACTCCCAATGTGAGGGGCATAGGCTCAATCCCTAGTCAGGGAACAAAGACCTTGCATGCTGCACATTGTGGCTTAAATAAAGTTTTTTTGTTTTTTTTTGGTGGGGGGCATGCCTTGTGGCATGTGGAATCTTAGTTCCCCAACCAGGTATTGAACTTGCATCCTTCTGCAGGGGAAGTGCAGATTCACAAATACTTCCCCAGAGAAGATAAGTGGATGGCCAACAAGGACATGAACAAATGCTTGACAGAATGCAAATCTGAGCCACCATGAGATACCACTCACCCCCTCTCTGGTGGTTATAATAAAATAAAAATGGAAAATGACAAGTGCTGGCAAGGATGTGGAGAAATTGGGACCCTTGTGCATGGCTGATGGGGATGTAAAATGGTGTAGCAGCTGTGGGAAACAGAGTTTCCACGGAAGGTTAAGCACAGTCACCAGGTGACCCAGCAACTCCACTCCTGGGTACATACCCAAGAGAATTGAAAATGGGCACCTGAACAGATATCTGCCTGCCCACGGTTTTTCCTGCAGTCGTAGCAGCTGTGAGGTAGAAACAGCCTGGGTCCATTGATGGATGGTGGATAATTGGAGTGAAGTTGTCCATACAAGGGGCGTCATCCAGCTGTGAAAAGGAGCGAAGCGTCCACACACTACATTGTGGATAGACTTCAAAACCACTGTTCTAAGTGAATGAGAACAGACAGAAGGGCCACATACCTGACATGTGTTCACTTGTGTGAAACATCCAGAACAGGCAAACTGAGAGACAGAAAACAGATTAGGACTTCCCTGGTGGTACAGTGGATAGGAATCTGCCAGCTAGTGCAGGGAACGCAGGGTCGATCTCTGATCTGGAAAGATCCCACATGTCTCACGGTGACTGAGCATGCATGCCACAACTGCCAAACCCGCTCGCCACCACTAGAGAAAGCCGTGCGCAGCAACGAAGACATAGCACAACCCCAAGTAAATAAGTAAATAAAACTACAAAAAAAAGAAACCAGATTATGGGCTGGGGTGGGGTGGGAGTGAGTGCTAATGGGTGCAGAGTTTCCTTTGGGGTGATGCAAATGTCTGGAACTAGCCAGGTGTGATGTTTGCATGAGGGAGACTAGTGAGACCTCTTCCCCATCTGTCTGAGTGAGGATGGCGTGCGGGGGATGTTGTCAGAGAGCAAGTGTGTTGTGCTGAAAGGCTGCGTCTCCATCAGCCCTCCCCACAGGGTGTCCCTGAGCGGAAAGCAGTAAGCTGGGCTCCCTAGCTGGAGGAGGAGATTTCCCTTGGTGGCAGCGAAGGGCACGGAGGTCCAGGAGCCACGCTACAGCCCCATGGCCTCCCACGTGGCCCATTCTCTCGGCAGGTAGAGTCAGCTGTGCAAGTTTTGTGTGGCGGTTAGACATCTTCCCGGCAGAATCTCTGGAGAATTCTAAATTTCAGTTGCACTCTCTAAATTTTCATAAAGAGCTTTCACCCAGAGAAAATGATGGATTAGATTTTATCATTGGAAAGAAGCCAGATAAAATTAGCTGCCTTTTAGTCCCCACAGCACCCCCTCACTCCCTGCTTTTCTTTAAAGTCTCTGCTTTTCTCTCTTGGTTCCCAGGAAACAGGTGCCTGCGGATATTTGTTCGCTGAAAATACTGATGTTCGAGGCTCCCTTTGAGCTGCTGCTTTTGTTCCTTCAGTGACTTTGCTTTGACTCCAGACTCCTCAAGTCTGGGACAGCTTTGGGCCTTGGGCTCTGCATTGGAGAGTGTGTGGTTTCTTTCTTCTCCTCAGTAAAGCTTGTTTGTTGTTAGAATTTTATAGCCGCAAGCTGTAGAATATTTTTGCTGCACGAAAGAAAGTCCTTGTCTGTCTTTTCTCTACCAAATTCTCCTTCTTGGCAAAGTTAACCTGTGTCTCATCCATCAAAGTGCAGTTAGGAGTTTGCCTCCCAACAGCCACTTTTAGCAAAGCTAGCTTCTGAGAGGTGACTGTCTTTTGTTACCATGTGTGGATGGTGAACTGTGAAAACAGCTGTTATTTCTTCCCACATCAGTCCAAGGAAGTCAGATTATTCTGCACAAAAACTCAGGCTGAGATCAGTCTGGAGGAGCTGAAACCATCGGGGAGGCCGGGGACGAGGACATTGGAGTTATTCGGGTGTGGGTTCCTTTAGATTCCCCGTGCTTTTGGCTTCTTTAGCACATGCACTAAAACTGGAACGATACAGAGATTAGCATGGCCCCTGCCCAGGGATGGGGATTCCTAGGTGGCTCAGTGGCAAAGAAGCCGTCTGCCAATACAAGAGACGCAGGAGACAGAGGTTTGATCCCTGGGTTGGGAAGATCACTGAAGAAGGAAATGGCAGCCCACTCCAGTATTCTTGCCGGGAAAATTCTGTAGACAGTGGATCCTGGCGGGCTACATTCTGTGGAGTCACAAAGAGTCAGACACAACTGAGCACATAGTGTGTTTGTGTGTGTGTCCATGTGTGCACATGCTCAAGGATAACATGCAAATAAATGCATGAAGCATCTGTATCTTTTCCTGATTGTTAAGTCAGTTTTTCCAGAAGAGTGATTTTTCAGATGGGTACCCTGCCCCCATTTCTAGGAGACTCTGTCAGGACTTTGAGACAATATGGCTTGAAAGATAAGTCACATTAAATTTTATGTTATGGTTTGCATTTGGAAAATTTTCTAAGAATAAAACTTATTTTTATTTCACACTAGTAACTCTGGATCAGAAAGTATGACAGAGTCTTCCTGGCTATTAAGGCTGTGTGGAATATATATTCTGAGAGGGTGACCTTCGAGGCAGAGAGAGACAGGTACGGATGGGACTTTCTCTGATGAGCACCAGGACACTTGAGAGCTGTGGTGTCTCCCTTTCACCGTGTTCCTGCAGTTCTGCTACTTGCCACTAGATGCATGTGCGCGCCCTTCATGACTGCAGTCATTTGGCTGATGAATCTGTTCCTGGCAGTCAGTAGATAGGTATAAATTCCACGCAGAGTTCAGCAGAGATGTTGAGCAGGTTTCAGATGCCTTGCCCCACGTGTCCCAGCATCTTAAATTAGTCATCTGGGAAAAGGAGATTTTTGTGCTGTGTTGAGATGCAGGTGGATCCCAGTGTGTGTTCCCTGGAACCTGGGAGGAACCGGGAGTCGGGCGCTGAGGTGAGAAGGACCCGTTCGTACATGAAGGGCTTTCCCGGTGAAAGCCTTTGATCCTCCATCTGTGGTGCCAGTCCCGGCAGACTCTCAATACCCACCAAAGCATTCCTTCTGCCTCCCGCCCCTAAATTTAAATGTCATCCCAAAGGTGTTCTCCTGGCAGCTGAAAGGAAGGTTTCACAGACAATTTTACTGGTTTCTCGACTCTGTTTCACAATGATGCCGCAACCCCTAGGAATGTTTTTGAGACCATGGTTTCAGGGCTCAATAAATCACTAAAACTGGGGGCCTAAGACAACACTGGTTCTCTTGCAGGCTGGAGCTGGAATCAGAGATGACAGTGTCTTGGGGCCATGCCCCCTCTGGAGGCTGACGGGGCTGCAGCAGAGATCCAGGCTTGCCCAGCTCCTGGGGCACCAGGTGTCCCTGACCCAAGGCCATGTCACTCCAGCCTCTGCCCCCATCATCAAGTGGTTTCTCCTCTGTTGGGATGCCAGTCATTGGCTTTAGAGCCACCTTGATCCGGGATGATCTCATCTTAAAGCTTCTTTACTTCATTCCATCTGCGAGGACCCCATTGCCACCTAGTGTCATAATCTGATGTTCAGGTTGTATTGGTTGTGTTTTACAGTTTTTGGTATCTGTGACGTTTTGGCATCTTAAGGAACCTAGCTTCTAGACCACACTCCACCTCCTTATCCACCCTACACACTATGCCAACATTCCCTCTGCCCTTGGTCACCCAGGATCAGGGACCAGACAACTGGGGACAGCTCCAGAGCCCCTGGCCTCCAGGACTGAGAAAGGCTCTTCTAGGCCTCCCCCGGCTCCTGTTTCCACTCTTGCACTTCCCTGTGGCCCTGCACATGTGGCTCCATCTCTGGGGTCCGTGAATTTGATAAACTTGGCTTTCCCTAGATGTTCTTCTGTGGCCACACCTGACCGACTGTCTCATGAGAGAGCACACAACAGCCTGGGCATGAATCATAATGAATGTGGGTATTTGGGGACACTCTTCAGCCCCCCGAGTGCACTGCACACGTGTGTGTGTCGTTGTTGGATCAGCAGGTCTGGCCACCGTCCCCCTCCCTTGATGTGCCCTGGGACTTGGGGGCTGGTCACCTGCGAGGCTGACCCTGTCCCAAGGCTGAGGCCCCAGGAACCTCCATCTGGGCTCTGAGGTGCTGCTGACTCAGTGCATTTCAGATAAGCAGGAAGTTCCTGGGAGGAAAACCACAAGCTTTATTTTTATTTAATTCCAGCTATTCTGTGGTTTTTGGAGATGGCCTTTAAAGATTTGTGTTTGATTTTTATCTCAAAGAGAATGCAGAAGAGCCCATGGGTTGGGGTCCAGAGAAAATACACACTGAGAAGAGAAGCAGCGAGTTTGCACCAGGCAGCTGTGGGCAGGATGGGCCTGGGGGACCACCCCCCAGAGGCAGAGTGGTGGCTAGGCTGGTGCTGCTGCCAGAAGCCCTGCCTGGCTGCTCAGGTCAGTCCCACGGGCCAGTGGGCTCAGTGGGCTGTTGGGTTTTAGGGGAGGTCTCTTTCATTGTCACTGGCCCAGAAAGCACACCAGGCTTTGCCCCTGTCTGGCCATTGTGAGGGTGACTGTGCCTCAGGGGTCCTGTTTGATGTTGTGGGGGACCAACTGGAGGATGGAGACTTCCCAGAAAACACTGTGGGGGCAGTGTCCCTTTGGGGCAGGTCAGAGGGCTGGAGAGAGAGGCAGGGCCTTTGCCCCGGGTCGGCCCAGCGCCACTGCTCTGGCTGCAGCCCTGCCAGGGAGCAGCTTGCTGGATAGCAGGCTTCCCAAACCATGCTGAGAGCAGCGCTCTCACCTGGGGCTCCGAGTCCCTGAGGCCTTCCCGCTGCAGCTGCCCTGCCCAACTCTGGATCCTGGGAGAGTCTCTTTGTCAAGGGAGGGTCACCAAGTTCTTAGGGAAAAATCAAAGCAAATTCACCATAAAAGCTCATCTGTGCTTTATGGAATTTGAGCGGGGAGACACTTTGACAGATTGGTGCACCCCAAGCCCACCGCAGTGGACCCCATGCTGGCCGGGGAGGCGTGTGGGCCTGGGGGACAGGCCAGTGTGCAAACGCGTTCGTCTCCTCTGGATTTGGTGACCTTTGGCTTTAGAAGGACGGGGACCCTAGCCTTGTGGGGACCCAAACTTGGGTCTGTCTGATGTTGCCTCAGGACAGGGGGTTCACATGTGTGCCTCTGTGAAGGATCGTTGCTTGGCACTGCCTGTCAGGAGGCTGTGGTTTCCATGTGGCTTGTTTCTGGCTGTGTGGACTCCAAAGGTCTTGCTCCTCGTTGGAGTCTCTGTTTGTTCATTCATTCAATGTCCTGTTTCCTGCTCCTGCCCCAGCGTCTGGGCCTTGGCCAGTGGGAGCCCCCCTTCCTTGCTGGGTGACAGGTGTCCAAGCTCAGCTTTCCCCGTCCCGCTCTGAGGAGCCTGGGGCCTTCCAGTGGGAGGTGGACTCTGGAGGAGCTCAGGGACATGGGAAGGTGCACACACGTTTGTCCCTGCACCTCTGTCTGTAGCCACTTGGATTGAAACTGAGTTCACGCCGTGTGCCTCTGATTGCCCCCAGTTCCACAGCCTTGCTCTGGTTGCTGCCTCTGTGTGGGACGTGTGTCCTCAATACGGAATCCCAGTCCCGCCACTCAGAGCACTTGTCTCTGTTCCTCCGCTCTGTGGCATCCATCCCTCGTGAGGACCTGCCTTGTCGCCTCGCCTGGAGAGGACAGAGCTGGTCTGGAATAAGTGAATAAGGAGGCGGGAAGGACCCGCACAGTGAGGGTGTATCCCTGCCCCCACCATGGGGACTTTGGCTCCACCGCCATCTGCTGTGGATAGAGTCACGTCACCTGCTGAAGAAGGAATTCGTAGGGCTGGGACTCCATCTTAGTCCTGTTCATGCTGATCATGCTCGGCCACCTTTCCAATGGACTCTGAACTCTGTGTTTAGTGCCTGTGTAAACAACAACAGAAGGATAAGACCCCCTCCAGACAGGGGAACCTTGAAGATCATATCTAGGTTACTCATCGCCTAAGAGAAAACATACACTAATCACCCCTTCCTCCAGACAGGCCATAAGTTCTTCTGTATCTATTGGAGTGTAACCTCGGGTTTATTGATTATTGGCTAATTGTTTGACTGTTTGAGCACATGAGCACGCAGCACGTGAATGATGGGGTTTGGGGATTGTATTTTCCTTGGTTTATGTAAGTCTCAAGGAATTTGGGGTGGTGGGTTCAGACACGTACACACGGGGTATAAAAGATTTTCACAAATGCTGGTCAGGGTCCTTGGCTAAGAGGAGACTCTGCCTTGGGCCCGCCGGTGTAATAAACTGCACTCCACTATCTGCATTGTCCTGAGTGAGTTTCTTTTCCGGAACCCATGGCTACAACACTGCCTCAGTTTCCTTCTCTTGAGAATTGGGGTAACAGTGATGCCTGGCTTATTGGAAGAAGGTCATTTCTGTAATGATGGATGCAGTCCTGGTGAGCCCTTGAAGCTGGGGTGTGTGCTTGTGCACGTGTGTCTCTCTGTGTACGTGTGTCTGTGTGTGTGCACGTTGGCATGGCTTGGGCAGTAATGTGCAGAAGCAGGGCCAGGCGAGTCAACTCAGCAGCTGTTCCTGCACTTGTGCCTGACGTGGAGCCCTGCCTGGCTCCTCGGGCNGTCTCCTCTGGATTTGGTGACCTTTGGCTTTAGAAGGACGGGGACCCTAGCCTTGTGGGGACCCAAACTTGGGTCTGTCTGATGTTGCCTCAGGACAGGGGGTTCACATGTGTGCCTCTGTGAAGGATCGTTGCTTGGCACTGCCTGTCAGGAGGCTGTGGTTTCCATGTGGCTTGTTTCTGGCTGTGTGGACTCCAAAGGTCTTGCTCCTCGTTGGAGTCTCTGTTTGTTCATTCATTCAATGTCCTGTTTCCTGCTCCTGCCCCAGCGTCTGGGCCTTGGCCAGTGGGAGCCCCCCTTCCTTGCTGGGTGACAGGTGTCCAAGCTCAGCTTTCCCCGTCCCGCTCTGAGGAGCCTGGGGCCTTCCAGTGGGAGGTGGACTCTGGAGGAGCTCAGGGACATGGGAAGGTGCACACACGTTTGTCCCTGCACCTCTGTCTGTAGCCACTTGGATTGAAACTGAGTTCACGCCGTGTGCCTCTGATTGCCCCCAGTTCCACAGCCTTGCTCTGGTTGCTGCCTCTGTGTGGGACGTGTGTCCTCAATACGGAATCCCAGTCCCGCCACTCAGAGCACTTGTCTCTGTTCCTCCGCTCTGTGGCATCCATCCCTCGTGAGGACCTGCCTTGTCGCCTCGCCTGGAGAGGACAGAGCTGGTCTGGAATAAGTGAATAAGGAGGCGGGAAGGACCCGCACAGTGAGGGTGTATCCCTGCCCCCACCATGGGGACTTTGGCTCCACCGCCATCTGCTGTGGATAGAGTCACGTCACCTGCTGAAGAAGGAATTCGTAGGGCTGGGACTCCATCTTAGTCCTGTTCATGCTGATCATGCTCGGCCACCTTTCCAATGGACTCTGAACTCTGTGTTTAGTGCCTGTGTAAACAACAACAGAAGGATAAGACCCCCTCCAGACAGGGGAACCTTGAAGATCATATCTAGGTTACTCATCGCCTAAGAGAAAACATACACTAATCACCCCTTCCTCCAGACAGGCCATAAGTTCTTCTGTATCTATTGGAGTGTAACCTCGGGTTTATTGATTATTGGCTAATTGTTTGACTGTTTGAGCACATGAGCACGCAGCACGTGAATGATGGGGTTTGGGGATTGTATTTTCCTTGGTTTATGTAAGTCTCAAGGAATTTGGGGTGGTGGGTTCAGACACGTACACACGGGGTATAAAAGATTTTCACAAATGCTGGTCAGGGTCCTTGGCTAAGAGGAGACTCTGCCTTGGGCCCGCCGGTGTAATAAACTGCACTCCACTATCTGCATTGTCCTGAGTGAGTTTCTTTTCCGGAACCCATGGCTACAACACTGCCTCAGTTTCCTTCTCTTGAGAATTGGGGTAACAGTGATGCCTGGCTTATTGGAAGAAGGTCATTTCTGTAATGATGGATGCAGTCCTGGTGAGCCCTTGAAGCTGGGGTGTGTGCTTGTGCACGTGTGTCTCTCTGTGTACGTGTGTCTGTGTGTGTGCACGTTGGCATGGCTTGGGCAGTAATGTGCAGAAGCAGGGCCAGGCGAGTCAACTCAGCAGCTGTTCCTGCACTTGTGCCTGACGTGGAGCCCTGCCTGGCTCCTCGGGCCAGTGGCTGCCCTGCCGACCCCCGGCCTCTCTCAGCAGACACAGCTCTGCTCAGGAGCACTGGTCACCCGGGGTGGCTCTGCAGGTAGACACTGTGGTCACTGGGCTTTCTGCGGGGCACTTTGTCACTGTCCCCTTGGCTCTCTGGTCTGGACCCCAGCGCCTCCGGAGGTGCTGAGCGCACAGACCCCACCATCTGTGTCTGTCTGCTGAGCTGCACTTCCTGTCTGCCGCCCTGTCCCTGCTCACCCTCCTAACTGCTTCAGGCCCTGCTGGGCCCATTTCTTGATTTCCTTTTGGGGACCCCCTGTGCATCCAGATTAGCATTTGAAAGAGCTCACATTTGCACTTAACAAGCCCGAGGTGGTTTCTGGCCGCAGGGCAGCTGAGTCTGCATCCTGTGACAGGGACAGACTCAGGCGGGGCGGTCTCAGCCCCTGGGCTCCCTGTCTGGCATACGGGTCCTTGGATATTTGCACCTTGGACTCAGGCCTGTTTGCTTTCAGGGTCTGTTCCTTTCCCAGGGCTGCCTAAAAATGCCACAGGCTTGGGGGCTCGCATCCCTTCCCAGTCTGGAGGTCAGAGGTCAGATCAGGCCACTCTCTGTGGCTTCTCCTCGTCCACCTTCTAGGGCTGTCCACGGCCCTTGGTGTTGGTCTCGTCTTCACACCGCCCTGGCTGTGTCTCTCCTCCTCCTGTTGCAGGAAGGGGGATCCCTTCCAGAGCCTGAGAGTGTGCGCTTGTCTAACCTTTGGTGAATGAATTGTCTGAGGAGACCACGTGCTGGCAGAGCCAGAGGCTCTACTGGGAAGGAGCTCTGGGCCCAGGAGCACTGCTCGGAAGCTTGGCTCCCAGTCTCTCCGGGTTGTCTGTCCAGTCATCCTGACTGGGGTGCTCCCTGGCGGTGCAAGCGTCGCTCAGCCAAGGTGGACTCCAGCGAGAAGGACTCTGGGAGGTTGTAGGATCTGTGGGCTGCTGTCTTCTCTCTCCTTCTGACCTTTCCCAAATTATTCTGTTTGGTGGTAACTCATTAGTTCCATGTTCCTTACCAGGACTTCGTGCTGCAAGAGAACTCCCACAGGTGGTTTCTATCTTGCCTGGCCAGGGTGGGTGGTTTCAGGGTGTATTTACCCTAATACTCCTCCTGTAAGGCCTCCAGTCTTAGGGGATCAGGGCTGCCCTCCTCCAGGGGGGCCTCAGCTTCTGCATTCGTTGGCAGGTGGATTCTTTACCACTGCACCATCTGGGAGGCCCCGGGGCGGGGAGGCCTTATCTTAAGGCCCCATTTCCAGACAAGGTCAGCTTCTGAGATGCTGGGGTCAGGATGTCAGCATCTACTTTTGGGGGACACAGTTTAGCCCATAGCAGGGTGCCAGCTATATTGTCTTGTATTTGAGGGTATCAATGTTATTTATGTCTTAAAGTATTTAAGTTTTAGGGATATGCATTGAAACATGAGCTCTGTGTTCCAGTGCTCCCAGTTCCTCCCTAAGAAATGGACGCCCCCCTGCCTCTCTGTGTCTTGGGTGTCCTGTGTGCGCAGAGCCCTCCACACATACCCTCTTCTGCACCTTCTGTGAGGGGTTGACTCCACCTGCATGGCCTGTCTTTTGTGGACGTAATTTAGTGACATTAAAAGTTGGTAACACAGTCTGGACACAACAGAGAATATCTTTGTAGAAGCTGTACTCACAGGTACAAGTGTGACCCAAGTTCCTGCAGGGGAGTGCCGGGTCACAGAGGGTGGGTATTTGTAATTCAGTTATTTAACTTTTTATTGTGGAATGATCTCACATCTAGAGGAAAGTTGCAAAAACAGTATGGTGAATTCTGCATTCCTTTTTCCCAGCTCACCCAAAAGTCAATGTTTCCTGTGTTTGTCCTCAGAGATTAAGTTGCATTATGGTGCCCACCCCTGACATATTCCAGGGGTGTGTTTCCTAAACATGAGGTGTTCATTCTCCTAAAACTGAAGCACAAGGCAAACCCGGGATGTTAACCTCAATCAACACTAGGTGTTCTCTAATCTGAAGTTTGTACTCATACTTCTTTCAGTTCAGTTCAGTCACCCAGTCGTGTCCGACTCTTTGCAACCCCGTGAATTGCAGCATGCCAGGCCTCCCTGTCCATCACCAACTCCTGGAGTTCACTTAGACTCACATCCATTGAGTCGGTGATGCCATCCAGCCATCTCATCCTCGGTCGTCCCCTTCTCCTGCCCCCAGTCCCTCCCAGCATCAGAGTCTTTTCCAGTGAGTTAACTCTTCGCATGACGTGGCCAAAGTACTGTAGTTTCAGCTTTAGCATCATTCCTTCCAAAGAACACCCAGGAGTGATCTTCTTTAGAATGGACTGGTTGGATCTCCTTGCAGTCCAAGGGACTCTCAAGAGTCTTCTCCAACACCACAGTTCAAAAGCATCAATTCTTCTGTGCTCAGCTTTCTTCACAGTCCAACTCTCACATCCATACATGACTACTGGAAAAACCATAGCCTTGACTAGATGGACCTTTGTTGGCAAAGTAATGTCTCTGCTTTTGAATATACTATCTAAGTTGGTCATAACTTTCCTTCCAAGAAGTAAGCATCTTTTTAATTTCATGGCTGCAATCACCATNCTCACATCCATACATGACTACTGGAAAAACCATAGCCTTGACTAGATGGACCTTTGTTGGCAAAGTAATGTCTCTGCTTTTGAATATACTATCTAAGTTGGTCATAACTTTCCTTCCAAGAAGTAAGCATCTTTTTAATTTCATGGCTGCAATCACCATCTACAGTGATTTTGGAGCCCCACAAAATAAAGTCTGATACTCTTTACACTGTTTCCCCATCTATTTCCCATAAAGTGATGGGACCAGATGCCATGATCTTCGTTTTCTGAATGTTGAGCTTTAAGCCAACTTTTTCACTCTCCTCTTTCACTTTCATCAAGAGGCTTTTTAGTTCCTCTTCACTTTCTGCCATATGGGTGGTGTCATCTGCATATCTGAAGTTATTCATATTTCTCCCAGCAATCTTGATTCCAGCTTGTGCTTCATCCAGCCCAGCGTTTCTCATGATGTACCCTGCATATGAGTTAAATAAGCAGGGTGACAATATACAGCCTTGACGTACTCCTTTTCCTATTTGGAACCAGTCTGTTGTTCCATGTCCAGTTCTAACTGTTGCTTCCTGACCTGCATATAGGTTTCTCAACAGGCAGGTCTGATGGTCTGGTATTCCCATCTCTTTCAGAATTTTCCACAGTTTATTGTGATCCACATAGTCAAAGGTCTGACATAGTCAAAAAAGCAGAAATAGATGTTTTTCTGGAACTCTCTTGTTTTTTCCATGGTCCAGCAGATGTTGGCAATTTGATCTCTGGTTCCTCTGCCTTTTCTAAAACCAGCTTGAACATTTGGAAGTTCATGGTTAATTGTCCCATAATGACTTCTGCACACTTGTTAGGTTAATTCTCAAGTGTTTCATCTCCTTGGTTTCCGAGGTTGATGGGGGGGTTATGTATTGGTTATTTTGTGTGAACAGAAAACTCTGGATTTCTGTGTGTTAATTTCATGCCTTTGTGAACTCACTTATCGTTTGAGTCTGTTTTTCCCATTGATTCTTTAGGGCTAAGCCTGCTGTCCAATGCAGCTGTCACCTGCAGCTGTTGAATTTTTTTTTTTTTTTTAATATTTATTCATTTGGCTGTGTCAGGTCTTAGTTGTGGCATACGGACTCTAGTTGTGGAGTGCGGGCTCCAGAGCAATTGGTCTTAGTTGCCCCACAGCATGTGGGATCTTAGTTCCTCAACCAGGGGTCCACTGCATGGCAAGGCAGATTCTTAACCACTGGACTGCCAGGGAAGTCCCTCTAGTTGTTGAATTTTGATGCAAAAGCACTAACTGAAATATTGGCCATCAGAATACAACTCTGCTTGAGGAAAAGAGTAGTCACGTATGAATTTTTTTCCCCATTAGTCATGTATGGATGTGAGAGTTGGACTATAAAGAAAGCTGAGTGCCAAAGAATTGATGCTTTTGAACTGTGGAGCTGGAGAAGACTCCTGAGAGTCCCTTGGACTGCAAGGAGATCCAACCAGTCCATTCTGAAGGAAATCAGTCCTGAATATTCATTGGAAGGACTGATGCTGAAGCTGAAACTCCAATACTTTGGCCACATGATGTGAAGATCTGACTCTGGAAAAGACCCAGATGCTGGGAAAGATTGAAGGCAGGAGGAGAAGGGGGTGAGAGAGGATAAGATGGTTGGATGGCATCACCGGCTCAATGAACATGAGTTTGAGCAAGCTCCAGGAGTTGGTGATGGACAGGGAAGCCTGGTGTGCTGCAGTCCCTGGAGCTGTAAACAGCTGGATACGACTGAGCGACTGCGCTGAACTGAACAACCCAGGAGGATTTTCCCCAAGACTCCAAACTCCATTATCAGAAATTCTATATAGAAAATTAAATTTTGTAAGGGCTTTAAAAAATATTTATTTATTTTGGCTGTGCTGGGTCTTCGTTATGGTGCACAGGCTCAGTAGTTACAGTGCCCAGGCTTATTTGTGGCACGTGGGATCTAGTTCCCTGACCAGGGATCGAACGTGGGCTCCCTGCATTGGGAGCTTGAAGTCTTAGCCACTGAACCACCAGGCAAGTTCCTGTCAGTGTTTTTTTTGCACCTATGGGGATAATTACGTGATTTTTCTTCTGAAATGTACCTATTTTCTGTATCAAATTTCTGATAGTGTGGTAACTTTGAGGAGTATTGGGATAAATCCCCCTTGGTGTAGTGTCTTATTTTCTCCATACAGTGTTGCATTCTGATGGCCAATGTTTCAGTTAGTGCTTTCATATCGGTATTAGTAAGTTATGCCGGTTTGTAAATGTCTTTTTTCATACTGTCCTTATTGTGGTTAGGTTACCAGTTTTCTTCTTGCATTAGAAAAAAGAATATAAAAGTTACCACCTCATTTCAACATTGTGGGATGATTTGTAGAGCTTTAAAACCATTTGGCCCTTAAAGATTTGGAAGAATTTATCTGTGAAATTATCTATGCCTAATTTTTTGTGAGGGTAGGGTGTATTGGGGTGGTTTATGGTAACTTTTTTTCCCATGGAAATAGGTCTGAGTTTTCCATCTCTAACAGTGTCAATTTCGGTGTGTATTTTCCCAGGACATTTCCTATTTCTTCTCTGTCTTCCGACTCATTTGTAGAGCCTGATGCAAAGTGGCCTCTTTTCATGATTTCTATTGTTTTAATGATTATTTGCCCTTATTACTTCTTATTTTATATATCTGGCTTTCTCCTCTTTTCTCAATTAAGTTAACTAATAGATGACATATTCTGTTAATTTAAAAATTAGGATTTTGCTTTACTAATCATGACTGTGCTTTTTCTGTTTCTTACCCTGTCATGTCTGTTCTCATTTTTTAGTATTTCCTTTCATATGCTCTTTATTGATTTACTTAGTTCTTTTTCGGGTTGGGAATTTAACTTGTTTTCATATTTTTAAATAAAAATGTTTAATACTGTGAATTGTCCTATGATCAGTTCTTTAAATGTATTTCAAAGATCTTGGTATGTAGTATTTTCACATCATTATCTTGTTAGAAATTCTGTAATTTTAGCTCTTTTTGCCCACTCATCCAGGAGTTAGCAATTAAAAAAAATTTCCACATGGAAGTCTTTTTCTGTCTTCTTTTTGATACTTCCTAACTTACGGCCTTATTGCATCATGATCAGTTTTGTGACATTTCCACGTGGTGGAATTCGATTTCTGTGACTGTGTTACAGATTCCACAGCTCGGCTGAGTCACACCTGTTTACCATCACCTCTGGGCTCCACGGGTAGGAGTCTCTGCCCAGCTCGCCGGGCCAGATCCGTGGGGTGCTGTGCATGTGCACCCTCGGGGGGCCATGCTCCTTGTGTGGGGGCATCTCGACCGGCTCAAGTGGGAACCTGGAGCCCATGGGGAGTGGGGTCGGGGAGCCGCAGCGCCTTTGCCCATCCTCCTGCGGGCTTGTGCACACTCAGGGCCCAGAGTGATTGGAGGGAGAGGTGAGCGGTTCAGAGGTGGCCCGAGCACGGTTGTCGGCAGGCAGTAGGTGGACTCCTTCCTGGTTGTGCCTGGGGGGCTCAGCTGTGAGCTCCTGGGTGAGGAGGGAGAACTCCAGGGGGCAGGTAGGTACTTCCAGGGCTAGGTCGGGTGACTCACTCATGCTGACTGGGTGTCGGGCTGGTTCCCAGGGGCCACACGGAGGTGGAGGCCAGCGAGGGAGCAGGGCCCAGGGCCTCAGGCTGGGGGCTCGGCCGTGCTGTGGGGCAAGCTTAGGTTGCGGTGGTGGTAAGGCTGGAGGAGAGAGTGGAGGAGGGAGTGGGAGGCAGGGAAGCAGGTGAGGGTCGGAGGTGGGCGTGGCCTGTGGGGGGTGTCTGGCAGTGGTGTGTGCCGGGGTAGAGGGGCCTGGACTGTCTGGGGACTTCTAGGTTGGGAGGTTGTTGGAGTGGGGTTGAGTTGGGGGCAGACCCCCAGCAGGTTTGGCTGCCCCCCAGGGACCAAGTCCTGACCACTGGACCACCCAGGGTTTCCTTGCTGGCTGTCTGGTGGCGTCTCCACAGGACAGAGACTGGAGTAGGGCCCCACCGTCAGAGGCAGCAGCAGGCCCTGCCACCACAGCTAGCATCAGCGCAGAAGAGGTTTGAGTCAGGGTTGTGGGGAAACAGCCAAGGGGAGACAGGCTCCTCCTCCCCTGTGTGAGCAGGACCAGGAAACACATCTGTGTGCTTTTTGTTATTTGTTATTTTTCCCTTGGCTTTTCCTCACTGGCAGAATCTAAGACCCATGTGAAATAGGTTAGATTAGATTAGTGGTTTGAGAACCTCCACGGGGGATAGCCAGGCCGCTTCCCCTCAGTTCTACCCAGTGTTTGCACAATGTGGGGCTGCAAGCAGAAAGGCCCTTGTCCCTCGGTCCAGCTCTGCCCACGGGCGCTGGATGTTGGTCCGAGTGAGGCCGAGGTCCGGAGCCACAGACCGGTCAAGGCAGCTCCAGGGAACGCACTGTTGCCAACACACAGGCTCTCGGCTCATGAGTACGAAAATCACCATGAGGCTATCAAAATGGTGGTGGAATGAGGCATGGGGAGGCTGCCTAGACCAGACCTGGTCAGTTGGGGGGCGGGTCTCGGGGCCTAGTGCCAGCCTCTCACCTCCAGAGGTCAGCGTGACAGTCCGGGGGTCCTGTTGACATGGTGACACTCCCTCGGGGTGCCCCTTCCTGGGAACTGTTGGCAGGTAGTGGCGGGCCAGCACTCACCTTGGCTGAACCTGGACTTGGGGGCTTCACATGGAGGTGCAGCCCCTTCAGACCCGGCCTCCGAGGGGAAGGGGCATCTGTAGGCCCACCCTGGGCCTGACCACGGCTCAGCACTGGGCCCTGGGGAGTGGGGGTGGCTCCCAGGCTGGGGCCCCTGCCCTGGGGAGGAGACCCTGGTGTGACTCTGTGTGGGATGTGGTGCTTCTCTGCCAGCTTCTCCCACTTGGCACTGGTAGCCATGCGGCCTTCTCTGGACTGTCTGCCCCCTCCCACCCTGCCCCAGCTCCTCCAAACAGGGGTCAGTCCCCAGCTGACCGCTGTGTGGCTCTCCCCACTGAGGGGTGGTGGCTGTGGGTGTGTCGATGCCTTTTGTCAGGCTCAGGAACCTCTCGTCCCAATTTGCTGAGAGGTGATTGCTGTTTATCATTAATAGATACTGAATTTTGTCTGATGTTTTTTTCCGCCTCTATTGATAGGATTGTGTGGTTTCTCTTATTTGGTCTTTTAATTGATTTTTGTTTCGAAGCTGCTATGCATTCCTAGGCGGAGCTCACTTGATTGGTGGCTTGTTTTCTATGTTGTGAGGGTGATGCTCTCTGATTTTCTTATTTGTCCTCTCTTAATTTGGTTTGGATAAAGCTGACCTGGGAAGTGTTCCTTTTTCTACCTTCTGGAAGAGATCGGGTAGGACTGTTGTTATTTCTTCCTTAAATGTTTGAAGAATCCACCTGCAATGCAGGAGACCCAGGTTCGATCCCTGGGTGAAGAAGATCCCCTGGAGAAGGAAATGGCAATCTGCTCCAGTGTTCTTGCCTGGAGAATCCCCATGGAGCCTGGTGGGCTGCAGTCCGTGGGTTCGCAGAGAGTTGGACACAGCTGAGCGAGTAAACCACCACCGCTAGAATTCGCCAGTAAGACCACTTGGGCCTGGGCATTTCTCTTCTGTAGTTACAACTACAAATTCAATGTCCTTATAGTTATAGGACTATTCAGTACCTGTTACACTTAAGTGGGTTTGGTTGTTTGTGGTTTGGGGGGATTTGGTTCATGTCATCTAAATTATCAAAGGAGATCTGTTCTTGCGTCTGACTTGGGTGTGTCCAGTGAGGCCAGGGCCAAGCGTGTGCCCCCAGGGCTGACCAGAGAGGTCAGAGGAAGCCCGGGGAGGAAGTGCCCCCGTCACACCTGCACTCGGGCGGGATGGTGGCTGTGCTGGCGTCCTGGGGCTGCTAAGTCAGGTCCCCACAACCCAGACAGCTGAAATTAGGTGACATCCCGTGTGCCGTCTCCTCTTGGGGTGAGGACCCTGGGCCTGGCCTCGTCTCCTCTTAGCTCATTGCACCGGAAAGCCCCTATTCCAAGGTTATGTTCTGAGGTTCCGCGTAGATGTAAATTTTGGGAGACACTATTCAACTCAACATTCAAAAAACTAAGACCTTGGCACTTTATAGCACATAGGTGGGGAAAAAGTGGCAACAGTGACAGATTTTATTTTCTTGGGCTCCCAAATCACTATGGATGGTGACTGTAGAAAGCTATGACAAAACTAGACAACGTATTAAAAAGCAGAGACATCACTTTGCCAACAAAGGTCCATGTAGTTGAAGGGGTGACAGAGGATGGGATGGTTAGATGTCATCTCTGACTCAGTGGAGATGGTGAAGGACAGGGAAGCTGGGCGTGCTGCGGTCCGTGGGGTTCCAAAGTCGGGCATGACTTAGCAACTAACAACAAACTCAGTCTGCTACTGCCGACCTATAGGCCCTCCCGGTGGAGTTGATCCCCCTGTGTGGGGACTGAGGAGCAGGGAACCCCAGGCCTGGGGATGCCTGTGCTGAGACCCGCGGTGAGGGACACACCAGGGTGGACCCAGGATGGCCTCTTGGGTGGACATGTGTGCTAAGGCCCCGGGACTGTGGTTGGCAAGGGGCGTGCTTGTGGCACTGGGTTGGAAGCAGCTGGGGGAGGATGGGACCGCTGGATCTGGGTAGTTGTCTGGGGGTGTTGGCTGGGCCTGGTCCCCCAGGACAGCGCATGAGCTCTGAACGTGCCGTCCACTCCACTGGTGTGATGGTAAAAGGCCTTGGGGGCCGCGGTGCCTAGTGGAGATGGACAGACAGGACGGAGGGACGGCCCGGCCGGCTGCTTGCTGGGCGCCAGCCCCTGCAGCTGCATGCGGCCTCAATGGACTGAGGGGCTTTGATGGGGACACAGTTGGCCCCTGATAACTCACTAATGGCGCTTCATGTTTTTCGTCTAGAAGAATTGTGTGAGTGTGAAGACTGCAGGGAGATGGAGGCCACTTGATGAAGAGCCTTGAGCCCACCCCTTAAAGGAACAAGGCGCGTTTCTCCCAAGGCCCCGACAGCTGGTTCCTCCAGCTCCAGCCCCGCGTATTGAGATGCAAATGCATGCCTGGCGGGAGCGCAGCTGCTGGCTGGCACCGAGGCCCTCGCCCCAGGTGCAGCCCCTCCGAGCCAGCGCCAGCCGGGGCTGCCACACAGACGACCCTTCCAGGACAACTGTGGCCCCACGCAGGAGGAGAGGCAGGTGAGAGGCACTGTCTGGTTCTGCCGGCTCTGTCACTGCTTGCTTGACTTTCAGCCCCAAAGTGAGATGTCCCTGCAGGTAGATGAAGGAAGCTTTTGTGAACCTGCTCTGGTCCTCAGGGCTCGGGGAGAGAGAGGAAGGGCTGTCTCTCGCAACAGGTTTACAAACTCAGGGGACAAAGCCCTTTGACAATGGGCAACAAACAAAGGGAAAATGTGTCGGTCAGAACACAAGAGAGGTGCTCGGGGACCCTACCCGGTGTCAAGTGGGCACACACGGTCTGGGAAAAGACAAACACCAGCTCCAGACTCTTATAATAAATGCAGCCTACAAGGTCTGACCCTATGAAGAAAACAGAGTTTTCTGTAGAAAATATTTTAATTGTGGATTGCATGAAGTTCACAAAACGTGAGCTCAGAAAATGTTCACGAACAGAATGTGGGTGTAACTGCCCCAGGAGGTGCCCCCCAGTGTTAGCTGTATTGGCCTGCGCACCCGTGGGGTCGAGTCATATGTGAAATCGTGCGGCAGAATTCGAGTGCAGTCAGTCGTCCCATTGTGTGGGTGCAGGCCCGGGTGTATTTCCCCACTCCTGAGAGGTGTCTGGGTCCTCAGTGATCCATCAGTGCTGCTGTGACCTCTTGTGCCTGCCTGCAGGCACAGGGACATCTGTCTACACTTCTGTTGTGATGCTTCAGACACGGCACTGCTGGGTCCTGGTGTGTACAGCGTCCGCCTTAGTAGATGTCACCAGTCTCCAATGGGGATCAATGCTTCTACTGCTCTCTAGCTTCACCAACACCTGGCATTGAAAGTCTTATTTATTTTAGCCTGCTGTAGTGGTGTTTCAGGGTTTCTTACTTGACTGAGGGATAAGTGGTGGCATGCTGGAGCTGGCTTGACCGCCACACGAGACTGACCATGCTCACTGCTTCCAAGCTCTGTGCTGAGTGATCTGGTGAGAGTATTTAATCATGGAAATTAAAAAATACTACAAATCAGGGCTTTATCCACAGAGTCAGTCATAATTTACATAAAACAAAATGCACCTATGTTAAGTGTACAGCTTGATGGTTTCTGAGAAACCCTGAAGTACCTACCCTGCAATTAAGACAGAACATTTCCAGCTCTTGTAAATACTCCCTTGTTTCACTTCCCAGTCAGCCTCTCCCCAACCCGCCCCCTGGGGTTAACCCTTGATCTGTTCTCTGTCCCTGTAGTTGAGACTTTTTCCCTCCCTATACCACTGTATAAGGGGATGACAGAGGATGAGATGGTCGGATGGCATCACCGACTTGATGGACGTGAGTTTGAGGAAGCTTTGTGAGTTGGTGATGGACAGGGAAGCCTGACGTGCTGCAGTCCGTGGGGTCACAGAGAGTCAGGCATGGCTGAGCGACTGAACTGATAGTCCTGTATACATGGAATTATACAATGTATATTCCTTTGTGTACTCCAGTGTGTATTAGCTCAGCATGTTTTCGAGGTTCAAGTTTGTAGCAATACTTTGATCCGTTTATTGCTAAGAATTATTTGTTGTGTGTTTACGGCACTATGGGGTCATCCACTTGCCTACTGATGGGCTCCTGGGCTGCTTCCAGCTCTGTGGTTATTATGAGTAAGTCTGCTAAGGACTTGCTTACAGGTCTCTGTGTTTTCATACCTAGGAGAGGAATGGCTGGGTCATATGGTAGTACATGTTTAATGTTTTTTCAAAATGCCAAACTGTTTTTCATGTGGTTGTACATTTTTATATTCTGACCAGTAGTGTGTGTTTCTTCTTCCTCTATTTTATGAAAGTTTGTGTAGGGTGATATTTTTTTCATTAAATGTTGGATAGAACATACTAATCAGGCCATCTTGGTCTGAAGTTTTGTCAGAAGATTTTAAATTAAGAATTCCATTTTTTAAATTGTTATGGAACTGTTAGGGTTTTCTCTCTCTTTGTGAGTCAGTTTTAGTAACGTGTACTTTCATGGAATTCTTTTTCACTTCAACTGGCATGTAAAGTCTATTGGAATAAAATTCACAATATTCTCTTTCAGTGTCTATAGGATCTGTAGTGATGTCCCCCTTTTTCTTCTTAATGTTGTAATTTGTGTTTTGTCTCCTTTTTTTTTTTTTTTTTTTAGATTAGGTAATTTTATTTTATTTTATTTTGAATGTTTTTATTTTATTTATTATTATTTTTTTTTATTGAGTACATTCTATGTTTTGTGTACAATGCTATGCAAGGGGTATACATCAGTAAAGAAAATGAGCTAAAATCTGATGAGAAAAAGTCAATGAAAAGTTAACAAATTTTTTTTTTTTTTTTCTTCCTGGTTCAGTTTTGGAAAGTTGTACTTGTCTAAGAATTTGTCCATTTCTTCCACGTTGTCCAATTTATTGGCATATAATTGCTGATAGAAGTCTCTTATGATCCTTTGTATTTCTGTGTTGTCTGTTGTGATCTCTCTGTTTTCATTTCTAATTTTATTGATTTGATTTTTCTCTCTTTGTTTCTTGATAAGTCTGGCTAGTG
>SJYA01002892.1:604998-667514 GCA_006410615.1 Neotragus moschatus
CCGCAGCCGCCTGCGCTCAAGTGAGCCGGCTCCGCAGCCGCCTGCGCTCAAGTGAGCCGGCTCCGCAGCCGCCTGCGCTCAAGTGAGCCGGCTCCGCAGCCGCCTGCGCTCAAGTGAGCCGGCTCCGCAGCCGCCTGCGCTCAAGTGAGCCGGCTCCGCAGCCGCCTGCGCTCAAGTGAGCCGGCTCCGCAGCCGCCTGCGCTCAAGTGAGCCGGCTCCGCAGCCGCCTGCGCTCAAGTGAGCCGGCTCCGCAGCCGCCTGCGCTCAAGTGAGCCGGCTCCGCAGCCGCCTGCGCTCAAGTGAGCCGGCTCCGCAGCCGCCTGCGCTCAAGTGAGCCGGCTCCGCAGCCGCCTGCGCTCAAGTGAGCCGGCTCCGCAGCCGCCTGCGCTCAAGTGAGCCGGCTCCGCAGCCGCCTGCGCTCAAGTGAGCCGGCTCCGCAGCCGCCTGCGCTCAAGTGAGCCGGCTCCGCAGCCGCCTGCGCTCAAGTGAGCCGGCTCCGCAGCCGCCTGCGCTCAAGTGAGCCGGCTCCGCAGCCGCCTGCGCTCAAGTGAGCCGGCTCCGCAGCCGCCTGCGCTCAAGTGAGCCGGCTCCGCAGCCGCCTGCGCTCAAGTGAGCCGGCTCCGCAGCCGCCTGCGCTCAAGTGAGCCGGCTCCGCAGCCGCCTGCGCTCAAGTGAGCCGGCTCCGCAGCCGCCTGCGCTCAAGTGAGCCGGCTCCGCAGCCGCCTGCGCTCAAGTGAGCCGGCTCCGCAGCCGCCTGCGCTCAAGTGAGCCGGCTCCGCAGCCGCCTGCGCTCAAGTGAGCCGGCTCCGCAGCCGCCTGCGCTCAAGTGAGCCGGCTCCGCAGCCGCCTGCGCTCAAGTGAGCCGGCTCCGCAGCCGCCTGCGCTCAAGTGAGCCGGCTCCGCAGCCGCCTGCGCTCAAGTGAGCCGGCTCCGCAGCCGCCTGCGCTCAAGTGAGCCGGCTCCGCAGCCGCCTGCGCTCAAGTGAGCCGGCTCCGCAGCCGCCTGCGCTCAAGTGAGCCGGCTCCGCAGCCGCCTGCGCTCAAGTGAGCCGGCTCCGCAGCCGCCTGCGCTCAAGTGAGCCGGCTCCGCAGCCGCCTGCGCTCAAGTGCTTGTCTCCTTTTTTGCTTGTTCATTGTGGCTAGAAGTTTATCCCTTTTACTGATACATTTTTAAACTTTTTAAAAAGCAAAGATACTCATTTCTTTTCAAAAATGTTTGTTATTTCTGACTGCACTGGTCTTTGTTGCTGTGCCTGGACCTTCTCTATTGCATTGTGGGGGCACTCTCTGACTGTGGTGTGTGGGCTCCTCGTTGCAGTGGCTTCTCTCATTGCGGAGCCCAGGCTTTAGGGCACATGGGCTCCATAGCTGTCGCACAAGGGCTGAGTTGTTCCATGGCATGCGGAATATTCCGGGACCAGGGATCGAACCTATGTTCGTGGCATGTGGAGTATTCCGGGACCAGGGATCGAACCTGTGTTCCCTACACCGGCAGGTGGATTCTTAACCATTGGATCACCAGGGAAGTCTCCTTTTACTGATATTTTCAAGGAACCAGAGTGGGTTTCAGTGGTTTTATTCTCTAATGTTTGGTCCTGAAAGGGTTTTTGTTTTATGCAAAAGTCTTTGTTGGGAGTTCTCATGTCATCAGGACTAGGTGACTCTTCTCTGCAGCCTGAGGTGCACTGTTCTGCCTTTCACCTCCTCTTGTACTGAATTATATTTTGTGTGTGTGAGTTCAGATACAAAATTTGATTTTTTTTTTCCCTCCAGCATTTTTACATGGTTTGAGCCAGGGGGTTTTTGCAGTAGACCAACTCACTGTAGTGAGATTTTAAAGGGACAGCTTTTAGGTTAGAAAAAAGTATCATAGGAGAGATANGAATTATATTTTGTGTGTGTGAGTTCAGATACAAAATTTGATTTTTTTTTTCCCTCCAGCATTTTTACATGGTTTGAGCCAGGGGGTTTTTGCAGTAGACCAACTCACTGTAGTGAGATTTTAAAGGGACAGCTTTTAGGTTAGAAAAAAGTATCATAGGAGAGATAGTGGGCCTCAACCTGGAAGCTAGCACAAGAAGACAAGAAAGAGAGAACTGCCTGGCAGTCCAGTGGTTAGGACTTTGTGCTGTCACTACCAGGAGCCTGAGGTTGATCCCTGGTCTGTTGCTGTTGTTCAGTTGATCAGTCGTGTCTGACTTTTTGCCACCCCCATGGACTGCAGCATGCCAGGCTTCCCTGTCCTTCACCATCTCCCGGAGCTTGTTCAAAGCTTGTTCTATTGAGTCGGTGATGCCAGCCAACCATCGAGTCCTCTGTCATCCCCTTTCTTCCCGCCTTCAATCTTTCCCCACATCAGGGTCTTTTCTACTGAGTTGGATCTTTACATCAGGTGGCCAAAGTATTGGAGCTTCAGCATCAGTCCTTCCAATGAATATTCAGGGCTAATTTCCTTTAAGATTAACTGATTTGACCTCCTTGCAGTCCAAGGGATTCTCAAGAGTCTTCTCCAGCACCACAGTGAAAAGCATCAATTCTTTGGCGCTCAGCCTTCTTTATGGTTCAACCGTGACTATTGGAAAAGCCATAGTCAGGGCTGAACCAAAATCCCACACACTGTGCAGCCAAAATAAATGAATAAAAAAGAAAACAAAAGCTTCAGGTGGGTAGCAAAGAAATAACACCATTCACTATTTGCATGTAAACTACAGACACAAGTTAGAGATACCATGGGTTTGGTTCCAGCATATAGCAGGAAGCTTTAGTGCAATAATGAAGTCATATGACTTTGTTTCCCAGTGCATACAAAAGTTACCTTAACACTGTGCTGTTGTCTATTAAGTGTGCAATAGCCTTTTGTTTAAAGAGCAGTGTGCATGTACGCCTTCCATTTAAAAACTCTAATCATCATCTGAGCCTTCAGTGAGTTGCCTTGGTGTTGATATCTGCTGACTGAGCAGGGTGGCGGTTGCTGAAGGCTGGTGGCTATGACAGTCTCTTAAAAGCAGATGCTGATGTTTGGCACATTGACTGACTCTTCCTTTGTCAGTGAATTCTCTGCAGTAGGCAGGAGCACTGATAGCAGTGTGCCCATAGTCGTTCGGTTGCTCAGTCGTGTCTGACTCTTTGCTACCCCATAGTTGAACTTCTTTAAAAACTGGAGCCAGTCCTCCCCAACCCTGCTGCTGCTTTATCAACTAAGTTCATGCAATATTTTAAAGTTTTTGTTTCTGTTTCAGCAATATTCACAGCATCTTCACTGGAGCTGATTCCGTCTCAAGAAGCCACTTCCTTTGCTCATCCGTGAGAAGCAACTCCTCATTCATGAAAAATTCTGTCATCAGATTGAAGCAACTCAGTGACAACTTTAGGCTCCACTTCTAGTTCTCTTGTTGTTTCTGCCACATCAGCAATTCTTTCCTCCACTAAAGTCTTGAACCCCTCAAAGCCATCCATGGCGGTTGGAGTCAGCTTCTTCCAAACTCCTTTTAGTGTCGATGAGTCCTGAGTCACAAAAGTTCTTAATGGTATCTAGGCTGGTGACTCCTTTTCAGAAGGTTTTCAGTGACTTTGCCCAGGTCCATCCAAGGAATCACTGCCTTAGGACATGTGTTTCTTAATTAATGACTAATCTTTGATCTTTGGGCTGCAAAAAGTATGCTGTGTTAGCAGGCATGAAAATAACATTAATCTCATTGTTCATCTCCATCAGAGTTCTTGGGGAACCAGGTGCATTGCCAGTGAGCAGTAATATTAATGTTTTGAAAGGAACTGGAATTTTTTTCCCTGAGCAGTAGGTGTCAACAGTGGACTTATAATTCTCAGTAAACCATGTTGTAAACAGATGTGCTGCCATCCAGATTTTGTGGCTCCATTCATGGAGCACAGGAGGGTAGATTTCACATAATTTTAAGGGCTCTAGGATTTTCAGATGGTCAGTGAGCATTCGCTTCAACTTAAACTCACCAGCGTCTGACAAGAGAGTCAGCCTGTCCTTTGAGGCCAGGCCCTGATTGCTCTCCAGCTCTGAGAGTCCTAGGTGGCTTCTTCCAATGGAAGGCTGTCTTGTCTGCATTGCAAATCTGTTATTTGGTGTAGCCACCTTCATTTACTGGCTCAGCTAGGTCTTCTGGATACCTCACTGCAGCTCTCACATTAGCACTCGCTGCTTCGCCTGGTACTTTTTTTGTCATGGATGCAGCTTCTTTCCTTCAGCCTCATGAACCTACCTCTGCCAGCCTCAGGCTTTCCTTCTGCGCCTTCCTCCCCTCTCTCAGCCTTCACCGAACTGAAGAGAGTGAGGGCTTTGCTCTGGATGAGGCTTTCGTTGAAGGGAATGTTCTGGCTGGTCAGATGTTCAATCTAGACTAAAACTTTCTCCACATCAGCAAGAAGGCTGTTTGACTTTCTTATCATTCATGTGTTCACCAAAGGAGCACTTTTAATTTCCTTCAAGAACTTTTTCTTTGTCTTCACAACTTGGCTATTTGGTGCAAGAGGCCTAGCTTTTGGCTGGTTTTGACTTTGGACATGTCTTCCTCACTAAATTTAATCATCATTGTTGTTCAGCCACTAAGTCATGTTTGACTCTTTGCAACCCCATGGACTGCACGCCAAGCTTCCCTGTCCTTTACTATCTCTGAGTTTGCTCAAACTCATGTCTGCTGAGTTGGTAATTTCACCCAACCATCTCATCCTGTTGTCCCCTTCTCCTCCTGCCCTCAGTCTTTCCCAGTGAGTTGGCTCTTTGTGTCAGGTGGCCAAAATATTGGAAAAAACTTTAGCTTCAGCATCAGTCCTTCCAATGAATATTCAGGGTTGACTTCCTTTAGGATTTACTGGTTTGATCTCCTTGCATCCAAAGGACTCTCAAGAGTTTTCTTCAGCACCATAATTCAAAAGTATCAATTCTTCAGCACTCAGCCTCCCTTATGGTCCAGTCATTTTTAGCTTTTGTTTTAAAGTGAGAGATATCCAACTCTTCCTTTCACCTGAACATTTAGAGGCCATTGTAGGGTGATTGATTAATTGGCCTAATTTCAGTATTGTATCTCAGGGAACAGGGAGTCCTAAGGAGAGAAAGAGAGCTGGGAGGATGGCAGGTCGGAAACAAATGTTGATCCATTAGGTTCACAGTCTTATAAAGGTACAGGTTGTGGTCTCAAAACAATTAATAGTAGTGACATCAAAGATCACTGATCACACATCACCGTAACAAATGCAATATTCAAACATTTTAATTAAGAGAAATTAATATTAAGTAAATATTACTACTAAAACGTGACATGGAGGCCTGACGTTGACAAAATGCTGTTGAAAAATGGTGCCGACAGGCTTGATGCAGGGTTGTTTCAATTTGTAAAAAGCACCAATATCTGTGAAGTGAGATGAGACAAGTCTGCCTGTGTTAGAACAAAAAGCTTCAACTTGTTGTGAGGGATGATGTCAAGGCAGTTTAGAGCAGTGGGGGCTGAGACCACAAGGTCCCAGGGATGTATGAAAAAGCTGTTATCATGCGAACATGTGAACCCCTGGGCAGATGTGACCCCTGGAACGGTGAACCACACAGCCCGGAGGCTGCAGGGTCAGCTGCTGCTCACCCGACAGATCAGTCCCAGTGGATGAGATGGCCACACACCGGCAGAGAGCAGGCAGAGGAACCCAGCTGTGCTCCACCCGGAGGCCTTGCTAAGAATCTCATCTGAGTCGGGAAGAGGGGGTCGGCGGCCTCAGCAGACGCAGGTTTAAGAATCACCAGCACCGCGTAGCCACGACTGCCCTCCTATTTGCCCGCCTTTCCTTGGCCTAGCATTGTGCAGCCATGACTGCCTTTATCATTTGCTTGTCTTTCCTTAGCTAATTGGCAGTCGCGTGTGCGGCTGTCTTTCCAAGACCATCAGTGCCCAAGTGTGGTCATAGGCTGATTCTGGACACCCACCTTCCACCCCACCCGCCAACCACAGCCGCCTGTTTCAGCCTGAGTGAATCCAGGTCTGTGCACACAGCAGTAAAGGGACGAAGTACTTAACCTGCCCTCCCCCCACCCTCTTGTGCCATGTGCCCCACACACATGGCAGCATGAGGTCTCCCAGCCCCTGGGGCAGGGTCTCAGGACACTTACAAGGCTTTCTTTTTCGTTTTATTAAAAAAAAAGAGAGAGATGAAATTGACATTAAGATTAATCATTTTGCAGTGAACATTCAGTGACATTTAGTATATCAGTGGCATGCAGTTATCATCTCCATCTAGTTTCAAAGCATTTTATTACCTCAGAAAGACGTCCTGAACCATTAGCAGTTGCCCCTTGCCGTCATTTTCTCCTCTGGCAACCACTAGTCAGCTTTCTATCCTTATATTTACCTGTTCTAGATATTTCTATGAAAGGAATCATATAACAGGTGATCCTTTTGTCTGGCTTATTTTACTGGGCATGTTTTCGTAGAAAAGCTGTGACCAACCTAGACAGCATATTAAAAAGCAGAGCCATTACTTAGCTGACAAAGGCCCATCTAGTCAAAGCTATGGTTTTTCCAGTAGTCATGTATGGATGTGGGAGTTGGACTATAAAGAAAGCCAAGTGCCAAAGAATTGATGCTTTTGAAATGTGGAGTTGGAGAAGACTCTTGAGAGTCCCTCAGACTGGAAGGAGATCAAACCAGTCAATCCTAAAGGAAATCAGTCCTGAATATTCATTGGAAGGACTGATGCTGAAGCTGAAGCTTCAATACTTGGGCCACCTGATGCGAAGAACTGACTCACTGGAAAAGACCGATGCTAGAAAAGACTGAAGGCAGGAGGAGAAGGGGACAACAGAGGATGAGATGGTTGGATTGCATCAATGACTCGATGGACGTGAATTTGTGTAAACTCCGGGAGCTGGTGATAGACAGGGAGGCCTGGCATGCTGCAGTCCATGGGGTCACAGAATTGGACGTGACTGAGCAATTGAACTGAACTGAAAGTTTTATCCACATTGCAGTGTGTACTGGTACTTAGAAAAGAAATATTTATTTGGCTGCATTGGGTTTTAGTTGTGGCACATGTGATCTTTATTTGTCGCATGAGAACTTAGTTGCAGTATGTGAAATCTAGTTTCCCAGCCAGCGATCGAACCTGGGCCACCTGCTTTGGGAGCATAGAATCTTATTGGCCACTAGGCCACCAGGGAAAGTCCCTGAGTTAATTTTTGAATATGGTGTGAGGTGAGGGCCTAACCTCATTCTTTAGCATTTAGATCCATTTCTCCCAGGATCATCTGAAAAGACTATCCTCTTTCCCCCAAATGGTCTTGGCACCACCCTGTCAAAGAACATTTGACCAAACACGTGAGGGATTCTCTAGGCTCTGCTTTCTATTCTGTTGACCTATGTGTCTATTTTTGTGCTATTACCAGTTTTGATTACTTTGCATTAAGCTTTAAAATCAGGAAGTGTGAGCCCTTCAACTTTCTTCTTTTTCAAAGTTGTTTTCATTATCTGGGGCCCTTGCAATTCCATGTGGGCTTGTTGTTTTCATTATCTGGGGCCCTTGCAACTCCATGTGGGCTTGAGGACTGACCTTTGTATTTCTATAGAACAGGCCATTGAATTTTGATAGAGATTCATCAGCTTAGTAGAGACTTGGTTAGTACTATCATCTTAACAGAGTTAAGTCATCAAATCCATGGACATGGATGCTTTTCACTTTTGTACTTTTCATTGTAGAAGTCATTCGCCTCCTTGGTTATATTTATTCTTAGGTATTTGATCCTTTTAGATGTTATTGTAAGTGGTACTATTCCCTTAGTTTCTTTTTCAGGTTGTTCATTGCAGGGATAGAAACACATCTGATTTTTGCATGTTGATCTCATACCCAGAATCGTTGCTGAATTAGTTTATTAGCTCCAGTAGTATTTTTGTGGATCACTGGACTTTTCTATATATAAGATTATATCATCTGTGAATATAGTTCCACTCCTTCTGTTCCAATTTCAAAGCCTTTTAATTATTTTTCTTGACTAATTGTCCTGGCTCAATCTCCAGTTCAGTGTTGAATAGCAGTGGTGCAAACGGGCGTCCTTGTCTTGGTGTTGATCACAGAGGTAAAGTTTATAGTCTCTCACCATTGGGGATGACATTAGCTGTGGGGTTTTTCATGAATGTTTGTTATGTGTGGAAGTGCCCTTCTCTTCCCAGTTTTCTGAGTGGTTTTATCATGGGAGCAAATGACTTTCTTATATCAATTGAAAGAATTTTTTTTTTCTGCACCTATATTCTGTTACTGGAGAAGGAAATGGCAATCCACTCCAGTATTCTTGCCTGGAGAATCTCATGGACAGAGGAGCCTGGCAGGCTACAGTCCGTGGGGTCACTAGAGTCGGAGATGACACGAGGACTAAACCACCACCACCACATTTTGTTAATGTGGTGTATTGCATTGATTGATCTTCTTACATTGAATCACTCTGGCATTTCTGGGAAAAATCCCACTCAGTCATAGCATATACTTCTCTTAATATGCTGATAGTCTTGTTTTGCTAGTATTTTGTTGAGGAGTTTTGTTATAAATAATTCTGATAACAGAATTATCTCTGTTCATAAAGGATACTGGTGTATTTGTCTGCCTTTGTTACCAGGGTAATAGTGCCCACATAAGATGAGTTAGGAAATGTTCCCTCCTTTTCTTTTTTGGGAAAGAGTTTGGGACTGTTAACTTTTCTTTGAATTCTTGGGAGAATTCTGTAACAAAGCTATCTGTTTCAGTCTTTTTCTCTGCTAGGAAGTTTTGATTACTGATTCAGTTTTCTTATATGCAAGGGATCTCTTCAATTTCCTTTTTCTTCTTGAGTCACTCGGAGCATTTTATGTCTTTAGGAATTTGTCTCGTCTAGGTTACCTGATCGGAGAAGGCAATGGCACCCCACTCCAGGACTCTTGCTTGGAAAATCCCATGGACAGAGGAGCCTGGTAGGCTGCAGTCCATGGGGTCGCCAAGAGTCGGACACGACTGAGCGACTTCACTTTCACTTTTATACATTGGAGAAGGAAATGGCAGCCCACTCCAGTATTCTTGCCTGGAGAATCCCAGGGATGGGGGAGCCTGGTGGGCTGCCATCTATGGGGTCGCACAGAGTCAGACATGACTGAAGTGACTTAGCAGTAGCAGCAGCAGCAGCAGGTTACCTGATTTGTTGGCCACATTTGTTCATTCTGTTCTCTTGCGGTCCTTCTTATGTCTGTGACGTAGATAGAAATGTCCCACTTAGCTTTTATGATTTTAGTTGTTTGTATCTTCTCTTTTTGTCAGTAAAAGCTACCGTTTGGTCAATTCTGTTGATTATTTTAGGAACTTTAGAGGTTAACTTTTCTGACACGTGAGTTCCACTTTTGGAACTGAGTCCCTGAGTGCAAAAATCCATGGTGTCCGCAGGCCGCAGGATATAGGGTGGGAGTGGATCTTGGGGACAGGTTGTCATGATGCTGAGCAAGGGAACCTCTCAGCAGAGGGACACAAGTAGCCTTCTTGAAATTCAAGTGTCCTTCATACCAGAATCTGTTCACTTCTGAAAGGGGTGTTGATCCAGCGTGCTGGAGGTGTGGGGGTGAGGGGCGCTGGGAGTGACAAACAGGCTAATAAAAGTCCAGGTAAAAGGCTGCCTTCCCAGTCCACGCATGTGAGCATCTCAGTCCCTGCCTCTGCTGTTAGCTGTGTTAAGAGGAGACCATGGTCTAATTCACGGAACCCTGCGAGCGCAGCCACTGTGTGAGGGTCCTCAGCTGTGCTCAGAAATCGGGGGAACAGGAAGAAAGACAGTAAGCATGCAGCCAGAGGAGAAGATGGAAGGCAGTCTGGAAAAGGCGGCAGGATGGAAGAGCATGAGTGCGGGTGAGACAGAGAGCAGGCCAGCTGACCGGAGGAGCCGGAGCGGCAGCTGAGAACAGGGGCGAGGAGGCCGAGAGCAGCCCCCGACAGACGTCGCGGGGAGCAGGCCTTGGCCCCTGGGTGGCCTCGAGCGGGGCCATCGGGACAGGTAGCCAGGCACCCAGGGCCGCTCAGGCTTCCACGTCTCCACGGGCCTTTCTAAAAACTGACAGCCTCAGGAGATGGTCCTGCCCCTGTGGGGCCACAGGCTGTGTTTGCTGACCCTGTCCCTCCAGAGCCGGCGGCCTAAGAGCGCGGAACGTCAGGCCATCCCTGTGTGGATGCGGAAGCCTGGGGAGAGGAGGGCTGGATCTGACTGAGGGTGGGCTTGATCTCAGCGTTTATCATCTCCGAGAAAGAAGACCTTCTGGCGAAGGGATGACTCCCGGAGCCCCTTTGATGGAGGCAGGCTCTTGAGCCTTTGGCTCCGTCCTCGAGCAAGAAGGAGGCAGTGGGTCCTCCCTGAGACAGGCCCCCAGCTGAGCCACCAGCCAGACTCAGTGGGTCACCTGAGCTTAGCTGCTGCTTGGTGACCAGAGGCCCAAGTCCTGTTCTGGAGCAAGAGGGCTGAGTGCAGGGCCCTCAAGTTGGAGAGTTGGGGGGAGGTGTGGGGCTGGGCCCGGGCGTTGCAACCGTCACCACATAGACCCCCATTCAGACTGTGGCAGCCACAGGGGCAGAGCGCTCTGCAGATGGGGCGGGGGTCTCAGCGAGGGCCAGCCTGGCAGGCAGAGGTTTCCATGAGGTGGCAGCTCGAGAGAGTGGGTGGGAAGAACTGACCTTAAATTTCCAGTCCCCTAGAGGGTCAATGCCTGGGCAACACTCTGCTCACCTCTCTTGCGAGCAGGCCGCCCCTTCCTGTGTTCTGAGAATATCTCTGCCCCTGCCTTGAGTGGACTCCTGGTTTTAGAAGGTGAACCTAGGACTCTGTGCAGCAGCCTGTGCCTGATAGAAATTCAGTTCCCAACCTGCATCTGAGCTTCTTGTTGAGGAGGGCGGATCCTCACCCACCAGGACCCCCAGGACTCAGTCGCCTGTCCCGGGAGGGGTGAGCCAAGCCCCTACCTCGTGTCCCTGCCCCGCCAACCTCCCCAACAACAGCTGACTGTCCTGACACTGGACAGAGGCAGCCTGAGTTGGAGCAGACATGTGTGTCTGGGCCTTTCCCTTGCATCAGGTCAACAGTGTATCCAGCACTGGGGGGCCAGCGTGAGCCCCCGCCAATCCGTGTGTGACCAGGAGCAGCTGGGGTCAAGCAAAGGTAGGAGAGGTGGCCCTGAGCGTCGTGAGCACCGTGAGCTCCCAGTGCAAAGGCCCTGCGGCCCCATGTGGCTGGTGGGCAAGCAGGATGAGGGGACACAGGGGAGGGGCAAGGTGATGGGTGGAGACCCCAGGTTCAGGCTCAGTGAGGTGGGCCATGGGAGGGCTCTGCAGGAGGGTGGGGTCTGACTGTCCTCGACAGGAGGGTGTGGTCTCAGGACAGGCTCTGAAGGTCAGGGTGGGGCCGCTGCTGACCAGTGCAGACCCCTCAGGGACCCAAGCCTCTGGAGGCATGGGCAGGTCTGATGGGGCCCTTGATTTGTTAGTGGGCAATGTACCTACCCTGACTGCACCTGGGACGTCCCCTGGGGTGAGTGGATGCCACCGGGTTCCTGGGCCACCTTTCTGCTGTCACTCCTGTCTGTGGCTCCACCCACGGCTCCGCCCAGCCTGCAGGTCTGAGCATCACCATCTGTGTGTGTCCTAAGAGATCCCAGGAGTCTTGGGACCAGCATGGCTGGACAGAGGCCAAGAGAAGAGCGCACACCAGGGGTGCCGAGTCCTGTGGCCTCCCAGGCCTGATCTCTGGGTGGCACTGAGCCCAGAGTGTGGTGTGCAGGGTTGGCAGGGCGGGGACCCATCATGGCTCCTGGCAAGGAGGCCACCTGTGGTTCTGGGGCTAGGGGGCCACCCCAAGCCAAGACACAGTGTCTCTTCAAGCCCCCTGCCTGTCCTGGGCCCCACAGGGGCACCCCTGCTACTCCCACCCACTGGCAGGGTCCCCAGGACAGCCCCCCAGGAAAGGCCCAGGCACGGCGGGCCAGCGGTAGTTCCATGCAGCCATCGTGGGCAGACATGCTGGCTCCAGGCTCCATGTCTGAGGCCCCGTCTGTCCCGTGGTAGACACAGGGCGCCTGTTTGCCTGCGAGCAGAACACGGCCTCTCTGTTGGCACCTGGGCCGGCCGGCCCCCAGGAGGGCGGGGGGGGCTCTGCACAGACTCACGCTTGTGCCCACCTCAGTCTGGCCTCCTGGCCTAGACCAGCTTGTTCTCACGGGGACCTTCAGCATTGCGGCAGGCGCCGTGGATGGCTGAGGGGGGCAGGTGTCCACTCACCACTGACGTCAGGCTGTGGAGGTTCTGGGCTGCAGCCCAGGAGGGCTGCCAAGCAACACACCATTAATCCAGTTCCACCTGAAGCAAGCAGGCCACAGAGTGGCTTCCCTGGGGTCCCCGCACCCCAGCGCCCAGGCCAGGGCTGACCGCTCTGCTGTGACCCCCTCCTGGGTTAGGGTCAGGGAGCAGGAGGCTCCAGCGTGAGATGGGGAGCATGGTCACATGTAGGGGGAGGACCTTGATCAGGGTTGGTGGGGGTAGCCCACCCAAGAAGGACAGAGGCCCTATCCACACCCCTGGGCGTTGGTCATTGCAGGGGAGAGTGGGTGCAGGGGTGTGTGGGCTCTGAGGGGAGCCCGAGTTTCTCCCACACAGGCACCTCCTGCATGCAGTGGGGACTCACTTGGGAGCAGAAAGGAGGGTGGGGTTTTCTCCCGGCCACATTGGCACACGACACGCTGGGCTGAGGACCAGCTCGCTGATGCCAAGGACCCAGAGTGGGTGCTGCGGGCACGGCTGGGGGCAGAGGCCATGCGGGCAGCACTGGGACGCCAGTGTCTGGGGGCCTGCTGACCAGGAGCGCGGCCAGTAGGGGGGCCTCAGGACCCCCTGGTGAGCAGCGACGTGGGGCCCAGGCAGATGAGGAAGCGTGGGCCCCACCCAGGCCAGCAGCCCCTCCTCTCCAGCCCTGCTTCCTGCATGTCCTTGTGGACGGAGACCCCTCACTCAAAGCAGCCAGCCACCGTCTTCCTGCTTTATTTCCTGCCATGAGCCCTGCCCGCCTCTACTCGGGTTCCAGGTACGGCCACTCCCGGGACGTGAAGTAGCCCCTCAGGTCCTGGAGGCTGAGCGGCGGGAAGTAGGGGCCAAGCCGCCTGCGGATCCACCACTTGCCCTCGGCCGCGTGCCTGCCCCCCGGGCGGCTGAACTTGTACCTGTAGTGCTCTCCTCGGACCCACCTGCAAGGCGAGGGCAGCGGGCAGCCTCGGCCCCTGGACAGCCCTGGGCGCAGAGCTGGGATGCCTGGCCAGGAGCAGCCAGAGGCCCAGCCCGTGATGGCAGGCAGCAGGGCTCGGGAGCAGAAGGGCCAAGCCTCAGGGCCTGCAGACTGAGTCCGCGGTCCTCAGTGGGTGCGTGGGGCCTCTGGACTATTGTGTTCAGGCCTGGTTCTAGGCCGGGCTGGCCCCCAGGGCAGAGCTCTGCATTTAGGGGAGAAGCCCTGAGGGGCAGCCGAGGCTGCAGCGGGGGCCTGTCTGGCAGGGGCGTCTCACCTGGGGGGGTCCCGGCCCTCAAAGGGGTTGTGGGCCAGCAGGGACAGGGCCTGCGCGTCGTTGGCCAGGAGCTTGCCCGCCAGGTGGATGATCCACTCGTTGTGCTCGTAGGTCTGGGGGTGAGCAGAGGACGGGGCACTCGGGGTGCAGACAGCTGAGAGCCCCAACGTGTGTGCACCCCGCCCCTCCCTCCTGACAGCTGCCAGCCTCAGGCTGCTGGCCTGGGAGCCCTGACTCAGCACGCTTGGTAGTCAGCTCTCCTGGGTGGGGCTTTCCTGGGGGCCTGTACCCCGTGGTGTTGGTCCTTCCTGTTCTTGCCGCCTGCTTGCTCTCCTGGGCGCCTCCCCCCCGTCCTGTCCTCGGGGACCTGAGTGGAGCGGGGCCAGGCCTAGCTTCGTCATTGGCAGGACCAAGCGTCCCAGACACATGACTGAGCCTCTGGAGGCTGTTGTCCTGGGCGGGGGTCACAGTCCTGCTGGTTTGCTCGGGTCTGAGTGAAGGCCCTGTGGATGCTGGCTGCCCCACTGCTGGCCATGCCTGCCTTGTCTGCTCTGGGGGAAGCACTCTGAGAAGCCGTCGGGAGGCCCAGCCCTGGGCACCCACAGAGCCTTGGGGGGGGCCCTGGCAGGTTCCTGTGGGCCACACCCCAGCGTGGACTCCCTTGCCTCATCCTGTGTCTGTGGGGCCTCCCCACCAAGGGCCTTACCTGGAAAGCTGCGAACCACATGAGCCAGTCCAGGCGGTGGTGGTACGGTGAGATGAGGCAGGGGCGCCGCCTCGGGTCCCCAGGCTTGCACTTGAACTCGTAGTCCTCCCAGGTGGCGTCGGGCGCGCTGGCGTTGGCGCTGGCCGTGCCCTGCAGGATGACTTCCGTGCGCTCCCTGGTGATGCTGGCAGGGATGGGGAGGGGTTGAGTCAGGGCTGAGCCTCCCGACCCTGACCCCCGACCTGAGCAGGCCACAGTAAGGCTGGGGGTGCAGGCGGGGGCTGGCCACATATGTGCGTCTCCCCTGGGGTCTCAGTGGCCCTGAGGTACCTGCCGAAGGCCCCATACGTGTTGACGATCCGAAGGGGGTTGAAGGAGCTGTTCATGACCTGCCGAGGGCTCAGCAAGTTGAGGACCACGGGGATACTGAGCCAGGCCACCAGAACGCCCAGTGCCAGGTTGACCATGCCCCGTGTCACGCGGCCTGCTGGGAGGAGGCACAGTGGGTGGGCTGCGGCCCCCAGGCCTGGCTTCTCTGCGGCCCCTTGGGCCCATGGAGACCAGGAGAGGTACAGCTGGTCACTCGGGGAGTCTGGGAAGGGCTCCCACCACATGCAGCTCCCTTTTCCTTGAGCCTAGGATACCTTCCAGGCTGATGTGGAAACACGGCTACTCCTCTCAGACCCCCTCCAGCCCCCAAGCTGTCCCAAGACCTGAGCTGGAGCATCTGAGGTCACGGTGCTGGGGACCAGGACATACTGTCTATATCACGCAGGCGAAAGTGACCCTGCCCAGGTGTGGAGACACTGCTCTGTCCCCCAGGCCACTGGGGTGGGCACGGGGCTGGGTGCCATAGCCTCAGGGGTTGACTGGCACCACACACGGAGACCACCAAACCAGCCACGCCTGCCTTCCAGTGTCACCCACCGCGAGTCCTCGGGGCCCCGGCCCCTTGGGCCTCCTCCTCCTGAATCTTCAGGACTTGGTCCTTGAGCCGGCCAGGCCCCGAGGGAAACAGGCCACCCAGGGTGGCATCATCGAAGCAGGCGAGGCTGGGCACGATGGTCAGCCAGTTCAGGAAGCTCAGGTTCCCGCTGATGATGAGGACCACCTGCAGGGAGACAGGCTCCAGCCACTGTACCTCACGAGCTGTGGTGATGCAAGGGCCAGGGTCGCGCTCTTCCCGAAGCCTGTGCTGATCCCAGGTGCCAGACCCCCCACCGCACCCAGGCCGCTTGCCCTGCTTCCCTCAGACTGGCCCAGGGATGCCCATGTCCCAAACGACCTCAGAGGTGGGCTCTGCCCTGCGCCTCTGGTGAGACCCCTCCTGCTGACCCTGAGTCTGGCCTTTTCCCCCGTGCAGAGGCTGCTGGGGTTCTCAGCTTTATAGCTGGGAAAGGACGAGTCTGTGTCTGTGGCAGCTGTCACTGTGACCGGTGAGCAGCTGGCCCAGCGCGGCTCCCTCGCCAGCCAGCCCCGGGGCCCTGCAGCGCGTCCCTCACTGGGACGGGGTCTGGAAGGGGCTCCTGCTGCTGCCCTGGGCCAGGCCTGGGACGGGGTCTGGAAGGGGCTCCTACTGCTGCCCTGGGCCAGGCCTGGGACGGGGTCTGGAAGGGGCTCCTGCTGCTGCCCTGGGCCAGGACTGGGGAGTGCACTGGTGCATGCGCCTATGCCTGCCCGGCTGCCACCACAGAGTGACCAGGCATGAGGCTGGTCCCGGGCCCGGGTCTCCCCTGGGACAGGCAGCCTGTGAGGTCGGCCTGCACCTGGATGCAACTTAGCCGGACCCTGTCTTCGTGACCCTCCCAGTGCTATCTGCCGGGTGGCTGCCCGAGAGTCTGGTCACTGCCCCTCTTGAGAAGCCTCCATGGGCCCGGCTGGATCCGGCAAGTGTCGTCCCTGTGAGCCTGGATGACCAGGGTCCAGGAAGCCCACACGTACTCAGGCCCCTGGGCTTGGCACTAACCAGACAACGTGTCATAAGGTCCCCCACGTGCAGGGCAGAAGGGGCTTCCGCTCCCTGGCCTGTCCACCAGTGTTGCCGCCTGTGTCCCAGGGCTGCCTCCCCGCCAGAAGCTCCACAGGGTCCCTTCTGGTGACCGCATGTCTGTCAGCTGTTCTAGAGACTGAAAGTGGCCCGTTCTACTTGATGCAGACCTGGCTGTCGAGGGTGTGGCCGGGAGGGGCGTGGTCTTCACTCGGGAGGAGAGGCTGCAGGGTCACCCCCGCCCGTGTCCGGCAGGCGCCTCTGAGCACAGGGCCCCAGGGCCCCAGGCCAACTGCACGCAGAGCTCCTGGGTCCCCACAGGAGTGACAGACACAGGGGAGGAGGCTCCAGGTGACTCAGCAGGGGGCTGGCTAGAGGCCAGGGAGGGTGAGGGTTGTACCCGGACACCCCAGCGCCTCACTGAGTGCAGGTCCTGGCAGAGCCTGTCCTGGCAGCACACAGACTGCCAGCTGCAGCCTTTTCATTTTCATTATGTGGTTTTCAAAGAGGTGACATTTTCCACTTTCAGGAAGTCCAAGTTACACTTTTAAAAAACTTTATAATTTTGCTTTTTGCATCCCATCTAAGAAATCTTTTCTTCATTCAGAGATACAAAGATCTAAAAGTTTTCCATGTTGGGCTACTATGTTTAGGTCTCGGATCTATTTCAAATTAGCTTTTTGGGGAAGGTGTGAGATAAGGGTCACGCTGGCGCTGCTTTGGTCCAGGCTCTGCCCCTGGGGGTGGTGGGGCTCAGACCCACAAGGAAGCAGGGGCTCTGGGATGACGGGGGTCTCAGGTGTGGGCGGTCCATGCAGGGGTGTCTACAGGGAGATACCGCCTCAAACACCACCTCAGAAAAGGGGAAACGACACCAGGAGCTCCAGGTCAGCAAAGTAGAAGGAAATGGGGATTAGTAGCACCAGCAAGTAAACAGACCCTCAGTGACAAGAGACCCTCAGTGACAGCAGACCCGCAGTGACCACAGCACAGTCGCCATGGTGATGAGAGGAGTAAGGAGGACTTCATCAAGGTCAGCTGTCCAACCAGATGGTCACATTTCTGCAGAGCAGTCAGAGCCAGACCAGCCGACAGCCCCCAAGTAGCAGAGTGGCCAAGTGCCCACCCAGGTCACTTGCGTGCGTATCTGCCACCCGTGGGCTCCTCTGCTTCATGGGTCAGGGCTGAGGGGGGTGTTGAGGGAGGTGAGACCACAGGCCCAGGCCGGACCTGTGCGGCCAGGTTAGGCTCAGCTGATACCTGCTCCTTGATTTGTCATTAAAGCTGCGTCTCCATCCTGGTGACCAGGGAGAACATGTGGTCACAGACACCAGCCTGACCCAGGTCTAGCGGGGAGGTTGGTATTTGACAAGTCAGTTTCATGGACCATGACGGGGTTTCGCAGAGTGTGATGTGAGATGTGGAGTCACAGCTTTCCCTGGATTACTTTGGGGTTTTTTTGGCTGTGCTGCACAGAGGGGGAATCCTAGTCCCCCAACTAGGGATCGAACCCGTGCCCCTGCAGTGGAAGAGCGGAATCTGAACCACTGGCCCACCAGGGAGATCTCTCCCTGCATTACTCTGGAAAGCTAGTTTTCCTGCTTCTGAGCCTAAAAATAGTTTCTAGGTTTCACTGTCTAGGATGTTAACTAACCCTAGTGCCCGAAGTGGCCCCACCTGCGCCTGCCCTGGTCTGGTGGTCTCTCCCACAGCCACGCCCAGCCCCTTGAGGTCCCTGGGCCTCTGGTCTTGAGCTGGCAGGGCTGCTCAGGGCTGACGGGGCTTTGCCCTGGGGTTTGCTGAGACCGCAGGATCCTGAGGGTCTGGGCGGGGATGCTGGCAGGCCCTCCACCACCACGGGGGCGAAAGGGGTCGTGTGGCCCGGGCCCAGCTCCCCCTGGGCAGACCTCGTCTCCAGACCAGCAAGTCTTTAGATGTTCCTCCTCTGTGTCAGCATGGGCTTAGGGAGCTATCCCTTTGCCCCTCCCGACAGCCCCGCCAGTGCGCTGGGCTTGCAGCTGGGCTGTCAGCCGGGTGGGGCCTGTTCTCTCTGTGGCTCAGCTGTGCAGTAAGGCCACTGGCATTGGAGATGGAAGGTGAGGACAGGCCGGTCCCCGGGGGCCTGCCATCCTGGTGCAGCTGTGGGGCCACGTGGGTGGAGAGCCCTCTGCTTACTGCCCAGTTCTCGGCTGAGACGGCTGCCAGAGCTGGGGAGAAGCCCCTGGCGCATAGCAGCCTCCAGCGCGAAGACACCTCTGGGTCTGGCCCTGGGGGCCCCGCCCATGTCCCACAGCCCTTGAGAAGGTATGGGGAACAACCAGCCCCATCCACTGTCACACTGCCCTTGGGCCTGGTGCCCGCTCGGGCCCTGCGGGCAGTGGACAGGCGGCGTGTGCTCCGAGCTCTGGGAGAAGCCACCAGTCCCACCACTCCCGCCACACTCAAACTGCCCCTGTCACACTGTGGAGCAGGGCAGCTGGGGGCTTCCTGGAGCCACCTGCCCACGTTCACCCCAGGTGGCCCAAGGGTGGACCTCCCAGGTTGCCTGGTGCAGCCCGCACCCTCACTGAGCCATAGCCTTGCCTTCCGGCCACTTGGGCTCCCGAGACCCCAGAGGTGTCCAGAGAAAGCCAGGCAGGACGCTGCTAGCCTGGACCCCAAGCAGTGAGCAGCATCGGTTCCTCTGCACCCTTGCATGTACACACACCACGCTGAAACCCAGACTGGCGGGCAGCAGGAGGAATGATGCTCAGCGAGAGTCGTGATCTGGGAGACTGAGTGGGGGCCCTCTGTGGTGTGGCGCAGGCGCAGGCGCAGGCGCGGGAGGCCCTTTGAGGGAGATGATGCAGCAGAGCCACCAGGTCCCAGACCGCCTCCCAGACCAGAGTGAACGGTGCTCTCGGGCCTGAGGAGGCCTGGGATGAGGGTGCCTGGCAGTTTACTGGAGCGAGACCTCAGCCCACACGTGTTCTGGCCATTTCCCGTTTCTGAGGATGAGTCAAAACTAAGACAGTGTAAGCCTTTGGCCTGAAAAATGTTAAAAAACATCAGAAGAAAAGGAAAGAAAAGTGAGGAAGGCAGCCCAGGGAGGCAGGACATCTGCCGACTGAGCTCGGAGCCCCTCAGTGGTCTCCACTCAGCTCCACGAACGAGAGGGAGGTGGGCAGCAGCAGGAACGTGAATAAGGGTGATCAGGACGCAGGGGCAGGACCTGCCACCCCTACCACAGACACTGGCATCACCCTTGCTCCCCGCACACTTCCTCTGTCCTGCTGAGCAGTTTCCCAAGACCCCACCACTGCCGCCTCCACCCCAAAGAAGCAGGCTGCCTTATGCTCAGAGGCCACATAAATGACTGCATTTGGAAAAACGAAGCGTCTGAGATGCTGGGAGCTGGAGGGGCTGGCTTGCCATGTGGGCACAGGGCAAGGGGCTCAGGAACTGAGAGCTGCGGTCCCGCCTCGGTTCCCTTGGCCACAGAGCTTGGAGGATGGGGCCTCCTCTGTGAGGCTGGGGAAAGTGCTTGACCCACCCAGGCTGTGTCCTCACTGACCTTACTCAGGTCTGGAAGACCCCTGAGTCCAGGGAATTCATGTGGAGAGACACTGTGTGCCCAGGAGGCTCAGAAAGCGATTGGTAAGGGAACCAGTGGCTGTCAGGAGAGAATCCGCAGCACTGGCATCCAGCACTGACGAAAGGTAACAGACCGGAAGTGCTGAGTAGCCTGAAGGCACAGGTAGAGAAAACCTGCCCAGGGCAGAGTCAGAAGCCAGAAACGGGCTGAAGCTGGTGGCTAAGAACGTGAAAACAGCTACTGTCAAAAATTAAGGGGCTTGAGACAGTCCTAAGTAAGAGAAATCTGAAAATGCCAAAGAACTGGGCGGTAACTTGAGAGTTTAACAAGTAACATATAAACACAATTCACTGGATAGGCTTTTGACAAAACTGACACTGTAAAAGAAGGAGTCGGTGAATCTGAGCCAGGACCGCAGGAGCTCTGTGCAGTGAGGCACTGGGAGAAGTGGACCCGAGCAGGGCCTGGGGGACGGAGCCAACCAGCCTGGCAAGCGGGTGACCTAAACTCCGGGAGGTGAGGGGCGCTGAGGAACATGAAGGGACTTCTCAGTGATGAGAGTTACACAGAGATCACAAGCCTAGGAAATCTCAAAAGAGGATAAACCTGAAGAAAGCCACACCTGAGGCACACTGAGTCAGCATGCTGAGAGACTGAAAGAATCACAGAGGCTGCCAGAGGGGAGGAGTCATGGCCAGAGGGGCGGGGCTCAGGGCCCCCAGACTCTCCAGCAGGGACCCCAGGGGGCTGAAGGGAAGCCACTTGCCAGCAGCCTCTGCTAAGAAACGTTAGAGAACTATGGGACACAAAGGGAGAGTGGACGAGCAGGACACGCATGCTGGCAGGCAGGGGCCGGACGCGGCAGCCCGTGGGCCGTTTAGATGAGGCAGTCGCACAGCATGGTCGCAGCTGCTGGAGCTTGAACAGTGAGTGAGAACTTGTGGTTGTGACGGGAAGACCCCACGTGCCCAGCAGGGTTCCCTGGGAGCCTTTCTTCTCCTCGTTTCTGTTCCAAGCCAGTTATCTTGAATGAGAGCCATCGGAGGGGCCCTGGGCGCCTCAGGACCTATGAGGGCCACGGCCCAGCATGGGTACGAGGCTTCAGGTGGTATGGCTCCAGCAGCAATGACGCTGCACACATCCCCCCAGCTTTCGTCTGGGACCCCATCGTCTCACTGGCTGTAACCCAAGCCCTCCTGGAGAGACAGACACCAGGCCACCCCTGGGGGACCACAGTCTCTCCTACCCACTCATGGCAAACATGGCTGGTCTGATTGCGGCCGTTGGGGGCCAAGGAAGCACCCTAGAGAGGGGTCGGGCAGCTCAGCACAGGTGGGGCTGGGACCCCTGGCATCAGCTCAGGCCCTGTGTTTTCTGAGGGGGGCTTCTCCATCTCTGAAGCCCTGCCCCGCCAGTGTGAGCCCTGGAGAGAGGCCATCGCCCTGCAGCCCTAGCGCTCCTAGCCAGAGCTGTGGGGGCCACAGGCCTGGGGCCACCCAGCCTTCTAGGGCCTGGGGCAGTGCGTTCACTCGGCACCTTGGCCTTGCTGGCTGGGGCTTGGAGTTCTGTGTCCTGAGGAGGCTTTGCTGGTCGGCCTCAGCCTTCTGCCCAGTGACCTCTGTGTCCTGGCTGCAGACCCAGCTGCAGGACTGGTGTGGGGCTAGCACCGGGGCGGTCCTTTCTCCTGACAGCTGTAGGAGGGCCAGGGCCACAAGCTGCCCCCACGACGGCCAGCGTCTGGCTAGCCTGCCCTGGGCACAGTCCTCCGGCCACTGGCTCAGGTTCCCCAGCTCTGGAGCCCAGGAGATGAGGACACTCCCTCCTTGGCACGGCCACCTGAGTGTCCATGACCATCTGGATGCTGCAGGAAGGGCTCTTGTTGGGGGGTGAGGCAAGGCCCCGGGTGCTGGTCCACAGGCCACAAAAGAACGCCCTGGCCCGGCAAGTTCCCAAGGCCCTGCAGTTCCAGCTGCATGAGGACTCGGCAGCCTAAGTCCGTGTGTGGCCCTAACGACCTCTGAGCAATGCCTAGCTTTCCCACCCCAGTCCTGCCTCAGTGGGTCCCCTGGGCCCAGAGACACCCCTCCCTGTCACTCCACTGTGTGCCCAGCTGGGGGACCTGACCCAGAGAATGAGGCTCACCAGAGCGTTTGGGGATGGAGGCCTGCTCCTAACACGGCAGCGGGAGCCCCAAGGACTCAGGAGGCTGTCGTGGCACCCCTGTCCAGCACATGCTGGCCATGACCCTGTGCCAGGGACCAGCGGGAAGATGAGCTGTGAGGTGTGACCTTGGGCCCAGGAGATGCGCCTCAAGGAGGGGGAGGGTGCTTGTAGGTGACATTCTGTGGCCAGAAGCCCCAGGCAGTTACACTGTTACCTCAGCTGTGGAGAGGTCACTCAGGCTGGTGGGGGCCGCTCTCTGTGCCCGAAGCTGTAGTGATGTCCCCTGGGCTGTGGCTGATGTCATGGAGTTAAGAAAAAGCTGGACGTGGTGGGAGGTCGGGACGGGAGTCTGGGATGTGAGGTGTGTCTTTGTGTGGACCAGGAGCCACGGGCCTGGTGAGGGCCTGGTTCATGTTGGGATAGGAGGTCCCCCTGGGCCCACAGCAAAAGCTGACCACTGGCCCTGCAGGGTCTCTCCTTGGCAGAGCGTGGGGGTCCGAGGTGGGGGTGGTGCGCCTCCCCAAGTAGACAACAGGCCATCTCTGGAGAACTCGCAGAACCTTCCGGAACAGCTGTGCAAACTGAGCGTGGGAGGAGGTGCGAGTGCTCACATCCTCAGCCCTTTCCCAGGGAACAAACGGAAACAAACAGAGCCAGGGACCCTCGGGGTCGCGGGCGTGGAGATGAGAGCCGCGTGCAAACCCACAGCACCCAGTGGCATGCCTGCAGAGGGCCGTGTGCCCGGGAGGCAGCCTCGCAGAGCTCTCTGCTCTGGACCGCTGAGGCCTGGCCCCAGGAGGGCAACAGAGCAGGCCTCAGAGAAGAGCCGCAGCCTGGGCCTGTCCTGGGCTCCATGTGGCTGGGGGAAGATGACACTGGGACATGCCTGGACCAAGGCGCCCAGGGCCTCGGGGGACAGAAGGAGAGTGCATGGCTGGCCTTTGAGAGTGACGTCCAGGGCCACAAGTTGGCATGATCTTTCAAGGTCCAGCTCTGGCTCTTCTCTGTCCAGTGTCCCTGTGCCACCCCCGTCTACCACTGTCCACCCGGGCAGCAGACCCAGAGCTGGGTGGAGACCCAGTCATGTGGCCTGGGAGCCACCTACCCCTGAGCCCCCCAAGTCTGCATGGCCCCCACGGTGGAGGTGACAGCACCCTGGCCCAGGACACACTCAGCCAGGCCAGTCCAGTCAGACGGTCCTCACCCTAAAATGCCACGAGGCATCACATGCACTAGGAACAAGCAAAGGCATTTTGAGGCTGCTGGGTCAAATGTCAACATAAATACCTTCCCAAATCCTATTTTCAAATAGCTAGACCCTTCTACCTGCACCAGTAACACAAACTTCCTTCAAGTATTTTTTTGTGACATGGCCATTTGCTTTTCCTTACCACTTGCCAGAGCTGGGCTCAGATTTCTGGAGAGAAACTAGTCAGTGAAGCCTGAGGGATGCCAGGAGGGCCCCTGCCACGTTTACAGCCCTGAGAGGGTTCCAGTGGTCCCAGGCTGGTGAAAGCAGCTGAAGCAGCAAGTCATTAATGCCCCTGCAGCCTCAAGAGCGATTCACGGTCACCCTGGTGACCATGCAGGCTGAGCAGACCCAGGTTCCCGCGGAGGCTGCACCCCAGACGGGTCCTCCGAGTTGCCTCGGGAGCAGGACCCATGTTCTCCATCGGTAGAGCAAAGGGGAGCCAGCAGTTGGGCATCTTGTGCCAGTGGAGGACCGTCCAGCGTGAGGCTGTGTCCGTGCTGCCGGACCTCAGGGGTGCTTGAGCCTCTGCCTGAGCTGAAGTGTGTGCACAGCAGGGACGTGGAGGAGCACCCCTGGGCTCCCAGGGGTGTCCCTCCTCAGAGGCTGTTGGGAGTAAGGCTCACCGGCCAGCCAGGGGTTTGCCCTAGAGCCAAGTCTGGAATAAGCTGTGGTGCGTCCAGAAAGTGAAATATCAGTCAGCAGTAAGAGATGAGCTCTCTACCCACAGAAGGTCACAAGCAACCTCAGCTGCACATTGCTAAGTAGAGACGCCAGTCTGAAAGGGCCAGTCTGTACTCTAGCTTAGTTTTTCTGTAAATCTAAAATTGTTCTTAAAAAGCCGGTTGATTAAAAGCAAAGTAGACCTTAAAATACTGGGAGCAAAAGCAGGTGGGTAGGGGAGACCATGACGGCACACTGAAGCCACAGGACCATCATGGAGGCGAGGACAGGGATTCAGCATGTGCTCGCCTGAGAGAAGCAGTACACTTGGTAATTAGGAGAGGGAAAATAACAGAATGAGAAAGACCTCAGAGGAGAGCTAAACAAGGGAAAAGAGAAAGCAAAGCTGTGGAAATAAATGCACCTGCTGAAGTATAGGAACTTTTTACTGAAAGAGCACAAGGCTGGTTGGAAAAGAATCTGCTCTGAGCGTCATAAGTGACAAATCCCAAGGAAGGGACACAAATCCCGACTGCAAAATAGGAGACTACCACAGCTTTTCCTTGACCAGGACGTCTGAAAGCAGATAAAATGGACAAATTCCAAGGAAAATGTTTGCCATTAAAAAACCTACAGAAAACAGAGACCCTTCATGTTCAGCAGCCACAGAAGGTTGTCAGTGGCCACACAGATCCCGCTCTGCCCACCACCCCTGGCCCGGGCCGAGCGGGTTTGTTGGAGCAACAGTTCCATCTCATCTGCGAGGGTAAGAGCGAGACCCAGAGCAGTGCCAGACATGACCAGTGTGGACGGAAGAGCACCGACGAACCTCACTGACAGTGCGAAAAACCCAGACAAAACGGTAGCAAGTGTTCCCAGCAACATGTTGGCATATACATAGCACAACTGAGTTTGATTCATTCTAGGAAGGCAACTGACTGTGGCTGCAGTTTTGCTAAACCTCACCCACTCATGACTAAAAATAGTCAAAACAAAAAACACAAAACTTCTAGTAAACAAGAAACAAGAGAACTTGGTAGAAGCAGCCACAGTAAACAACCAACCAAGCCACAGGCTCCCTCCTGGTGTGGGTCCCCTCCCGCCCCAGTACCATGGAGCCCACGTCTGGGGCAGCTCGGCACACGGGCCCCACGCCGAGGAGCAGGAAGATGGGGGCACGGTCCGCGGGGCGACGGGGACCCTGCGGGTCCACCCCCACAGGCGCGGCAGACGGGATGTGGGAGCTCAGGTTCTCCGTGGGCGCGGTGCTCACCTGGAACAGGACCTGCAGGGCCCCGTGGACGAGGCACATCCGCCGTCCGAGGAAGATGAAGAAGGGCACCACCAGCTCCAGGAAGTGGTTGCTGAGGGTCTCGAAGCGGTGGAACCACCACGGGGAGCGGTGCAGGAAGTAGGCCACGGGGTTGGGCACCGGTTGTGTCTGTGGGTAGGGGAGGCCCTGAGCTGTGCCTGGAGGCCCCCGGGGGACCCGCCCTCCACACCCTACCCCCTGCACCCCCTGGCAGCCTGGCCAGAGAGGCACCCCGCCAGCAGCTCACACGGCCAAGTTGGCACTCCTAGACTTCCCGTACTTCTGACGCCGACCCCTCAGGGACCCCCAAGGGCCCTGGTGACCAGGTGCTCAGAGGCGGGGGGGGGGCACCTGTGGTCACAACGCTAAGCCGCTCAGGCGCTGGCAAGCCCCCTGCGAAGGGACAAGTTGCGGGGAGGAGGTGGGGTGGCGGGAGCTCACACGTGGAGCTCCTCTCGGAGGACATGCAGGCTCGGGGCACGGGGTCCCGGCCCCATGTGTGTGTTCCTAGGAATAGCCTCCACATGTGTGCGGGGTGGGCGGGCGCAGCAGGTCCCCAAGGCCCGTGTGCTGACTCAGCCACAGCGCCAGCACCCAGGGCCCAGCTGACGGGCCCAGTCCTCCCTGCACACGCAGCCGTCCGCAGAGGGGCCAGCTGTGGCGACGCCACGTGGGGCTGGGGCAGCCGCTGTGGACATCCAGCTGTCCGTGAAGGGCATGGTGCTGGGGGGGACACCAGGCTTCTGTGGCCCCAGACCCGGTGGACCTGCAGCCCCACTGACTCGGACTGCGCCTCTCCGTTTCTGTGCAGAGGGAGTCCAACAAGGGCACCGGGCTCGGCTGTGCACTCCCGCTCTGGGGCCCTGTGTCCTTTGCACAAGCACGGCCCACACGTGCACGCACACAGACAGCACGGCTGCCATCTGCTATCAGAGGAAGTGAGTGAGTGAAAGTCAGTCAGTTGTGTCCAACTCTCTGCAACTACATGGCCTATACAGTGCATGGAATTCTCCAGGCCAGAATACTGGAGTGGGTAGCCTTTCCCTTCTCCAGGGGATCTTCCCAACCCAGGGACTGAAACCAGGTCTCCCACATTGCAGAGGGAAGGGCTGGGCCAAAGATAAACAGTGCTCGCGGTGGTGACTCCCCGTGGACATGGCTTAGAGCCCAGCGAAAGGAAGCATNTACTGGAGTGGGTAGCCTTTCCCTTCTCCAGGGGATCTTCCCAACCCAGGGACTGAAACCAGGTCTCCCACATTGCAGAGGGAAGGGCTGGGCCAAAGATAAACAGTGCTCGCGGTGGTGACTCCCCGTGGACATGGCTTAGAGCCCAGCGAAAGGAAGCATTCTCCTAGAGCCGCCCACCGCGCGGCCTGTGTGCCCCGGCCCTGGGCGTGACTGCGGCCTGACCCTCTCCCTCCCCGCCATGGGTGTGATCTTTCGCTGATTAGCTGTGGACGCTGAGGCGCCTGGTGTGTGGTGGGCACAGGGAGACGCCGGTCAGAGTGTGCCGGCCCGGGTGCCCTGGAGGGTATGGTGTCCCACTGGACACAGGGAGGTGGGGGCTCCGAGTGTGACGCCCCAGGGAAGGGCCACCAACCCCCCGGGGAGAGTGTCTTCCTGCTAACTTCTCAGCTGGACACGATTTCCAGCTTACAGAGAAGTAGTTGTTTAGTTGCTCAGTCATGTCCAACTCTGTGACCCCATGGACTGCGGCCCGCCAGGCTCCTCTGTCCACAGGATTTCCCAGGCAAGAATCCTGGAGTGGATTGCCATTTTCTCCTCCAGAGGATCTTCCCGAACCCGGGATTAAACCTGCACCTCCTGCAGGCGGATTCTTTACCGCTGAGCCACCAGGGAAGCCCACAGAGAAGTTACAGGAGCAGTAAAGGAACTCGGAGGCCCAGCTTCCCAGGTGCCCTCTTCTTCCAGCCCCTTCCTCCTTGGGTAGTTTTCTGGGCCTCCTAACACTGAGCTGTGACGACCTTGTGTGGGTCTCGTAGGAGCACAGTGGCCACAATGCTCTTCTGCTTGTTGCCGATGACGTCCTGGTCATGAGAGCAGCCGGGGCCTGAGACCCACCAGCTCCTGCCTCTATAGCCCCCCGTCTGGGTGCCAGGACCCCGACTCTGGGACCCCCAGCTCCTGCCTCTATAGCCCCCCTTCAGGGTGCCAGGACCCCGACTCTGGGACACCAGCTCCTACCTCTGGCCCCCTGTCTGGGTGCCGGGACCCCGACTCTGGGACCCTCAGCTCCTGCCTCTATAGCCCCCCGTCTGGGCACCAGGACCCCGACTCTGGGACCCCAGCTTCTGCTTCTAGCCCCCCGTCTGGGCGCCAGGACCCCGACTCTGGGACCCCCAGCTCCTGCCTCTATAGCCCCCCTTCTGGGCGCCAGGACCCCGACTCTGGGACCCCAGCTCCTGCCTCTAGCCCCCCATCTGGGCACCAGGACCCCGACTCTGGGACCCCAGCTCCTGCCTCTAGCCCCCCATCTGGGCGCCAGGACCCTGACTCTGGGACCCCCAGCTCCTGCCTCTAGCCCCCCATCTGGGTGCCAGGACCCCGACTCTGGGACCCCAGCTCCTGCCTCTAGCCCCCCCGTCTGGGCGCTGGGACCTCCCACTCCCTCGGAGGGAGCAGGCCGAAGCTGCCCCGGGGAAGAAAGACATCCTGCCAGACAGGTGTTGCTCAGACCAGGTGAGAACAACAGGGCTGGTTTGAGGAATTCAGGCAAAGGGGGCTGAGCGGACACCACTGAGAAGGTTGTTCTGAGGCCAGATGCCCTCAGGTGAATCACGGAAAGGCCCCAGCGTGAGCCTGAGTGTGGTCAGCAGCAACAGCAGCAGGGAGTTGGAGGGCCTGTCCTGAGGGGATGTTGGGCCCAGCCTGCGCCCACACCCCCACCCACCCCTGGCCACCCTGCTCACCTCATAGTGGAAGTCCATGCAGGTGAGGTCCCGCCAGCACCGGTCCCCTCGGATCTTGATCAGGCCCTGAAAGGATGGAGAGGACCGTGAGCCACCCCTGGACAGACATGCAGGGGTGACGCAGAAGAGAGACTGCAAACAGTGTTCCTGGAGGAAACACTCAGCGTCTCAGGAGTAACAGCAAATGCAGGAAAAAGAAACACTCTTCTTTTTACGTCAGTTCCTCCTGTGTTTCGTTAAAACCCAGCTTTTAGACTCTGAGCATCATCACAGTAATGCAACTTCATAATGCACAAGAACACAGCCGGACTTAGAAATGCCAAGGAGGATGGGGGAGGGACGATGTCCCACTGGGCCTCAGAGAGAGTATCCACCTGCCGCTGACGCAACGGGAAACACAGCCTGCAGGAGACCTCGGGCTCAGGGACTCCTGTGCTGCCCAGTCCACCAGGCAACCCGCTGCAGAGAGGAGCTCCTGTGAGTGAGCTTCCCGGCGGCCCCGCCAGTTCCCCGCCAGGCAGTGGCCAGCATGCTGCTCTGCAGAGGCCACGAGGGCAGTCAGCTCCTGTGCCTGCCACACATCCCATTCACCGGCCCTTGGGAGTCACAGCTCCACCTGACTCCCACATGGTCAGAAGCCATCTGTCCCCTGGCAAGAGTGAGGCTGTCGCTTGACACAGTTTCAGCCCTGTTGTCTGTCTCAATGGACAGCTGCTCTGGAGGTGAGAACTGCGTCACAAAGACAGCAGCCTGAATGGGAAGGACTCTGGGACAGTCGAGGGCTCTGAGCCAGGAGTGGACAGTGTGAGTTGCCCGACCTGTGGTGGCCAGCAAGGCGGGATGCCTGCCCAGGAGATGAGACGTGCCTCCCTCCAGCCTGGCCGGGAGCATGGAGCCCGCAGAATGGGCTGAGGGCACTGCCAGCTCCTGGCCTGGGCCCCTGTGGGAGGCAGGGATGCCGTGGCACCCTGTAGCAGCCCACCGGTGGCTTCCACGGTGAGGCCAAGCGGCTGTGTCCTGGCCGAGCTCACAGGCCAGGTGTGAGTCTGCTATGCGGCCCAGCAGCAAGTTCATATGTGTGTCCCATGGAGGCCGCAATACCCAACTGTCCTGGGCACCATCCTCACTGGTGGCTGTCCGGCAACCCCCCCAGGGGCCTGGGAGCCTTGCAGTCAGGTGGAGCCACGCCCGAGGACCTGGTTTCGGTGTCTGCAGACTCTCGAGACAGGTCACTCTAGGGGGCGGGGTCAAGGCTCTGGAAACGGGGTTTGCTGAAATCACGGACGCGCTGAGGAGACAGCTCCCAGCATGGATACCCAAGACTCGGCTGCATCTGCATAGAAGCAGCGCTGCAGACCCCAGCATCCTGTTGGCCAAATGCCCCGCTGGCTCCTGAGGACAACGTGCCAGTTCACACGACGCTCCCCGTGAGCATGGCTCCGCTCCCTACATCCCCCGGAACCCGAGAGTGGCACTCTTTGGAGATTCACGCCAGGCAGAGAAGAAAAAAAACAAAATAATTAAAATGTCATTCAAATTCTAAGCTGATATGAGACACTTAAAAATCTGAAACGCTCTTCTGGGAGCAGAGGATAATTATATTCCTCCCATCTATTGATTTCTCTCTATAAGGCAGATGTCAGATTTTCCACGGATTTTTTTTTTTCTTCCAGAGTAAGTGTCAAAGGAACAAAGCCTTCTTTGAGCCTTTTTCAGCCCAAAATGCATTCCAAAAAAATGGCACAGACAGGCCAGTAAGACACCAAGTGACCTGCAGCTATCCGCCCAGCCCCTGCTCTCCTTGGGGAAAAGGCAAGTGCCAGGACCTGGGAACATTCTGGGGCAGCTGAGGGGGCCCAGGCCTCACCTCATGGGCAACGGGGGGGGGGGGCAATGCCCAGGGGATGCAGAGGGGCTTCTCTCTGAAGCTCACAGGTCCCAGAACTCGCTTCTGAAAATCTCCCCTTGGAAATGGAAGAAGGCCTTTGGCCACAGAAAGAACATCACTTTCGTGATGCTACATCAGTCCCCCAACACCAAACTGGATGGGGGGCTCCTAGGCCTGTGGTGGGGGGAGGGGTGAGGCCTCGGGTCCCGAGCCAGCACCAGCTCCCTCGTCAGCGCCCCAGTGTTGCCCGTGCCCTGCACAGGAACCCCGCTGTTCATCTGTAAGCACAGGGGGCAGCCCTCTGCCTGCTCCTCCCACAAGTGGCCACGGCCCATCTGCAGGGGCAGGAAGGGGGCCGGCTCTTCCTGGAGCAGGCCTGCTGGTCGGGATGTGTCCACAGCTGTGGGCATGCGGGCTGAGGTGCCTCAGTTCTGATCGAATCTGGCAGCGCCCTGTGTCTTGACTCCTGATGACGCAGCATTTGAGGGTCACGGCTCAGCGCTCAGACCTTACTTGAGTGCACACGGGCTTGCTCAGGGTCTCAGGACTGAACAGTCCACATCTGAAGAGGTCGCAGCCGATCCAGGGCCACCACGGGCCCCTTCTCTCCAGGACGGGGCAGTGTCTGCTTTCAGAATCTCAGGTGGAGTCAAACAGAAACCTGCCCCATGAGCTCACCAAGGCAGCACGCAGGTGGGGGGCACTGTGTCAGCCGTGGGGGACCCTCTGGGCTGAAAGTGGAGGGAGGGAGGGAAACTGTGGATAATGCTGGTCAAGGGCTCATCATGCCCCCTTCCCAAACCCTGGAAGACTCAGAAAAAAACTGCCCAGACGACCTCCGCCAGGGACAGAGCTGCGGAGTGGGTCGGGGGGACGGTCCAGGGCCCCCCACCACTGCAGGTCCAGGCACCACTGTCCTGCTGTGGCTGGTCAGAGACGAGGGATGAACAGGGGAGCTGCGGTGAGGGGGTGCAGCTGGGCAGAGGTCAGAGCCCTTGGACAGTGCTCCTCTGGGTTCCAGGATGCCTCCCAGGAGCCGGGGTGACAGATCGCAGGAAGTGGCTGCCATGCCTACTTGATTTGTTCTTGGGGGGAGGGGTATGTTGCATTCCGTGTCTCTTTTATTACGTTAATAAGATTTTACTGCAGGATTGACTCCTGGAGAGGAGGTTCTTCCTACTGAGCATCTGCTCTTCTTTGCTGAAATGGCACTCAAAGCTCATTTTCTCCTTCTACACAGACACCCAGTGATTTCGGCACTGTTTGCAAAATTGACTTTCCTTTCCCCTTGACCTGACTTTGTACCTTGGCTCAAAGTCAGTTGACAGCAGAGGTGGGTCTCTCTCCAGACTCTCCTCTCCTCCACAGATCTATTTTTCTAGTGTAGATCAACCTCATACTTCAGCTTTAAATTAACCTTAAGAATCAGGAAGTGTGAGTCCTCCAACTTTGTTCAAGATTCTCTTTATGTGAATTTTAGAATTGACATGTCTTTTTTGATAGAAATCACCCTGAATTTATATATACATCCAGGTGAAAAAGACATCTTGACAATACTGAGTCTTCTGCCCCGTGCGTGGGGGACACCTGTTTGCTTACATAGGTCTTTTATGTTCACATCAGCAATGTTTTGCAGTTTTAACACACGTCTTCTACATCCTTAATCAGATTTATTATGAGGCATTGGAGTTTTCAAGCAATGGCCCATAGTATTTTCAGAATTTTATTTTCACATGACTTGTATGATGGACCATTTATTTTTCACATTGACTGTATCCTGCAACCTTGCTAAATTATTCACTTTGGTAGCTGCTTTTTAAGATTCCCTGGGTTTTGTATAATCACATCTGTGAATGTTTCACTTCCTTTTTTGGAATCTTTGTGCCTTTATTTCTTTTTCCTGTCTTATTGCACTGGGATTTCAACACAGTGTTGGAGAGCAGCACCACAGAGGCAACAGGCCTGTTGCAACGCGTGGATGCTCTCCCTCATCACGGCACAGCAGCCCTGCCTGAGGTGACCTTGCACGGGCTCCTTGCTGTGCCCTGTGCAGAGACGGACAAACAGCTTCATTCTGTTCATTTTTCAGCTTCATTCTGCTGCCGTAGTGAAGTGCGTTTCCGAGGTACGCCATGCCTCTCTCATGGCCGGGCTCGATCTGCCCGTGTTTTGCTCGGAGGCCTCGTGTCTCTGCTCCTGAGGGATGCTGGTTGGTTGTCATGTGCTGGCCTCCGCGGGTTCTGCTGGTCACGGGAAAGGACCTGGGGCGTGGCCCCACCTCCACTGTTCTCCAGGGTGTGTGTAGGACCACCCTTCCTTTCTCTTTAGATATTTGATGTCACTGCTGAAGCCATCTGTGCCTACACATTATTTCTGGAATGACTTTTCACATTTTGTTACAAATCCAATTTATTTACCAGATAGGAAGCCCTTTCAATTCCCTCCTTCCTTCTGTCTCAGTTTTGGTGAGATACATTTGCCAAGGAATTTGTCCATTTCATCACATTTACTGGCCCCAAACTTTCGTGATAGTCCAGGTGACTTTATGGCTGAGTCTCAGACAAAACTGCCTTATCTGAAGAAAGTATTTTCTCATGGGCCTTCAATCACCGCTAGCCTTTCTGCATCCTGGTCTCAGAACAGTGGGTCCTGGGGGCATCTTTTTCTCCAGTTTAGACTCAGCTTTTGTGTGTTAACCAGACAGGTGTGGCCTGCACACAAAGAGCTAGGGATCCCAGGGTGTCGTGCAGGTGTGAGCCTGGAGCTGTGGGCAGCACAGGTGTGCAGTAACCAGGCCCCGGCTGCCCCCCGCAGCCTGCAGGCACGTGGGTTGCCCGGTATAGACAGAAAAGCCCGTCCTTATGCTGCCCCTGGGGGCCCGGAGGCTTGTGCTCCTGCCCTGATTCTCTGCGGTCTCCTTTCATGCTGCGACCTCTCCATTTATATCTGGTAAAAACTTCCCTGTCCAGTGGTTATAGCTCGGTGCTTTCACTCCTGGGCCCCGGTTCAGTCCTTGGTCAGGGAACTAAGACCCTGTAAGCTGTGTGGCATGGTAAAAAAAATAAATAAATAAAATAACACAACAAAAAAACACAACCTGCTCCGGCCACAGCAAAGATGCAACTCTTGGTGAAAACTGCTGACTTTAGCAGTGATATTGCTTAGTAAGAATTTGGGGTCCGAAGCTCTTAACTCTTAAAACGTGAAGCAATAATAAAAACAACGTGGCACCTGGGGAAAGGTAGTGAAAGATGTTGGAAGAACTGCAGAGAGAACGCACAGGGAAAGAAAAGCCACGCTAACCACCTAGTTAGTGCCATGCAGGCTGACAGGCCCCTGCCCACACCCAGCAGCCGACGGTCTTCCCGCCCTCCCCCGACATCCACCAGCAGGGCGCCCCCACTGATGTCCAGCAGCAGACAGGTTCCTACGGCCCTTGTGCTGGCGACACTGTGTCTTCTGGCTGCCGTCCTCTTGGGCCCTGGACATCTCTGCAAGGCAGCCCCCGCCCCAAGGCAGGCTCCTACAGGAAGAGGGCCCGAAGCCCCAACCTGTGGTGACACTCCTGCCCCCCAGCTGCTGTGGGGACAGTTTGGGGCCATCATGTCACCTCCACGTCCGCGGAAAGGAAAAACAAGATGAGAACCTGCAACACACAGGCCAGGCCTGCAGTCTGCGCAGGAGACAGGAGGGAAGCAGCGGCACCTGGTGGGGCTGCAGGTCAGTCTTTCCAGGGCTTGAAGGACTTGGCACCACCTGCTGCTCCACCCAGGAAAGCCTGGCCCTGGGGTGTGCGGGGCTCTGCTCTCTGTGGGGCTGACGGGTGCCCAGCGTGGGGACGGCATGTGCACACCCACCTGTGCTCACACCGGCCCAGACTTCTCCCTCTCCTGAGTGGCCCGTCGTCAGTGGGGGCCGCATCCTTCCTGGGCTGCACTCGGAGGCTCTGCCCGCTGTGGTGAGTGTGCCCCCAGCCTGTGGCTTGCCGTTTCTCAGTGGTGTCTTTTGAAGAGCTCAAGATTTTAATTGTCCAGTTAACCCGTGTCTTTTCTTTAACGGTTAGCGGTTTCTGTGCTGTGAGCAGCCTTTGCCTCTCCCAGGACTGTGGATGTTCTACATTATCTGTGAGGGGCGTCTTGGTTTTATGTGTTTGTCCACCTCAAACCGCCTGTCGTGGGAGGTGTGGTGGGGGCAGGCGTTCGTGCACCCAGTGGATACCCAGCACCTCTTGTGGAAGCTCCTTTCTGTCGTAGCCGACCTGACTCGCTGCCTGGTCCAAATGTGACCTGACATTGATGTCAGTGTGGCACCATCTGCACGCGCTGACCCGCCCCTCGCTGCAGCCTCACCGGCGCCTCCCTGGCACCTCGAGGGCCACGGTCCTTGGAGTGTCCGGGACACACAAGCAGCATGAAGCTAACTGCTTTACTCCTAGTCAAGACTCGGTCCTGGGCATTTCCGTGCTCACCAATCAGTTAACCAATTTTGAAAAAAAAAAAACAAAAAACTCTTCTAGGATTATGTTGGGGCTGCATGAAATCTATCAACCAGTATGGGGACAACTGACTGCTGGCCACAATCAAGAAAGACCTCCTTGCCCAGGGCCCTCTAAGCACTGTCTGGGGGTTTGCAGGCCCAAGTGTCACCCTTCTGTGAGTACTTATGATTGTTAGGCTATATCTGTAACTTTGTTTTCTGACAATTGTTGCTAGCAGGTGGAAACACTGGCCACATCCTGCAAGTGGGTCAGCTTCACTCCCTAATTCTGCAGCCTGTGTGATCGTCCATGTGTGGGATGAACACAGATGATTTCACTTCCTCCTTCCAGTCCTCAGGGCTTTCATTGCTTTTTCTCTCTTTAAAGACAAGCGAAGATCTTCAACACACTGCCGAGTAGCCGTAAGGAGAGTGACCAGCACTGCCCTGTTCCCAAACTTATAGGAAAAAACATTCAGTCTTTCACCATTTAGTCTGATGTCAGCTGTAGGCAGTTTGTATGTTATCTTTTATCAGGTTGAAGACATTCCCTGCTATTTCCAGTTTGCTAAGAACATTTTTGTTAATTGTGAATAAGTGTTTAACACTAATGCGTTTTCTACATCGTATGAGACAAATATGTCATCTGATTTCTTTCTTCCTTATGTCTGGCAACATGGTGAATTTACTTTGGACTGCAAGGAGATCCAACCAGTCCATCCTAAAGGAAATCAGTCCTGAATATTCATTGGAAGGAGTGATGCTAAAGCTGAAACCCCAATATTTTGGCCACCTGATGTGAAAAACTGACTCATTTGAAAAGACCCTGATGCTGGGCAAGATTGAAAGCAGGTGAAGGGGATGACAGAGGATGAGATGTTTGGATGGCATCACTGACTCGCTAGACGTGAGTTTGAGTAAACTCTGGGAGTTGGTGATGGACAGGGAGACCTGGTGTGCTGCAGTCCATGGGGTCGCAAAGAGTCAGACACGACTGAACAACTGAACTGAACTGAATTCATGTCCCACCAGCCTTGCATCCTGGGAAACTCGTGTGGACCTGACCCCTCCGTGTACTCTGAATCACCTGCTGACCGTCCCTTGAGAGTTTCTGTTGNAGTTGGTGATGGACAGGGAGACCTGGTGTGCTGCAGTCCATGGGGTCGCAAAGAGTCAGACACGACTGAACAACTGAACTGAACTGAATTCATGTCCCACCAGCCTTGCATCCTGGGAAACTCGTGTGGACCTGACCCCTCCGTGTACTCTGAATCACCTGCTGACCGTCCCTTGAGAGTTTCTGTTGTGCCCTTGAGGAACACTGCTCTGGAACCTCCCTGTCTGAAATATCATTGTCCACTGGCCTCAGGAGTGCGCTGGGAAAGGTTCCCTCTCGTGTTCTCTGAATGAGTGTGTGTGGGTTTGTATCGATTCTTCCTTAAGGAAGAATATTTAAATATTTGACCAAACTCGTCAGTGGGGTGCTCTGGGATTTTCAGTGGAGGCGCTGTCTGTGTGTTTCCTGACTCGGTTCCTCCAGCAGCTCGGCCACGCTGGCCCTCTCGTGTCAGTGCTGCACACCCACCCCTGGGCCCTCCCAGTGCCCACTGCCCGCACACGAAGGCGCTCATGCTACTTCTCTTTAATGCTGACTTCTGAAGAAAACCTGACTTCAGGAGAGCTGGAAAGATGGCACGGAGACCTGCACACGTGTCCCTGCTGCTCAGCCCTGCCCGGCTCTCAGCAGCCTCCTGCGGATGCCCTGGCTGATGGCTCCTTAGGCTGTACCGCACGGTGTGACGTGGATCCTCGAGATGCTGGCAGAGACCGGGATGTCCGGGGGACGACCTGCCGGGCTGGTCCCGGGGCGTAAGGCACCGGGTCTGCCCAGCTCCCACGGACAGACCCCTGCTGCTGCCCCTCCTTTGCATCAAGCCAGCCCTGTCGCTCTGCTTTCCTACAAAGGACGGCGAATAATATCCAGTGTACAGACAGAATCAAGTAATTAAAACTTTTAGTGCACTTGATGATCTTTTATCCAGCTGGTGCTCACTGTCAATCAAAACTCCATAAAATGTGCTTTACAACATGCTAATGATTCACTGCCTCTGAGGCGTAGTGGGAGTTTGCTCAGCAGTGAGCTGTGCTCAGCAGCCCGACGGCTCCGCCGCCCTTGGCTCTGCACCCACTCCACTTGGCTGGGCTCCACCCTGGCCCTTGGCTTCAGTGCCACACACGAGGCTGCCATCATAGGAGATCCTGACACAGGCCTTTGAAACACTGTGTACATTATCATGCTTTTTACAGCCAGCTGAGAGAGAAGCCAGAGTCGAGTCCTAGGTGGGCAAGGAACTGCTACGACAGACTTGAAGCTGAGAACGCCTGTGTGCTGTCAGGACGGCTCCTGGTCTCCTGTTTCATCAGAGGGACCCGTGGGCCACGCCCACTCTCCAGTTGCGTGTGAATGAGAGAAGCACTGCACTCACCCTGGAGCCTGGACACACAGCCACCTGACACGGGGTTCCCCAGTGCCGCAGCTGCTCCTACCTGATTGGGTCAGAAGCCCGCGCCAGCCCTCTGACCCCCCCACGGAGCTCATCCCCGGCACCTGGTGTCGGGGCTGGGGCGGTGTGGAGCTGAGAGCATGGCACCTCATCCTGGGGGCACACTGTCCTGCTGGAGGACCGGCGCTGGCTGCGGCTGGCAGCAACGAGGGCGTCGGACACGGAGGGCGTGGAGGACACTGTGCTGCAGGGACGCGGCCTCTCTCGTGTAAGATGCCCTCGAGCAAATGGAACACGGGTGAGGGGGGGCATGGAGTTCCGCCAAGTCACAGTGGCTGCTGACACCTGGAGAACTGCAGCTCTGAGGGGGCCGGCAGGGCCAGGGGGCAGGGACGTGCCCGCCGCACGGGCCCCACTCCCCGCAAGCACGTGGTTGCCCACGAGGAACAGCTTAGAGCAGATAGATGCCAGCCCATCTGGATGGTGTGACTCTAGCGGAACAAGCAGGGCAGAGGTGGGAGGCACCAACCACAGAGCCGCGCGGCCTCTGCCTGGTGAGTCCCCTCACTCCTAGTTTAAGCTTCTGGAGGCTCACAGGTATAGCTAAAGCAGAGACGTGCCCTTCTGCCAGCTGCATGGTGGGCAGGGGCCTGGTCCAAGGGCCACGAGGAGCGTGCGGCAGGAAGGGGGGTGCTGAGCATGCAGCCTTCGGGAGCAACGCTGGCCACGTGGGCACGTGGGGTCAGACACTCCGAACACCCTAGGAGGGCTGGGGGCAGGGGTGATGGGGGCCTCCCTGAGTGTCGTTTGTCCCCTGGGCCTCGGGGGAGTCACGGGCTCAGAAACGTGGACCTCAGGGAAGCGGCAGGAGGGCACGTCCTTCCCAGATGTTAATGGGTGAAGGTTGTACTCACCGCTCCAAGCATGATTCTGAAAATCAGCCACCGGAAGCCCCACACGACGACCCGGGACGTGGGGGTGCCCCTGGGCAGCGCAGACAGAGTCCAGAGAGGGCACAGGAAGATCCCCAGGAAGCCCGTCTCCAGGAGCTGGGACTCCCATCCTGAGGAATAGAGAGCGCGTGAGCAACAGCTTCCTGGAGCACCCATGGCAGAGCCCAGATGGGACGGCCCTGTGAGGTGCTGAGCACAGAGCAGACCGCAATCCGGGCTGCCCCGGGGAGGGATGCAGGTCCAGGCCCTGTGTGGCTCAGCCTGGTCCCACCGGGTAGAGGGATGGTTGCTCTTCCCACCGGGAGCCCGTGTGAGGGACGCGGGTATGGGCATCACGCCCGAGTGCTCGGTGTCTGTGAACATCTTCCTCAAAACCCAGTTAAACCTGAATGAATTCTGAACCCCAGCCTTCAGGGCTGGGTGTCTGCGCTGCTCCGAGATGTACTGAGTGTTCAGAGGAGAAACGCACAGATACGGCGACGCCAATGAGTAAAGCACCAGCAAGGGCAGGTGGAGCTGGTGGGTTTGTGGGTTTTCCCGGCACAACTGTTTGAAACTTGGCAACTTGAAATTTTTCCTAGTAAAATATGGAGGTAGAAACCCCATTGACTCTCATTCGCTTTGTGGATTTATGAAACTCAATTCTCCTCTTGGAATGAAGCGGGTGAGTTTGCTGCAAAGCGGCACCTGGAAGCAGTGGTGCAGGCATTAGGGGGCAGCCCCACCTGCCTCGGCCGAGCCTTCTGGGCTATGGGCTCTGGGGACAGCAGCGTGCACCCCATACCATCTGGAGGTGATTCCAGAAGCAGAAGCAGCCTGGATGGTGCCGGGGAGGCGTGCTCTTAGGAGGGAGCTGAGCAAGGTTGGCCCCGGAGCCCCAAGGGGGCTCTGTGATCAGGAGAGGAAAGCGGAGCCCAGGGTGACTGGCCAAGGGAAGAGGAACCCACTGGCCCCCCGGGTGCTGCAGCCAGGACAGCAGGAAGGGCTTTCCTTACGTAGAACCTCGAGGCTCACACCGGAGCCACCCACTTCACGTCCAGGTCTTGTCCTCCCCATGGACACGGATGACGTGTGCTTCTCAACGCGCTTCAAACCCCTTTCCTGCCTCAACAGGAAGAAACAGACTCTTCCTTGCCTGACAGCTTCTCTGGTGTTGTCCTGAGAGGTTGTGATCATTAAGTCTGGACTGCTTTCCAGTGCCATAGGGGCATTTTATAATCTGTGGTTTACGGCAGCAGAACGTGGAGCCGCAGTAACGTGGCTCTGTGTGGATTTCACTCTGAGAAGGCCCTCACAGGCCACTCGGCCCCACCTGCCTCTGCTTGGCCCTGCAAGTGGGCAGACCCCAGAGAGGGCAAGGCCGGAGTGGTGCATGCCCACCTGTGAGGGGCCCGCCTCCTGCCTCCCTGGAGGCCCTCCACAGCTCGCAGGGCCCACGTGGGTGGGCGGAGGGGGTCCTCAGAGCCCGGCCTGCCTTCCCTGTCACCTCGCTCTGCACAGACACGACACACAGAATTTTAATGTGCTGCTTGAGTGACACCCATCAAAGTGACGTGCGAACGGCGGCGCCCAGAGAGCTGCTAAGTGCCGGGAAGCAGGTGATGGGCCTGCTGCCCCCCAGGGACGCACGTGCCACCTGCCCTCCTGCCTGCTCCCCGCTCCCGGAACCTGCCTCGCCCTGCGGGGCGTGGGCACCCCGTCTCGCCCTCCAGGCCAAGGCCTGCTGCCGTCCGCGCTCGCCAGCACCCACCGGCTCTGCTTCCTCTGCCGGGTCAGCAGCTGCGGCGCACACAAGGAGCCCCATTGTTCTCCGCAGCCCAGGACAGCCCTCCTCCAGATGCGTACCCTTGCCCCTCGCGGGGCTGGAAGTTTCCGCCTGCAGCAGGAGACCTCCCGCCAGGGGCTTTGGGGTTGCGGTGAGCAAGTGGCCAGGAACCTACCTGACCACACCGCCTGCAGCTCACACCCCCACCGCTGTGGCTCCGGGCTGGCTTCCCAGACATGGCCCAGGCTGGCCTAGCATGTGTGGGAGGTGTCTTTGCGAGCCTGAGGGTTGGCATCCTACCCTGCATGTGGGAAAGGAGAGTGTGGGCAGCTTCGTGGTCCCCCTTTCCCGAGGAGCTGCTTACCCACCGTCTCAGGGGACAGCCCAACAGGGACACGCGGTGTCATCCCGCCCCGTCCTGACCAGGGCTCAGGCCGGCTACTGACAGCGGTCTCCAGCTCTAAGTGCAGACACACTCCCCGCCCTGCAGGCTGCGGGCACCTGTGGGCCAGATTGGCTGTGGGTAGGCAGACCGCAGCTCCGAGCACCGCTCTCCTGGCCCGTGCCTGCCAGGGCTGCCTGTGGCCAAGGGAGGCCCACGGTGGGCTGAACGTGGCCCTCAGCCTCTTGGCCGACCTCACTCCCCACACCTGGGCACATGCTCCCTGAAGAGCTGCTCCTGGATATGGTGCCAGCATTCAGCCCTGTCCTCCAGGCCTGTGAAGATTGGAGACGCTCTTATATTGAGGACCAAGGATCAGAAAATCCACCCCCAGGTGGCCTGCGTTGCAGAGCACACAGCCACCACAGGGTGAGCATCGGGCTGGAGGACAGACGTGGGTGGGGCCAGGCTGCTCCTGTGAGAAATGCTTGCTGATTGTTGGGGGCTCAGAGGGGGGTCCCAGGTGCTGTGGTCAGTCACCCAGGGTTACAGGCAGCACACACAGGGAGGAAAGGTGACCTAAAGCAGGTTTCAGCGGCCACGGCCGAGAGCAGCTGAAGCCTCACAGCTGCCTTGGAACTGTGACAGTTACTTAGGAGAGGAGTTAAGTGTGGCAGGTGAGGCTCCTTCACAGATGACAGCACCCTCCATGGGATGAGCAGGAAGCCCATTAGCCTCACGGTCAGGAGCAGGAGACGGCAAAGGTGCCTCCCCAGGGCGCGGGGCTGCAGGTCTCCAGGTAGAACAGCTGTCCACTGCCACTGATGCCAAGGAAGGGCCGTTTCACACCTGGGGCACGTCCTGGGGATGCTCCTCTGTCCTGAGGCCACACCTCCTTCGAGGGGGTGGAGCAAGGGGGCCGAGGTTGCAGGTCAGCTGGGAGCAGGCGGGCCCCCCTGATGAGCACAGTTCCGGAGCAAAGGGCAGCTTTGCTGTCCGGTGTCTGGTCTGGGGGGGTGGGCCGCATGGTGGCTGGCCGGACACGGAGCGTCCACCTGCCCTTCACCCAGACGGGACCCCTGCCAACACCGCCGTCCATTCAGCACTCCCTGCCCAACACGCGGCTAACACGCCTCCTTCTCAGTTGAGACAAAATACAAAATGAGACCAGGTGAAGAGCACAAGGGAGGCCACACAGAACCTGAGGGAGAGTCTCCTGCTGGTGTTTACAAATAGCTGCCAGCCGCCGCATATCACGGGGACATGTGTGTCTGTCTGTTCCCGCCTGGATGGGGCACCAGGCAGCGGCAAGCCTGTCCAGTGAGGGCAGGAGCCCCCCACGTCTACCTCACACCCCTCCCAGAGGCCACGCATTGCATGGGGCCCTGCCTAGGTCCGCTGACCCCTCCAGCTATTGGAACTGCCGGCAAAGATGCCCTGTCCTCGGGCAACCTGGGCCACTGTCAGGCCCCAGAGGTACTAATGCTGCCTGCCCAGACATGCGGCTGCTCCTGCTCACCCCTCCCCTCCACTGCCCCAAGCTGGGCCTGGCCTCCAGTCCACTGTCCCCCCACCCCCAGGACCCCATCTGCCCAGGAACCCTCTGGAGCCAGTGTGAGCTGGGCAGGTCTCTTGGGATAGGAGCCTCCTGGTCACTTCTCACATCTGCGAAGATTTCAGCCAGAGCTTGGATGGTGAATTTGAAAGAGCTGGTTAAAGGCTTCACGCTTTAAATAAAATAATTTTAAATTGCATGCTCCCAGTTAGGAAGCATTTAGCAAATTTCCAGTCTGTGTTTCACGGACATCCTTGGGCGCTGCAGGGAACAGGAAGTAACCTATGTGACCTGCGCGGTGACCCTGCTCTTGCTGCGCTTGGTCACGGTGCTGGTTAATACTCGGTTGCTGTGGCAACCAGACTTCAGCGCCCCAGGTGTCCCCTGCTGCTCCAGTCCATGCAGGTGTCACCAGCCAGCCCAAAACAAGATCCACAGTAATGACCCTGGCTGGCTTTGCGGGTTTGGGGTAAACACAGGAATGCTTCCTGTCACCGGAAATGAGACTTGGCAACAGAGATTTCTCAGGATTAATATATTCCAAGCATTTAACATATATCAGGCTGGAGGGCACGGTGCCTTACTGTTTCTTTGTCTTTTGTTTCCTGTGCATGAAAATTAGCTGGAGCTCGTCTCAGAGAGCCCTGTCAGACTCCTCGCGAGAGGGGGGCGGTGTTATACCGGGGCCACGGACACGAGGGCGAGTTCTGACCCACCTCCGGCCTGGGCAGGCCAGGCCCGCTGGCCACGCGGACCTGCATTGTCCGCTTCACGGGACAGCTGCAAGTCACCATCCTAGGGCTGTGGTGCTGAGTCTCTATTAAGGTGTAACACACAAAACTTCTTCCAGAACAAAGCAAGAGATGTGTTTTTCAGAGAGATGGCTTCCGTGAGGAGGCGGACGTGGGCTGATGGATGCCCCTGACCATGTTTCCACTCGGGCAGTGCAGGCGCCGCCAGAGGCGGGAGTGAGGCGTGAGCAGAGCCCGCCCCGAGTGTGTGACGCCACAGCCCCCCACGCAGAGTGCAGCTGCGCAGGGGCTCGCAGGAAGGAGGGCAGGACCCGGGGCACGCAGTGTTTTCTGTGCTGCAGGGGCTCTGCTCCAGTTCAGGGTGCAGGTGAGACAGAGGGCACCGCCCAGGGCTGCTGGCTCCCAAACCAGAGCAGCTGCTGCCGCTCGCACACCCTGATTTTCCCAGCGGAGGCCGCCACGGGCGCTATGACAGCACGGCTGATTCTGGCACTCTCAGAAGGGAACGAGAGGAAAAGAGCTTTCCAGTTACTGAAGATGAACCAAACGTTCACGGTGTTGGCTGTCCCGATTGCAGGTCCTGAAATAAGTGGCAGATTGGTGGGGGCGGGAGGGAATGCACGACAGTTTATGGTGAAAGCCCGACCCTTACTTCACTGTCTTATGTAATGGACCACGGAGAGACCCACTCCCTCCATTCTGGACGGTGCTTTTCACCAAGTTAAGGCAAGCCTCCGGACAAAGCCACATACAGACACTTGGAGCACAGGAAGGAGGGGCCCAGCCACAGAGGGTCTGGGAGGCCTGCAGCTGGAGGGCTGCCTGCAGGTCGGGGCCCAGCTTCTGTGTTTCCATCCCTGGGTCCCGCTGCTGCTCTTGAAGGAGCTCAAACAGCTCTTCCTTAGATGAAAAGATTCCTCACCGTCAAAAAGGACAGAAACCGAGACACAGCACAGATGGCACGCTGCTGCTGCTAAGTCGCTTCAGTCATGTCCAACTCTGTGTGAACCCATAGATGGCAGCCCACCAGGCTCCCCCGTCCCTGGGATTCTCCAGGCAAGAACACTGGAGTGGGTTGCCATTTCCTTCTCCAATGCATGAAAGTGAAAAGTGAAAGTGAAGTCGCTCAGTCGTTTCCGACTCTTAGCGACCCCATGGACTGCACCCTACCAGGCTCTTCCGTCCATAGGATTTTCCAGGCAAGAGTACTGGAGTGGGGTGCCATTGCCTTCTCCGACAGACGGCACAGGTGTAGGCAAAAGAGCACTGAGCTCACCAGGCGCCGATGCAGCGCCAAGTGCCTGGCGGGGTCCCAGTGACCCCTGCCCCCAGCCCCGGCCTCAGGCACAGAGGAGGAGGCAGCCAGGTGAGGAGCTCTCTGAGCCCGCTGCCAGGCATCTGGAAGCTCAGACCTTGAGATCATCCCAGACCCATCCTGCCTCCTCGACTCCACCCCAGGGGGCCCTCTTGTAAAGGCTGTCCCCAGGGAAGATGGCCTGTCTGTGGGATCCAGGCATCCCTGGGCAGCACCTCCTGCCAGGCAGCGGTCCCAGGAGCAGGCCAACCTTGGGACTGGCCAAAGACGGGTCCTACTTGGTCCTACCCTTCAGCCCCGAAGACCTGCACCCTCCTAAATCCCAGGATGCTGGGCCCCGCCCCAAACCCAGGTGGGGCCTGGACCTTGCCTTCGTCCCACCTGCCTCCTCCTTGCTGAGACTCTGAGACTCGTTCCAGGGTGTGAAGCCCCTCCTGTGAGGTGGAGACACTCCTTCAGCCTGGACAACCACCAACAGGGCTTTTAGAAGCTCTTGTGGATAACCTTGGCCCAGCTCATGTCCACTCACCTTTGACTTCACTTGTTAAAGCTAACTTACTAAAACTAACATATTCATCCTTAACAGAAAGCAAAAACGTTTAGTGAAGATAACTCAGAACCAGAAAGAAGCAGGAAGTGACCTGCTCACCCAAAGGTAAATCTGGTTAACTCTTTGGTCATGGATTTCAAAACAGTTTCTAAAGGCAAGATGGAATAGAGGGCACACTGCTTAACATGGCAAAAACATGGCCATGCACGCTGAACAGCACTGTGCTGAGTGAACCTTATCATGGAGTAACGGGAGCAGAAGTAGCGTGTATGTAACCAGCTCCCCACCTGAGCCTCTGACTCCCCCAAAGTGGGGCGCTCTCCCCCCACTTCTGGTCCTGCTGCAGGAGCTGGGGGCAGGCCACCAGAGGTGCATGACGTGCTCCAAAGGGGTGGCCACCAGCCTGCCAGTCCTGAGAAAACAGCAGACAAGCCCAATTTAGTCTCCAGTCCAGCTGCAATGTCCAGGGCTGGCTCAGTAAGATGTCCATGGAGGGGCTGGGCGGAGGGCTCCAGGGACTCTGAACAGACTGGGAAGCCACATCAGATCTTTTGAGGCCGTGTTGACACTTTTCATCAGGATAAGCTGCCTGGAGAGGGTGGACTTGGAGGCTTTGCCTCAGCTGCCCCCCAACATTGCGTGGCTGGGGGTGTGGCCCATCCCACTGCTGACTGGGCTGCTGCTCAGGGGCTCTGCCTGCAGGGGTTCCACACAGTGCTCCACCTGGGTCCAGCCCAAGACCTGGCCTTTGTGCAGAGCTCGAGGAGGCCCCTGAGCTCTGGACACCTCACGGCAAGTGCAGCTGCTCCACAGACACTCAGGACACGAGGACTCGGGGTTCTTGACATGACGCGCAAGCACACCACCAGCCCAGCTTCTGAGCCAGGTGCCTGGAGCCCCACTGAGGCTCCTGTCTAGGGGGCTGCCCGCTGCTGCCCATGACCACTCAGAGGACCTGAGCCCCACGCCCCTTGCAGGCTGAGACGCGCTCCAGAGGGAACCAGGCTGACGTGCTGTGGGGAGGGTTTTGGCACCCACCAAAGACCTATGTCAGAGGTAGTGGGGGTACAGGCCAGAGGGGGAGGGCAGTCCCTGCTGAGGCCCACCTGGGTCCATGGACACAACGCAGGTTTCACCCCTGAATCCGGTCTGTCTTCTGAATGCTCAAAAGACAGGCGTTGAGGCTGAAGCAAAATGGAAAACCGTATCAACTGGACATGAACCGGAGACGAGCCAGCACCCCGTGATGAGTGCAGAATCCTGGGTTAAGGAGGTGGCCCCTCCCCGGTAAGCGGAGGACATGGCCACCAGGCCTGTGGGACGCACTGGGAGCTGCTCACAGGAGGAAACTGTGCTGGTGCCGGTCTCCGTTCAGTGGGTCCACCCAGACAAGAGCTGCTGCTGTGACAGCAGCAAAGCACGGCTTCCTCGTTTAAAATCGCTGTTTCAAAACATCAAAGCTTCCACAAAAGGAACTGGTGCACAGTTGCCAACCCAGGCGGATCTAACAATGTCTCTCCCTGTGCTGACAGAGGGCAGGCTTGCCGACACTGTGTTCCTCCCGCGCCCAACAACGGGGTGTGGGAGCCAAATGCTCCAGGGACACACTCTGGACTCGGGCCGCAGTGGGCTCACTCAGACCAAGGCCTTTGCTCGCTCCTCAGAGCCTTCCCAGCTCAGGACACAGGCAAGTCCCTGGCACGGAAGCAGCGTTGGGGTGATGGGAATGAAGCTTGCCTGTTGGCCTCGCCTCAGGCAGGTGACGATCAATGCTGAGGAAACAAGGACAAGAGCCATCTCGCCAGCTGCTTTTAGCTGTTCTGTGCAAATGTGATCAAAGAAAGGGCTTCTTAAAAACGACCCTGAGGGTGCGCTCCAAGACACCCCCGGGGGGAGGCGGTGGGGACGTGCTGCGCCTCTGGCCTCACCCCAGCACAGTGAGGCTCCTGCCCCCAGACCACAAGGGCCCTGGGATGAACAGGGCAGAGTCATCAGTGGTGCCTGCTCAGACAGAGTGTCCAGCTGCCCACCACTCCAATCCAAGGCCTTGGAAGTCCACGCTCCAAGTGGTGACAGTGCGCAAGCAGAAGCTTCTGTGGGCTGAGGGGCGCTGACAAGCTCTCATCTGTCACATCAGTGAGAAATAAACAGTGTCGGGAGGAGCCGAGCTGCTGTGCTGGCGAGTGTGGAAAAGCTGCTGAGTGAAGCGTGATCAGAGATGAAAAACAAAGCAAAGGAAGAGGCAGCCAGGGAGTGCCCTGGCCGTCCAATAGTTAGGATTCTGGGCTTTCATTGCCCGAGTTCAATCCCCACTTGGGGAAGTGAGATCCCACAAGCTGTGTGGATTCCGCCAAAAAAAGTTATTAGAGAAAATTATTATACTTCACTATCAGCTTAGCACTCAACAATATTTACATAGTTGCAGTGTAAAGACCAAATACTAACTTAATGACACTTCTGACGGCTGACCTGAGATGGAGGAAGAGCGTTAGGGAGGTGGGAGAAGAGCAGCGGGAAGTGCATGGATGACGTCCAGAGGCGACGCAGCAGAAGCACCTGACGGAAACACGACCGGGTAAACCCGACGGAAACATGACTGGATAAAACCTGACAGAAAACATGACCGAGTAAACCCGACGGAAACACGACCGGGTAAACGCGACGGAAACACGACCGGGTAAACCCGATGGAAACATGACCAGGTAAACCCGACAGAAAACACAACCAGATAAACACGACGGAAACACGACCTGATAAACCCGACAGAAACATGACTGGATACACCCGACAGAAACACGACCAGATAAACCCGAGAGAAACTGGATAAACGCGACGGAAACCCAACACACACAACCAGATAAACCCGACGGAAACACGACCTGATAAACCCGACAGAAACATGACTGGATAAACCCTATGGAAACCCGACGGAAACACGATCGGGTAAACCCGACGGAAACACAACCAGATAAACCCGAGAGAAACTGGATAAATGCGACGGAAACCCAACACACACAACCAGATAAACCCGACGGAAACACGACCAGATAAACCCAACAGAAACAACACTGGATAAACCCAACGGAAACCCAAAAGGCAGAACTCCTTGGGGAGATGGAGGCACCCCGAGAACAGGACGGGGTGAGCGCAGGAAAACCATGGTGAGCTGTTTGTATTACAGGTTGCGTAATATGTCTTGAATTTCTAATCCTCTCACACACCTAACTTAAAAAATAATGAAAAGAGTGATCTTCAGGCCATACTCTCTGGTTGCAGTGTAATAAAATCAGAAACTGACCAACCAGAGATAACCTACAAAGCCTTAAGCGTTTGGAGTTTCTGACCCTCTTTAAACAGCACCTAGGCTAAAGAGGCAGCAACATCTGAAGGTTATGAAACTGTGTGTCTGTCCCTTGTCTGGGACACCGGGCCTCAGCCCACAGGGGCCCAGGGCCAGTCACAGGGGAGTGACCACCTGTCTCCACGCTTTCATTTCAGGTAAGAAGAATGGACAAATAATGAGTTAATCAACTCAAGATCTTAGAAAATACTAAATTCCTTCCTCCCAGGAGGAAGCGACCTATAAAAAGTAAAATTTAATGAGCCAGAACACATTTTTAAAAATCTGATAAATAAAACCAGTTCTTTGAAAGGAGCCACATGGCTACTGTGCAGTGGGAGGGCGGAGGGGCCACACAGGCTCTGGTTGTCGCACGAGAGTCGTGTGGGGCTGGGCCTGGGGGCAGGGGGAGGGCGACTGGTCAGCAAGCAGACCGGGGCTGCAAGACCAGCCATAGGCCTCTAGGAACCGGGTGCCGATGAGCCTACCTCGACGGCCTGGGCGCTGGCACCCAGGAGCCTTCTGCCCACTGCGATGCTCGTCATCAGCTATCCTGTGAACTGAAAAGGAAACTGGCCCAACATCTACGTGACTGAATAAAAGTACAAGGCAATTTAGAAGATTCCAGACAAAAGCCCTCAAATTCAGGGTTTCTTCAGTATTCTAGAATTCTGCTTATTCTGTTTTAGAAATAAACAGGTAACGAGATGTAATGGGAGAAATTCAGAACAACTAAAGCCTCAATAATTATGTGAACAGGAAAAAAGTCTTAAAAATATATTTTCTTCTTGGTTCCACTAAGTGATGGTCACCAGATTCTGCCAAGTGAGAAGAAAGAAAGGTGGGACCTAACACGGTCGTGCGAGGACGCCAACAAGCTGTGTCCACGCTTGTGCGCAGAGCTGAGCGGGTTCCAGGTGAGAACGGAGGTCAGGCAGGTGCTGAACATGGGGTGGAGCCTTTGGTTCCCTCACCCCAGCCCCTCCCCTGGGCAGCGGGTCACCTGCACTGTGCTCCTCGTGGCTGGGAGGGGACAGAGAGGAGAGAGCAAGGCCTAGAGCAGCCTGAGGAGGCTCAGGCCAGAGAGGCAGGCGGTGCTGGGACCCCAGCGAGGAGGGCCCCTTCCCGGCCATGCACGGTGAGGACACAGTGGTACCTCCTGCCTCCCTCTGGGAACCACCAGCTCCTCTGGGTCCATGGCGGCCCCAAGTCACCTGACCCAGGCTCTCAGTCCTTTCCAAGGACACAACCAGACACGAAGCCAGAACCACACAGCCCAGCAGCACCCACATCTCTGGGAGGTCGGAGGGCTGGGACAGGGGAGGCAGGGCTCCCTGGACGAGCGAGCTCATGGCAGGGTGTCCTCAACTGCCTCTGATCACGGGAATTTAATCACAAGAAACTGCTTTCTGGGACATGGGGCTGATGTGAGGGCCAGGCAAAGCTTGAGCTGGCTGGCAAGGGTCTGGAAACACTTTGGTGGCCTTGCTGTGACCGCAGCAGTTCTGAACTCGAGACTGGTTAATCGCTTCCTGCAGGCAGGCACCACTCCAGCACTGACAGGTTTTAATAAAAACTTCCAATTGGGCCAGTAAAGCCCTCATTAAGCTGTTTTTAAAGCATGAATTTAAGAGAGGTAAGGGTCACAGGGAGCCTTTAATTTGCAATGGNTGCAGTGTAAAGACCAAATACTAACTTAATGACACTTCTGACGGCTGACCTGAGATGGAGGAAGAGCGTTAGGGAGGTGGGAGAAGAGCAGCGGGAAGTGCATGGATGACGTCCAGAGGCGACGCAGCAGAAGCACCTGACGGAAACACGACCGGGTAAACCCGACGGAAACATGACTGGATAAAACCTGACAGAAAACATGACCGAGTAAACCCGACGGAAACACGACCGGGTAAACGCGACGGAAACACGACCGGGTAAACCCGATGGAAACATGACCAGGTAAACCCGACAGAAAACACAACCAGATAAACACGACGGAAACACGACCTGATAAACCCGACAGAAACATGACTGGATACACCCGACAGAAACACGACCAGATAAACCCGAGAGAAACTGGATAAACGCGACGGAAACCCAACACACACAACCAGATAAACCCGACGGAAACACGACCTGATAAACCCGACAGAAACATGACTGGATAAACCCTATGGAAACCCGACGGAAACACGATCGGGTAAACCCGACGGAAACACAACCAGATAAACCCGAGAGAAACTGGATAAATGCGACGGAAACCCAACACACACAACCAGATAAACCCGACGGAAACACGACCAGATAAACCCAACAGAAACAACACTGGATAAACCCAACGGAAACCCAAAAGGCAGAACTCCTTGGGGAGATGGAGGCACCCCGAGAACAGGACGGGGTGAGCGCAGGAAAACCATGGTGAGCTGTTTGTATTACAGGTTGCGTAATATGTCTTGAATTTCTAATCCTCTCACACACCTAACTTAAAAAATAATGAAAAGAGTGATCTTCAGGCCATACTCTCTGGTTGCAGTGTAATAAAATCAGAAACTGACCAACCAGAGATAACCTACAAAGCCTTAAGCGTTTGGAGTTTCTGACCCTCTTTAAACAGCACCTAGGCTAAAGAGGCAGCAACATCTGAAGGTTATGAAACTGTGTGTCTGTCCCTTGTCTGGGACACCGGGCCTCAGCCCACAGGGGCCCAGGGCCAGTCACAGGGGAGTGACCACCTGTCTCCACGCTTTCATTTCAGGTAAGAAGAATGGACAAATAATGAGTTAATCAACTCAAGATCTTAGAAAATACTAAATTCCTTCCTCCCAGGAGGAAGCGACCTATAAAAAGTAAAATTTAATGAGCCAGAACACATTTTTAAAAATCTGATAAATAAAACCAGTTCTTTGAAAGGAGCCACATGGCTACTGTGCAGTGGGAGGGCGGAGGGGCCACACAGGCTCTGGTTGTCGCACGAGAGTCGTGTGGGGCTGGGCCTGGGGGCAGGGGGAGGGCGACTGGTCAGCAAGCAGACCGGGGCTGCAAGACCAGCCATAGGCCTCTAGGAACCGGGTGCCGATGAGCCTACCTCGACGGCCTGGGCGCTGGCACCCAGGAGCCTTCTGCCCACTGCGATGCTCGTCATCAGCTATCCTGTGAACTGAAAAGGAAACTGGCCCAACATCTACGTGACTGAATAAAAGTACAAGGCAATTTAGAAGATTCCAGACAAAAGCCCTCAAATTCAGGGTTTCTTCAGTATTCTAGAATTCTGCTTATTCTGTTTTAGAAATAAACAGGTAACGAGATGTAATGGGAGAAATTCAGAACAACTAAAGCCTCAATAATTATGTGAACAGGAAAAAAGTCTTAAAAATATATTTTCTTCTTGGTTCCACTAAGTGATGGTCACCAGATTCTGCCAAGTGAGAAGAAAGAAAGGTGGGACCTAACACGGTCGTGCGAGGACGCCAACAAGCTGTGTCCACGCTTGTGCGCAGAGCTGAGCGGGTTCCAGGTGAGAACGGAGGTCAGGCAGGTGCTGAACATGGGGTGGAGCCTTTGGTTCCCTCACCCCAGCCCCTCCCCTGGGCAGCGGGTCACCTGCACTGTGCTCCTCGTGGCTGGGAGGGGACAGAGAGGAGAGAGCAAGGCCTAGAGCAGCCTGAGGAGGCTCAGGCCAGAGAGGCAGGCGGTGCTGGGACCCCAGCGAGGAGGGCCCCTTCCCGGCCATGCACGGTGAGGACACAGTGGTACCTCCTGCCTCCCTCTGGGAACCACCAGCTCCTCTGGGTCCATGGCGGCCCCAAGTCACCTGACCCAGGCTCTCAGTCCTTTCCAAGGACACAACCAGACACGAAGCCAGAACCACACAGCCCAGCAGCACCCACATCTCTGGGAGGTCGGAGGGCTGGGACAGGGGAGGCAGGGCTCCCTGGACGAGCGAGCTCATGGCAGGGTGTCCTCAACTGCCTCTGATCACGGGAATTTAATCACAAGAAACTGCTTTCTGGGACATGGGGCTGATGTGAGGGCCAGGCAAAGCTTGAGCTGGCTGGCAAGGGTCTGGAAACACTTTGGTGGCCTTGCTGTGACCGCAGCAGTTCTGAACTCGAGACTGGTTAATCGCTTCCTGCAGGCAGGCACCACTCCAGCACTGACAGGTTTTAATAAAAACTTCCAATTGGGCCAGTAAAGCCCTCATTAAGCTGTTTTTAAAGCATGAATTTAAGAGAGGTAAGGGTCACAGGGAGCCTTTAATTTGCAATGGCTGGCGGGAAGTGCCGCTGTGACAGGGAACGGGGGTCAAGCATCCAGGCCACGTAAACATGCGACTGCCTGACCAGCCTGGGGGCAGACCTAACAGGCGGGAGTGAGGGCAGGCGCTGCTCTGCACCAGAGACCCAGCGGCAGGTGACCCAACTCAGCTGGTCCGCAGCCCAGGCTTCCCGCTAGACCCTTGCCCGCCCCTCTATGGCCTCCCGCACAGCCCAGTTGTGTTTATTTTAAACACTGCGATTCACCACTTGAGATGCCGCCTGGAGGATCCGCTGTGCTCTCAGCTCACATGCACAACACGTGGCACAGCTCACGTGGGTCACCCCCATTGGCTCCGTCGTGGAAAATACACCAGCTTAAACTTTGTTCTCCAGTAAAGCCTGTTCTCTTATGCTGTGACCTACTACAAGTTGATAAAACATGCCTTTGTAAACAAAGATGAAAACATTTTATCTTTCTCTACTTGATCCTTCCAGAATTCGCTTTCCAGCTGGCTCTCCTGTGGACTTCATGGTTTATCGCAACTGGATTTTAACTAGTTACAAGAGTCAATTGTTTTGTCTCCAAATTGTTTGTGCTCCGTGTCTCGCTGCACGGTGACTCTGTCAGTGGTGCTGGTGGCATTACTTGGATCTTGTCTCTTACGGCACCTGGACACCAACAAAACTGAGGATGGCTAAACGGCTTGGGGAAACAGATCACATTTAGGACTCATGTAAAATAATTGTGGTAGTGTGATTCCCAGGCACGGGAAGAAGCAACAAGGGAAAACATTTCCTGGATCATAGTGGTAAGTAATAAGATGGAGGATCCAGAGAATCTTTAGTTATCAACAGGGCCGAATCCGGAAATTAGCAGCTGGAGCAGCATATCAACAGGAACTTTTGCCTGACTCAGGACGAGCCTCCAGTATCATGGGACAAAATTTGGTCATGTAATGTCTCCCAAATATTGGTCAAACTCCAGAGGAAGAGGCGGAAACTGAGAAATGGAGTATTTCCTGCCGGATCAGTAAACAAAGGCTGTCACAGTCCTCACCGATTGCACCCCTTCAACATGAGCTGGTGAGCGGTGAGGATACTCAGGATGTGGAAACTTGGGACACTGGCGCCAAGAGCTGAGGTGCCCATCAAGGAATGATTGAGTGCAGACTCATGCGTCTTCCCACACACAGAGAGGCGCTGAACTCGGCATATCTGGTTTTAATTTACAATAATCTTTTGACATTCAGACTCAGTTCAGTTCAGTCACTTAACTGTGTCTGACTCTTTGTGACCCCATGGACTGCAGCACGCCAGGCATTCCTGTCCATCATCAACTCCTGGAGCTTACTTAAACTCATGTCCATTGAGTCGGTGATGCCATCCAACCATCTCATCCTCTGTCATCCCCTTCTCCTCCCGCCTTCAATCTTTCCCAGCATCAGGGTCTTTTCTAGGAATCAGTTCTTTGCATCAGGTGCCCAAAATATTGAAGTTTCAGCTTCAGCATCAGTCCTTCAGGACTGATCTCCTTTAGGATGGACTGGTTTGATCTTGCAGTCCAAGGGACTCTCAAGAGTCTTCTCCAACACCACAGTTCAAAAGCATCAATTCTTCGGTGCTCAGTTTTCTTTATGGTCCAATTCTCACATCCATACATGACCACTGGACAAACGATACCTTTGACTAGATGCACCTTCGTTAGCAAAGTAATGTCTCTGCTTTTTAATATGCTGTCTACGTTGGTCACAGCTTTTCTTCCAAGGAGCAAGCGTCTTTAATTTTATGGCTGCAGTCACCACTTGTGGTGATTTTGAAGCCCCTAGAAATAAAGTCAGCCACTGTTTCCCCATCTATTTGCCATGAAGTGATGGGACTGGACGACATGATCTTCATTTTTTGAATGCTGAGTTTTAAGCCAACTTTTTCACTTTCCTCTTTCACTTTCATCAAGAGGCTGTTTAGTTCCTCTTCACTTTCTGCCATAAGGGTGGTGTCGTGTATCTGAGGTTATTGATATTTCAATTGGCAATCTTGGTTCCAGCTTGTGCTTCTTCCAGCCCAGTATTTTTCATGATGTNATCTTCATTTTTTGAATGCTGAGTTTTAAGCCAACTTTTTCACTTTCCTCTTTCACTTTCATCAAGAGGCTGTTTAGTTCCTCTTCACTTTCTGCCATAAGGGTGGTGTCGTGTATCTGAGGTTATTGATATTTCAATTGGCAATCTTGATTCCAGCTTGTGCTTCATCCAGCCCAGCACTTCTCATGATGTACTCTGCATATAAATTAAATAAGCAGGGTGACAACATACAGCCTTGACGTATTCCTTTTCCTGTTTGGAACCAGTCTGTTGTTTATGTCTAGTTCTAACTGTTGCTGCTTCACTTGCATACAGATTTCTCAGGAGGCAGGTAAGGTGGTCTGGTATTCCCACCTCTTGAAGGATTTTCCATTGTTTGTGGTGATCCACACAGTCAAAGTCTTTGGTGTAATCAATAAAGCAGATGTTTTTCTGGAACTCCCTTGCTTTTTCTATGATCCAACAGATGTTGGCAATTTGATCTCTGGTTTCCTCTGCCTTTTCTAAATCCAGCTTGAATGTCTGGAAGTTCTTGGTTCACATACCGTTGACGCCTGCATTGGAGAATTTTGAACGTTACTTTGCTAGCAGGTAAGATGAGTGCAACTGTGCAGTAGTTTGAACATTCTTTGGTATTGTCCTTCTTTGGGACTGGAATGAAAACTAGCCTTTTCCAGTCGTGTGGCCACTGCTGAGTGTTCCAAATTTGCTAGCATATTGAGTACAGCACTTTCACGATGTCATCTTTTAGGATTTGAAATAGCTCAACTGGAATTCCATCACCTCCACTAGCTTTGTTTGTAGTGATGCTTCCTAAGGCCCACTTGACTTAGGATATCTGGCTCTAGGTGAGTGATCACACCATCATGGTTATCTGGGTTATTAAGGTATTTTTTGTATAGTTCTTCTGTGTATTCTTGCCACTTCTTAATATCTTCTGCTTCTGTTAGGTCCATACCATTTCTGTCCTTTATTGAACCCATCTTTGCATGAAATGTTCCCTTGGTATCTGTAATTTTCTTGAAGAGATCTCTAGTCTTTTCTATTCTATTGTTTTCCTCTCTTTCTTTGCATTCATCACTAAGGAAGGCTTCCTTATCTTTCCTTGGTAGTCTTTGGAACTCTGCATTCAGATGGGTGTATCTTTCCTTTTCTCCTTTGCCATTAGCTTCTCTCCTCTTCTCAGCTATACTACCGACCCTTTGTTGCAAAACTTCTACATAACCTGGCTACTGCCTCGGCCCCCTTGGAGTTCTCTCAGGGTTACTAGAGATGCTGCCTCCTGGGCCTAAGTCCAAAAAACTCCTGCCTGATACAACATGACTCCCACTTTCAGGCTGTGACTGTCTTTCAGGCCCACATATTCAGGGTTCTTAGTGTTTTCCTCAGGTGTGTCCACTGCAGCAGGCCCATTTCTGTGGGCTGTGCATCTCCAGTAATCTTTCATGGTGCCAGACACTGTGTGTAGAGAAACAGCAACTACTGTGGTAAAAATAATCACCCAGAAATGCGCCCCCTCCATGGGCTGTGGCCCGCACCACCACAGAGGACCGCAGGCTGCCCAGTGTCTCAGCACGGCTGCTGCACCGCCGGTTAGTTTACACTTGACTTCCTGCTCCCTGTAAACTTCAGTCCTGTCCCTGCTTCTCCATCCTGCCCTTGTAGATCCCCTGGATGGGCACTGAGTACTGGTGCTCTGGCTGTAAGTACACTTTCATAGGGATACAACGTCCACCGTTAACTTCTCAAACCTACCTGCAGTTCATACCGAGTCGCTCCACAGAGGAGGAGGGTCCTGTCCCCACCCTGCCTGTCACAGGCGTCCTCCTTGCAAGACACGTGGCTACTTTCACTTTAAACCTTCCTGTACTTTATTTTTTAAATCTATTTATCTGGCTGCGTTGGGGCTTAGCTGCTGCATGTAGGACCTTTGGTGCACCGCACGGACTCTAGTTGCAGTCAGTTCGGTTCAGTCGCTCAGTCGTGTCTGACTTTGTGACCCCATGGACTGCAGCACGCCAGGCCTCCCTGTCCATCACCATCTCTTGGAGTTTGCTCAGACTCATGTCCACTGAGTCAGTGATGCCATCCAACCATCTCATCCTCTGTCGTCCCCTTCTCCTGCCTTCAGTCTCTTCAGCATCAGGGTCTTTTCCAGTGAGTCAGCCACGTCAAGTAGCCAAAGGATTGGAGCTTCAGGTTCAGCATCAGTCCTTCCAGTTGCATGGGCTTCATTGCCCCAAGGCATGTGGGATCTTAGTTTCCCAACCAGGAATCAAACCCATGTCCCATGCATTGGGAAGCGGATTCTTTACCCCTGGCCACCAAGAAAGCCCCTGTCCTGTGTTTTAGAGGAGAGGAGAGGAGGAAACGCAAGTTTCGTGTCCTGGGCGTGGATGGTTCCCCTCCTGCTACCCCTGCCCCTGGACTGCGCCTCCACAAATAGTGCCCCCCAGCCCCCTGCACCTGTCCCCTGAGGTGCAAGGCCCTTTGGGGCTCCCTGTTTCCCCCCTCTAAAGGCTGAGCTCTGCTCCTCAGTCCAGGTCCCTGGCCTGGTGGCTCCTCCTCCTCCATTCATTCCTGACCCCGCCCCCTGTATCCAGCCCCACCCGTGAGCTTTTATTCCAGACATTGTAGTTTTTTCCCCTGTGGCCCTGGTCCTTCATCCCCTTGTGCTCAGGATCCTGCTGTGGGTAAGGTTGTGACACCCCTGGGAGAGAACATCTATTGTTTCAACTGTGCGGGCAGCCCCTGGCAGTCCACTCTGGCTGGGCAGCCTCGTGTCCCCTGTACATGTGTGTGCAGGCCTGAGGTCAGCAGGACTGGCCCGAGTGCACAGGAGAATGTATGGCTTCTCCTCCGGCTCCTTCCCACACCCAGCTCCTCCTGGATTCTCAGACCCAAGGAGGACGGGCTTCCCTCAGAGGACCGTATGCCCACGCCAGCCTTCAAGAAGCACTCACACTCACGGAGACCCCAGCCAAGTCTCTATCCTGACACCCCCGCCTCCATCTTCACCCAGGGCCTCTGTCCAGTGCCGGCCCCGCCCCACAGCCATTCTTCCCTTGGGAGCCCACTGGACAGAACCCAAAGGGAACCCACACAGAACTGAAGAGAGATGCTGTGTGCTACTTTGTCCCAGTAATGGCTGCGAGACAGTCCAGGCAGCCCATCTGCAGTCCCTGCTCGAGGCCACAAGCTCCAGGTCACCTGTCCTGCGCATCGCAGGTGGCCCTGCTCTGCTGGTGAGGGAGTGACCTTTGAGGAGTGAAGCTGAAGACACTGACCTCCGACAGAGGCCAGACATAGACCATGACGGGGGTGGTCCTGGATGCTGAGGTGAGGCCAGCACAGGAGGTCACCCCCACCACCACCCAGCGCGGGAGATCGCCGCCCACTCCCCACCGCCACCCAGTGCAGGCCTCAGGGCCACAGGGAGCCCCTGCTTCTGCTCCCAAGCTCAGAGGATTGGGGTCCAGACTGGCCGCTCTTCCCAAGCCCCACATTTCTGCCAGCTTGGGGGCCTGTGGGGTGGCGCTACCCTCAGAGCATGGCGGGACCTGCGGTCTCCCGGCAGAAACCCAGGAAGACCCAAGCCCGTGGGGCCCCAGGAATCCTGTGCCTTCTGGGGTGTCCCCACGCATGCTGGGGAGTGAGGGCCGGCCTGCAGGGCTCTGTGGCCCTCCAGTCACTAGCAGGAACAGCAGTGCCGACATCCCGGACGCCCGCTGGGTGCCCACAGCCAGCATGGGAGGCGTGATGGGTGGAGGCGCGAGGCGGCATCTGGCCTCGTCTGGTGGAGACCACGGGTGAGGACACAGGCCCGAGGCAGCCGGTGCAGCCGCGGGAGATGAGACCTGCCGGCGTGAGCAGCCGACACCCGGATTATGTGACCGCCACTTACCAAAGGAATACCTAAAAGACAAGAGAAGAGCTATCACCAAACAGCTTCTAATTAATGCATCGCTTTACCTGCAAAGGAAAGACTGACCCACTGTCTCCAAACAGAACGGGCACAAGTTACAGAGGTCAGAGGTCACATTACTGAGCCACAAGGAAGAAGGGCCCTCAGGTGGCAGAGCGGAGCAGAAGCTAGGGGCAGAACGGCCTTCAGAGGTCTGAGTGGAGGTGAACCTGAGGAAAATCTGCACTCAAGTGTCTGAGTGGAGGGCTCGATGAGGCGCACCTGCCCTGGGCGTCTGAATGCAGGTGAGGTGAGGGGAGACCTGCCCTTGTTTACTGAACCTGGGGCACACCTTAGGTCCCCAGGTAACCGTCACTGACAGGAATTTCTTACTGGCCCCACCACACAGCCGCACTGCAGGGCTATGCCCACAGTAGGGGACATGTAAGTATGTTTGGAAAAGTAGATGTAACGCTCTTCACCCCTGAACAACCTGGCGCCAGGCTGCAGTGGAGTAGTTTTTCTTAGAGGTTTGGTGAGAANGTCGTCCCCTTCTCCTGCCTTCAGTCTCTTCAGCATCAGGGTCTTTTCCAGTGAGTCAGCCACGTCAAGTAGCCAAAGGATTGGAGCTTCAGGTTCAGCATCAGTCCTTCCAGTTGCATGGGCTTCATTGCCCCAAGGCATGTGGGATCTTAGTTTCCCAACCAGGAATCAAACCCATGTCCCATGCATTGGGAAGCGGATTCTTTACCCCTGGCCACCAAGAAAGCCCCTGTCCTGTGTTTTAGAGGAGAGGAGAGGAGGAAACGCAAGTTTCGTGTCCTGGGCGTGGATGGTTCCCCTCCTGCTACCCCTGCCCCTGGACTGCGCCTCCACAAATAGTGCCCCCCAGCCCCCTGCACCTGTCCCCTGAGGTGCAAGGCCCTTTGGGGCTCCCTGTTTCCCCCCTCTAAAGGCTGAGCTCTGCTCCTCAGTCCAGGTCCCTGGCCTGGTGGCTCCTCCTCCTCCATTCATTCCTGACCCCGCCCCCTGTATCCAGCCCCACCCGTGAGCTTTTATTCCAGACATTGTAGTTTTTTCCCCTGTGGCCCTGGTCCTTCATCCCCTTGTGCTCAGGATCCTGCTGTGGGTAAGGTTGTGACACCCCTGGGAGAGAACATCTATTGTTTCAACTGTGCGGGCAGCCCCTGGCAGTCCACTCTGGCTGGGCAGCCTCGTGTCCCCTGTACATGTGTGTGCAGGCCTGAGGTCAGCAGGACTGGCCCGAGTGCACAGGAGAATGTATGGCTTCTCCTCCGGCTCCTTCCCACACCCAGCTCCTCCTGGATTCTCAGACCCAAGGAGGACGGGCTTCCCTCAGAGGACCGTATGCCCACGCCAGCCTTCAAGAAGCACTCACACTCACGGAGACCCCAGCCAAGTCTCTATCCTGACACCCCCGCCTCCATCTTCACCCAGGGCCTCTGTCCAGTGCCGGCCCCGCCCCACAGCCATTCTTCCCTTGGGAGCCCACTGGACAGAACCCAAAGGGAACCCACACAGAACTGAAGAGAGATGCTGTGTGCTACTTTGTCCCAGTAATGGCTGCGAGACAGTCCAGGCAGCCCATCTGCAGTCCCTGCTCGAGGCCACAAGCTCCAGGTCACCTGTCCTGCGCATCGCAGGTGGCCCTGCTCTGCTGGTGAGGGAGTGACCTTTGAGGAGTGAAGCTGAAGACACTGACCTCCGACAGAGGCCAGACATAGACCATGACGGGGGTGGTCCTGGATGCTGAGGTGAGGCCAGCACAGGAGGTCACCCCCACCACCACCCAGCGCGGGAGATCGCCGCCCACTCCCCACCGCCACCCAGTGCAGGCCTCAGGGCCACAGGGAGCCCCTGCTTCTGCTCCCAAGCTCAGAGGATTGGGGTCCAGACTGGCCGCTCTTCCCAAGCCCCACATTTCTGCCAGCTTGGGGGCCTGTGGGGTGGCGCTACCCTCAGAGCATGGCGGGACCTGCGGTCTCCCGGCAGAAACCCAGGAAGACCCAAGCCCGTGGGGCCCCAGGAATCCTGTGCCTTCTGGGGTGTCCCCACGCATGCTGGGGAGTGAGGGCCGGCCTGCAGGGCTCTGTGGCCCTCCAGTCACTAGCAGGAACAGCAGTGCCGACATCCCGGACGCCCGCTGGGTGCCCACAGCCAGCATGGGAGGCGTGATGGGTGGAGGCGCGAGGCGGCATCTGGCCTCGTCTGGTGGAGACCACGGGTGAGGACACAGGCCCGAGGCAGCCGGTGCAGCCGCGGGAGATGAGACCTGCCGGCGTGAGCAGCCGACACCCGGATTATGTGACCGCCACTTACCAAAGGAATACCTAAAAGACAAGAGAAGAGCTATCACCAAACAGCTTCTAATTAATGCATCGCTTTACCTGCAAAGGAAAGACTGACCCACTGTCTCCAAACAGAACGGGCACAAGTTACAGAGGTCAGAGGTCACATTACTGAGCCACAAGGAAGAAGGGCCCTCAGGTGGCAGAGCGGAGCAGAAGCTAGGGGCAGAACGGCCTTCAGAGGTCTGAGTGGAGGTGAACCTGAGGAAAATCTGCACTCAAGTGTCTGAGTGGAGGGCTCGATGAGGCGCACCTGCCCTGGGCGTCTGAATGCAGGTGAGGTGAGGGGAGACCTGCCCTTGTTTACTGAACCTGGGGCACACCTTAGGTCCCCAGGTAACCGTCACTGACAGGAATTTCTTACTGGCCCCACCACACAGCCGCACTGCAGGGCTATGCCCACAGTAGGGGACATGTAAGTATGTTTGGAAAAGTAGATGTAACGCTCTTCACCCCTGAACAACCTGGCGCCAGGCTGCAGTGGAGTAGTTTTTCTTAGAGGTTTGGTGAGAAACCTGGGTAGATGGGGCTCATGCAATTCTGATCCCTGTTCAAAGGTCACCTGTGCTTGGTTTCACTGCAGAGATTTCCTTCAAGCACCATGAAAATGTCCTACCCCAGAATCATTCATTTCAAATGACATCCCGTTACACAGCACAAATTATTAGAAAAGCAGCCCTAAGGAGAGGACGTGTCAGATATGCCTTCCCTGAGGGAGTTGGGGCCCTGGGGAGCACACACGTGTGTGAACCCCAGGTCATGGGAGGGAGCCCCACGATGTAACATGAGTGGACCCAGGACACTCCTCACACCATGAATCCTCTCCTCAAGTCAACACAATGCCAGCATGCGGACGCCGGGATAAAGGGCACAACTGCCCGGCTCAGCGAGTGCCCAGGAAGGAGAGGACCAGGCACTGGCCTTGGCTGCACCACGGACAAGCCACCCGCCTGTTCGGTGGTGGCAGCCGGACGCGGAGGCCACAGGTGTCCCCAGCTGTGTGAGGCACAGACAGGACACGGAGAGCAGTGCCGAGGGTGAGTGGGGACGCAGGCTGAGGAAACGTTTTAGAGGTAGACGGTGGCTATTCTTGCACAAGTTAAATAGTTACACTTTATGGTATGTAAATAGAGATGCTTTAAGACAAACACTTGTTCAATGAAGTATTGACACATGAAAGGACAGGGAGTCCGAGATTTGCAAGCCCCCAGTAAGGAGAGGGCAGGTCCGAGGGGCCCCCAAGCGCCTGTTTCCTACACCAGGCACCTTCCTCCAGAGAAGGTAGGACACAGACTCTATCAGCCTGGCAACCAGGCACACAGTGAGGCCAGGGGCCCTTCCTCATGGAGTTGGGGTGCTCATCCATCCAGCCCGAGAGAGGCGGGCTTCCCACAGGGAACACCGCTTGGAGGAGGAAGACAGGAAATGGCTTGAGCTCTCTGCTGAGCAGGAGCCTGAGTTTCCACAGTAAACCCTTTACAACAGCCAGTCACACGCTGCCTGATGGAAGAAGTAAGTTCTCCCAATAAGTGACACCGGTGAGCAGAGGAGAGGAAGGGGCTGACTGTCCGAACCTCACGGAGTGGATGCTACCGGTGTCCCTGAGAACCAGCTGGAGGAGACTGGGAGCTGACAGGGCAGCTGGCCGGCCCGGCTCCCACCCGGCCCCCAGCCTGGCCACGAGAGCAGCATCCCTCTGTGGATTCGATGACGGGTCTCTGCTGAGGGCGTTAGGAAATGCCTTCTCATATCTGCGCCTATCCTGAATTTTAAATCTCAAGGCTGCCTGATACGAGATTTTTAAATATAGGTAGTTACATCTAATTACGTGAAAAGATAAAAGGTATTCATTAGACTTTTATGGCTTTTACTGTATTTTTAACAGCTGGAACTTATGTTAGAAGTGGCCGTTCACAGAACCGTTTGGGGGATGGTCTATTGTTCTGGTTTTTAAAGAAACTCAGGTGCACCCTATTCTAAGAGATTCCGATTTTGCTCCCAAATGGTTTGTGTTAACGCCTCACTTCCAACTGTCTGCTAGAGACAACACTGCCACCGCCACCGAAGGTGGCCCACAGCTCACTGACCACTCATCTCCACGGGAAGAAAGGCAGAGAACTGAGGAGGGGGAGTCCCCCCACCCCCACTTCTGTGTATGCAGCCCTTGGCTTCAGTCACCCAGAGGCCTTTGCGCCAGGTGACTGGAACACTGAACCGGGTTCCCGGCGATGTTTCACTTTGTAGGAGGGCATCGGGGATAAATATTTTATCTGCTCTCCTCTGGCTGGTGGCGGGGGGGTGG
>SJYA01002892.1:668904-697589 GCA_006410615.1 Neotragus moschatus
GGGGGGGTGGGCGGGTGGGGTGGGGTGGGGGTGGGGGTCGAGGTGAGGCAGTGTTGAATCTGCATAACTTTCCCACTTCCTGCCTGTGCAGAGGAGCACTTCTCCACTCGGGAAGCAGGTGGATGGGAATTTCTAACAAAGCAGGTTCTTTTAGGCTAAGCCTGTGAGCACCCCTGTAGATAGCTGAACAGAAGCAGCGCCGGACGGGAAGGCCAGAGGAGCTAAAACAGCAGCCTGGCCACGTAGCCAGTGGGTGGAGGCCCCTCCTCCCCAAGCTGAGGAACACAGGAGTCACCATGGCACAGAAGGCCATGTCCAGCACCGTCGGCGGGAGCAGAGAAGGCTTGTGTCATGTCCGATGACCACGGGCAGTGGGGAGCCATCATTCCTGCAAGGCCTTGGGGTGTCCCCATGGGGACAGGGCCCCGCTGCACAGCCATGCCGTGGGGATGGCACTGTGCTGCTGCCCAGACCTCGAAAAACCATAGCATCAAATCCACTTCACATCAAATCCGTCTACACCGGGGCTGCGGGCAGGAGAGCCTGGATGTCTTGGTATCTCAGGCCAAGATAAGTTTTCCTCCTTAGCGGCCACGATGCAGGGGGTCCCTCCACACCTCTGCGGCCCCTGGGCACCAGCTCCTGGCCCTTTGAAGTCGATCCTCAGTCCCTTCTGCCAGAGGTGAGTGCCAAGGCGGCTTCCTCTGCAGGAAGGGACTCCCGGAGCACCCAACCTCACTCCAAGTTTCCAGAGATAATCCTTTCTTCCTTGTGGGGGCCGGGAAGGTGGGGACGGGGGAGGGTGGCCACACGCCGTCTTAAGCACAACAAAGAAGCCCTTCAGGATTCCTGCCACAGCCAAGCACAGATAACAGAACCAGAAACCCAGCCTCTGGGGGAGCTGACACTAACCGAGAAGCCTGGGGCCGAAGGGACAACTCAGGCTTCCCGTGCATCTGAGCAGGACAGCACTGGGCCAGTCAGTCCCTGTGAGTCACTCGCATTTCACACAGCAGTAGTCCCTGAGCTCTGGCTCTGTGTCTCTTCAGTGTCCCTGATCCCCAGGACACTCAACTCCCCCCATCGCACAGTCCCCCAGCACAGGAGGTGGGCAACATGGTTTCAGGTGCGGCCATGATACTCCCAAAAGAATCAAAGTTAATCCCCAAGCAGGAGGCTCCTGGGTTTGGGCTGAATGTGATCAACAGCGCCCCCACAGCCTAAGAAAACAGGTGGTCTTTTCTGAACTCATATAAGAAGACAGTTTGCTCACTCGCGCCTGCTGCCAGGAGGCCTTGCTAGGCTCAGCATAACACCCCTGGGGCCCCGAGTCACCATGCCTGCCTCCCAGGTGCCCCATCCACCCTCTTACCAGATCTGTCCCACGTTGACCAGGGACATGTAGAGGACCCAGAGGGCAGCCATGAGGACCATATTGGCGCAGCCGGAGACCAGGATGAACGAGGAGATGCCCAGCCCGAGGAGAGCCAGGGTGTCCAGGTTGGCATCCATGTGAGACCAGTCCAGCAGCCAGAGGACGGTGGGGGCATAGCTCAGGGCGTCCCAGCTGACTCGCCCCCCGAAGTGCCGCTGCACGCTCTGCAGGTACGCCCTGCAGGGCAGCAGTCCCCTGTCTCCAATCAGCTGCTTGTTCTGATGGAAGGCCACCAAGAATGCCACAACTGGAAGGAAGAGAAGACAGAGCAGTGTGAGCAGGAGCACAGCTGTCTGCGGATGCTTCCCGGACGTGCGGGGCTCGGCCACAGGAGGAGACTGGGCAGGGTCTGAGCAGCGGCTTGGAATCAGTGTGGACTCAACGAGTCTGAGTGTTTCACAAGTCTCTGGGGAGAAAGTAGAAGATCCGAGCCAGAAAAGCCACAGGGCACAGGTATATGTACACATCCTGTGTGTGCTGCTCCTGCTTGTACATGGTGTATATATGCACATATGACACATACGCATCTGTATGAAATGTGTGACTGGCTGCATAAAATGGTTAGGTAACCATCCCAGAAAGAACTTTGCTTAAAGAAAATTTACAATAAAACACGTCAGATGTGTAGAAAGGCCTCAGAGCTAAACTTCTACTTTAAGAAATCAGAAAAAAGAGATTATATATAAAACAAACATCAGAAAAGACATTTTTAAAAAGAGGTGACATCAATGAAATTGAGGACAGGAAAAAGGAAATCAAACCACCAAAATCTTATCGTTCTTTGATAAGAAGAATATAATTGATAGAAGTCTAGTCAGAATAACCAAGAAAAGGTGAGAAGACACCAATATCAGGGATGAAAAAAGGGACACTGCTAGAGATTTCACAGACAAACAGATAATACAGGAATACTACAAATCTTAGGTCATAAATCTGACGACTTAGGTGAAACAGACCAATTACCTGAAATACATAAACTACCAAAACTCACAAAAGAAGAAATAAAGATAATACATCACAACCAACCAATTTCATCTCGGATATGCAAGGCTGGTTCAACTCTCAAAGAACAACCAATGTAATCACCATACTAACAAGCTAAATAAGAAAACCATATGATAGTATCAATAGACACACAAAAAAGTACACGAAAGAATTTATTCATTCATGATAAATTTTTTTTTTTTTAGCAAACTAGGAATAGAAGGCTACTTCATCAGTCTGTAAATGGTGGCTACAAAAAAACCTACACCCAAGTTCATACTTAGAGATTAATGGCAATACTTTTCCCTGAAGCCTTGAAACAAAGCAAGACTATCCTTCTCTCATTACTCCTATTAACACTGCATAGGAAATTCTAGCCAGGGCAATGAGGCAAGTATAAAAAGGAAGAGTTATACAGATTAGAAAGGAAGGAAGGAAACTATTTCTATTAATAGACTGCCTCTGTAGAAAATCCCCCCAAATCAACCAAAATTGAAACGAAGAAAAAAAGCCCTCATAGCACTAATAAGTGAGTTTATGAAAGTCACAGAATACAAGATTGACAAACAAAAGTCAACTGTATTACTATATAACAACAACAAACCATTGGAATCAGAATTTTTTAAAAATTACAATAGCCACCAAACACAGGGTCTAGACTAAAAACACTGACAAAATATACACAGAATCTGTATGTGGAAAACTACAAAATATAATGAAAGTCTAAGGAGATCAAAATAAATACAAAGATTCATTGCGTTCATGAATTGGGAGAGTCAGCATTATTAAAAAGTCATTTCTCCCCAGTTTGATCTATAGATTCAGTGCAATCTCAATCAAAACATCCAGTAAAGTTTTCCGTAGACACTGACAAGCTGATTCTAAAATGTGTATGTAAATGTAAAGGAACTAGAATAGCCAAAATAATTCTGATAATGAACAAAGTTCGAGGCCTTATTTTACTCAACTTCAAGACTTACTACAGAGCTACAGTCATCAAGACAGTGTGGTATTAGCCAAAGTATAGACACACAAATCAATGGAAGAGAGTACAGAACCCAGAAGTAGACCTACTCAAAGGGTGCAAAGACCGTTTAATGGAGAAAGACAGTCTTTCCAATAGGTGGTGCTGCAATAACTGGCCATCATACGCAAAAAAAAAAAGAACCTTGATATATAACTCACATCTTATACAAAAATTTATTCAAAAAGGATCAAAGACTTAAGTGTAAAACATAATAGTATAGAACTTCCAAAAGAAAATATAGAAGAAAATGGATGTGACTTGGGTTTTGCAATAAGTTTTTAGATAAGAACAATCAAACCATGATCCATGAAAGAAAAATCCAGTAAACTCTACCAAATGAGAAAGTTTTACTCTGTAAAAGATATTTTTAAAAGAATGAAAAGACAAGTTGCAGATTAGGAAACATATCTGTAGCTCACATATCTGACGAAAGACTTGCATCCAGAATACTCAAAGTGCCATTAAAACTCAACAAGAAAACAGACAACCCAGGTTTTCAAAGGGCAAAAGATCTGAGCAGACGCTGAAAGTCATCTGCTTTACACAGAGGATCCACAGATGGCAAATAAACACATGAAAAGATGCTCAATATCATTTGTTGTTGGGGAATCGCCAATTAAAACCACAATGCAATATCATCACACACCTATCATAACAGCCAAAATCCGAGAAACTGAAAATACCAAATGCTCCAGAGGATTCAGAACAAGGGGAACTCTCATTCCCTGCTGGTGAGACACACACGGTCCAGTCACTCTAGAGGACAGTTTGGCAGTTTCTCATAAAGTTAAACACAGATTTACCAAGAACTCAGCAATTATACTCTTAGGTATTCACCCAAGTGAACTGAAAACTTAGATTTACACAAAAGCCTTCATGTTCATAATTGCTAAAACTGGAAACATAGATGTCCCTCAGTGTTGGAATACGTAAACAAACTGTGGTGCGTTAGGGAGCATCAGTGGAATGTTGATTCACTCAATAGCATGGGAGGACCTCCAGGCCGTGTTGCTGAGTAAAGGAAGCAGACCCAAAGGCTCCTGGGAAAGGTGGACCCTGGGGCCGAACACGGTCAGAGCGTGCCAGGCGCTGGTGTGGGGAGCAGTCGGTGACACGCCCCGGGGGACTCTGAAGGGATGGCACTGTTCTGTCCAGTCCTGAGGTGATGGACGACTATGCATCTGTCAAAACCCATAAAACTGTACATCACAAAACAGGAACCTTATCTAAACTATCAAAACAACCTAGCCAGGACCCCAGAGGATGCCAGGCTAGAGTGTAGAGCAGGACACCTGAGTGCAACTCTGTTGCTAACGTACAACGCGGCCAGGCGGCATGAAAGGCAGGAGGGAGGGCTGGCCTAATTAACTTTGGAAATCGTTTTGAGTAAAAACTATGAAATGTAAGGTTAAAGACAAAGGGCTCTGTAGAGAAACACTGGAGTCTTAAGTGGGGGTAGGCTCAGACATGAGACTCCTGCCTAAGTTCTGGATAAACTCCTCTGGCCCTGCCCAGGCTGCAGACTCCAGGCCCGTGTCTGTGCAGACACCCCTGATGGGCCCAACATGCACCCCGTGGGAACCACCAACCGGCTGCAACTCCCAGCTCAGGCCAGAGCCTGAAGCTAAATGAGGATCCAGTGGAGAAGCTGAGCTCCTCCCCGGCCCCAGGAGGGCTCTCCCCAGACCCACAGCCTGTCCAGTCACCGGAGGACCCCAGACGAGCCCAGCCTGAGGGGCATTCACCAAACACAGGGCCAGGCCTGCTCAGAACATCAAGGTCATGAAGAGCGGGGAAGCCCAGAGATGCTGTAGCCCCAAGGGGACAGAGGAGCTGTGATGGCGTTGTGGTGCTGGGGACCCGACGGGAAGGGGTGCCAGGGGGAGGCTAGGTCAAGGCCATGGCTTAGTCACCCGTGTTTCCGGTGTGAGTGTGACAGACGCCATGAGGGCGAGTGGATGCCTCGAGAGTCCACTAGTGGCTCGGGGTCCAGGGACTCGTTCGGTGGTGACAGCTTTTCTGTAAACGTGAGGCTTCCCCACATCTGAGGTGTGGAGGCCTTCCTGGTTTGTGAGGAGCTCTGGCCCCTGTGTGGGCATGTATGGTGGTCGGGGACAGCTCTGTGAGTCCCAGCCTAGTTCTTGTGCCCAGGCTGCAGCAGCTGGACGAGAAGAACAGCGAGCTGAGGTCCTGCATGCCCTGCCTGGAGGTCAACATCGAGCGCCTGGAGGAGGTGAGCTGCCCGCCAGCTCCCCGCCCTCTTCCCAGGGTACCTGCGGGCCGCTGGGACCAAGGTGGGGCTGCCAAGAAGGAGGAGCTGCTGGGTTGGCAACGGGCCTGTTGGGGGCACGGCTGGCCACAGGGTGTACCTGCCAGCAGGAGCAGACTGGTGACCCGGGAGCCAGGACAGGCGTGGCCCTCCCTTTGCTAGAAGGTGTGAGGCGCTGCCCGGTTCCTGGGGCTTAGATTAGGGGCCTCGCAAGTGGGCAGTCTCTGACCTGAGTGTCACACCCAGGGGCTGGGGTGCCAAGTGTGGTGGGGAGGACACAGGTGGAAAAGCGCCTTGCGGTGGCACAGAGCAATGACAGAGACTGAAAACAGTCAAGGGAAGTTTATGGAGCAGGAGCCACTCCTGAAAGACAGAGGCCAGAGGTGTTACACACCATCCCCACTGCAGGAGCTCCCAGGGAGACGCACAGACAGACAGGACCACAGCACTAAGAACCCCGTCAGGTGTGCAGAGGGTGCGGAAGCTTAGGGACCGTCACTCAGCCTCCTGGTGGGTTACACTCAAGATCAGGTGGAAGGTGTGGACGCTATGGCCTTGTGGGAAGTTCCTGGGACTTAAGAGATGCTGAGGTTGCTGGCAGTCCCCAGGAAACCTGCAGCCTCCAGAAGAGACCAACTCAGGGTGCTGCCTACTTGCCAGCCATCTCAATCAGGGACCCTCCTCGCGGAGGATGGTAAACTGGTTCCTTAGGGCGGCTGACAAACTCCAATCCTACTCCACATAGTGAGAAAAGGTAGGTAGAGAAAAATTTCACGCGCCAAAGCAACTCACTCTGTGCTCAGCGCCAGGCTTAAACTATCTGCCTGATCCAGCGGTTCAGAACGGTTTCCTTCAAAGTCAGCCGGGCTCCCTGGAGGCAGAGCTGGTTCTATAAGCTGTGCTCTCTACGCGAGGAGCCAGCGGGCTTTTCCCACCGTTAACGGCGCGCCGGTTTAAAGGTCTATTAAAGCCTCGCAGATTAACATTGTCTTGACTTCATCTTTCCCTAAGTGACAGCTCAAACGTTTAGAATCCCTGTTTAATCCCGTGGAGGATAAAGCATAGCAGCAAGAACTATTTTTTACAGTAACTTAGAGCCCTGGAGAACAGAAGAGAGACGCGGCTGAGTTCCCGCCCCCGCCTCGGACCGGGGCCTGGGTGCCCACTCCGGGCTGGCAGAAGGTCGCCGAGCAGAAGCGGCACGCGCGCCCCCTTCGAAGGTGTGTGCGGAAGCGACTCAGAAATGACGCGGGGACGGCCGGTGCCCAGAGCCCTCCGGACCCGCTGGGACCGGGCTGCCCACGGGCCGGGGCCACTCTGACGGCGGCCGCCCCCAGCCCCGCCGGCCCCGCGCTGCCACGTTCGTTCGCGAAGCTGTTTGGCGTTGGGTGCCACTGCTGGTCTCGGGGGTTTGCGCCCCTCCGCGCGTGGGGGCCGGGGCGGGGCGCGCACACAGGCTGGGGGTCTCCGGGCGCCCAGCCGTACTCTGGGGGTTGGCCCGGTGGCGAGGCCGGCGCGAGGCGCGTGGCTCTCCACCTGCTCACGCCTGGCTCGGGCCGCGCCCCGCAGGTGAGCCCGCACTTGCTGCCCCGGCACCAAAGCTGCGGGGCCGCAGTCACCGCCTCGGCTCTGGGCAGCGCGGGATCGGCGGGGGGACCCCGGGGCTCGGCCGCGAACACGCCCCGGGGGCGCCCTGGGCGTGGCGGACGGGGCGCGCGCGGAGGGGCCACACTAGGGGCCTGGCCCCGCGGACTCACAATAAACGAAAGCGAGGGCCCTCAGGAGCACGATCCTGGTCAGCCAGAAAGTGCCCGCGCGGAGGCGGGCCGGGCGGCCCTTGAGGTCGCGCCCATGCCCCGGCGGAGCCTCGGGTTCCGGGTCCCCAGCCCCAGCCTTGCGTCTCCTCAGCGACTCCCGGGGCGCCGCCATCGCTGGGCCAGCGTGGCGCATGCGCGGGGGCGCCCCAAGCCCCGCCCCGTCGCGAGGCCCCGCCCCCCGCGAGGCCCCGCCCACACCTGAGGCCAGGCTCGCCGGCCGGGGGCGAAATCCTGAACCTTTGCCGCACGCTCCCCCAGGCTCTGCAGCGTGAGCGAGTGGGAGCCTGGAGAGCTGCGCACCACCCCCCTACCCGCCCGTTCATTCACTGCCTCGGCCACCGTTGCACGGGCCTCCTGGGCATTCCCTGGCCTAGGCGCCCGCCCTCCGGGACCCTCACGGTAGAGACGGCAGAAAGGAACTTCAGAAGCACAAATGCAACGTGAAAAAGGTGATTGGAAAGCACGAATCTGACCGCCGGCCTGGTCCGCGTCCACAGTGGCTGAGATGTGGGCATTGGAGGCCGCCGGTGGGTCCTGTGCTCCCTCCGCGGGCCCTGGCTGTGTGCGGACGTCTGGAGCAGCCGCTTCGCTCCAGGGGTGTGTACCGGTGCTGCACAGGCGTCTCCTGTCCAGCGCCCCATCTCTACTGTCTGAGGAGGGCGCTGGGGAACCCTGACACAGCTAGTCAGGGACAGTGTGGGCTGCAGCTGGCCCTAAATCTCAGACCCTCCAGCTTCCTTGCCCCCCTCGCGGCCCCAAGCCCACAGCTCTGCACTGGACAGCAAAGCCCCCTTAGACAGTCAGCGCTCCTACTGGCCCTCCAGCCACAGGGAACAGTGGTGGGCTGAGGACTCAGAGGGAAGAACTTACTGACCAGTGAATGACCCAAGTATCACCCCAGTGAGGACACTAGCAATGCTACCTTCTGAGGACACAGGAGAGGTGCCTCTGAGCAGGTGGAGTCGCAGGCATTCCTCAGAACAAACAAGAGGAGTGCGAAAGGGCAGGCATAGAGCCTTTGGGGTTACTGGGTAAACTGTGGAGCACCTGAAAGGAAATGATTGAGACAGGTGTGGGTTTTTCTTATTCACTTGTTAGAGCTCTTTATGTATTAAAGACCCTTTTTAGGGCTTCCCTGGTGGCCCAGATGGTAAACAATTTGCCTGCAATGCAGGAGGCCTGGGTCTGATCCCTGGGTTGGAAAGATGCTCTGGAGAAGAGAATGGGAACTCGCTCCAGTATTCTTGCCTGGAGAATTCCATGGACAGAGGAACCTGGCAGGCTACAGTCCATGGGGTCACAAAGAGTCGAACACAGAGTGACTAACACACACACACATATTGCTTGAGATTTTATTTTAGACTATCTTTCAATTCCAAAGTGGAAGTAGAACAGTGTCCTNATTCTTGCCTGGAGAATTCCATGGACAGAGGAACCTGGCAGGCTACAGTCCATGGGGTCACAAAGAGTCGAACACAGAGTGACTAACACACACACACATATTGCTTGAGATTTTATTTTAGACTATCTTTCAATTCCAAAGTGGAAGTAGAACAGTGTCCTCAATTTGTAAACAGATCAAAGTCCATGAGTTATAGCTCTCATTGTAACTTATTCCCTGAGCATATGCAGTTTTGTGTTGCTCACTGAGAATTCAAAGGTAAATAATGAAACAGGTCTTGATCTTGAAAGAATTCAGTCTAGCCAGGGAGAGACAACCACCTAGTCAAACCATGTGAAATGCCCCCCACACATGCCCAGATGAGTATGTGGTGAATTTTGTCAAGAAAGATCCTCTTCTATGTATGTTACAAATACTCATTCTGGGTTATGTCTTGTTCCTAGTGTTTGGTGTGTTACTAATAGTTACGTGGTCAGATGACCAGTTTTTCTGGCTTAATTCTATCTTCACCACTCGTTGTGTGGACTCCATGAGGAGAGGGGCTGCCTCTGAACAGAGGCTCTCCCAGATAGGCTTGATCAGCAACTTCTGGACCCCCCGCCCCAGCCTTCACTGTTGGTGTTGATAGGATTTTGAGCGACTGAACTGAACTGGGGTTCCCTGGTGGCTCAGTGATAAAGAATCCACGTGCAATGCAGGAGACTCGGGTTCAATCTCTGGGTTGGGAAGATGTCCTGGAGAAGGAGATGGCTACCCACTCCAGTGTTCTTGCCTGGAGAATTCCATGGACAGAGGAGCTACAGCCCATGGAGTCACAGAGTTGGACACAACTGAATGAGCATCCATATACACGTGCTTCTTACAGTGTGTGTTTTTCTTTTAAAATGCTCCCTTTTCTTTTCCATGAAAAGCCTTCAGACTTCGTCTGTAGAGTAGCACCTCTGAGTTCCGTCAGAGGTGCAGCCACCTGCAAGGTGGAGAGCCCCCAGAAGGGAAGCGCGTGCCCGAAGACCTAGTCAGGCCCTGCTTCCAGGTCCTTCCACAGGAACCCACACGCAGCACTTCCCCCATCCTGCCTTGTCACCCCCCACAGTGGGCAGTGAGCCCATGCAGCCATCTGGGGAGAGCGGGGGAGAGTCCAGCGCCCCTGGCCCAAGCCTGCCTGAGTGCCCCTGGGCCCTCACCGAGTGCTCTGAGCAGCGGGAGCAGTGCAGGGGCTGGGGGCGAGGAGGGCCGTGCTGCTGTCAGGTGGGGCCCCTGGCGCTGCCTTTCAGGTGGGGATGGAGCCACAGAAGGCCCTTTGTCCTCAGCCTCCCCTGGCCGGCNTGGCCCAAGCCTGCCTGAGTGCCCCTGGGCCCTCACCGAGTGCTCTGAGCAGCGGGAGCAGTGCAGGGGCTGGGGGCGAGGAGGGCCGTGCTGCTGTCAGGTGGGGCCCCTGGCGCTGCCTTTCAGGTGGGGATGGAGCCACAGAAGGCCCTTTGTCCTCAGCCTCCCCTGGCCGGCGCTGCATTGTCCCCCCCGAGAAGGGCACAATGGAACATTGTGCAGAGCAGAAAAAGGCCCCTTGTCCAGCCTCCAGCTCCCGGGGCTCTGGGCTCCCTCCTCGGGTCTGCCCAGGGTGGGCGAGGCCACCAGAGAGGTCTTCTTGGAGCTCATTTTCTCATGTCCCCTCCAGGGTCCTCCGTGAGCTGACCGCAGAGGTCCAGTCCATCTGAGAGTCTAGAACCTCCATGGGAATGAATGCTGTCGAGCAGGACTTGGCCGTAGAAAGGCCAGCCAGAGACTCAAGTTCTTGCCTGTTTCAACCTGAATTTAATAAAATGTGCACTGGTGTATTATTCAGCCATAAAACAAGAGATAGGTACTGATATATCTACAACACAGATGGACCTTGAAAATGTGTGCAGTGAGAATTCAGACACATAAAGCTACGTATTATACGAGACCATTTATATGAAACGTCCAGAGTAAGTCCCATCCACAGAGACAGTAAGTGGACCAGTGGCTCCCAGGGAGTGGGGCAGGGGGTGAGACTGCTCACAGGGGCAGGGTTTCCTTGTGGGATGAGGGGAACATTCTATAGAGAGGTGGTGCAGAACACGGCGAGTGTACGAAATGCTACTGAAGTGTACGCCTAAACATACTTACTTCTATGCTATGTGGGTTTCACCAAAAAAAAAAAAATCTGCTCTGGTCCGAGTTTCAGAATCAACTAAAAAGGCACTGCTTTACCAGTCACAATAGGTCTTGTCATTTATACTAAACTTACATCTTGATCTATATTGTTGTTATGAGTTACTCAGTTGTGTCCGACTCTTTGTGACCCCATGGACTGTAGCACACCAGACCTGTCCATCACCAACTCCAAGAGCTTGCTCAAACTCATGTCCATTGAGTCGGTGATGCCATCCAACCATCTCATTCTCTGTTGTCCCCTTCTCCTCCTGCCTTCAATCTTTCCCAGCATCAGGGTCTTTTCCAATGAGCTGGCTCTTCACATCAGGTGGCCAAAGTATTGGGAGTGACTAACAGTTGTAAAATTATATTAGATATTATTGTGACCCCTCAGAAACAAACCTTTTTCTGCAACCCTGAACCACAGGGCTGCGGGCCTGGTGCTGGATGGCGCTCTGAGGTGCCTTCTCTGGCTCCCCAGCTCATGCCTGCACGAGCATTGATGGAGCTGCTGCTGGCCAATGCCAGGGCCTGCAGAGGTTCCTGAACCCACATTTACAAGCAAATAACTGTATGAAAATTAAGTCAGAAAGATACAAGAGAGGCCAGAGTTGCTGAGAAGACGCCTGACTGCCCTCTGGGCTGGTTGCAGGAAGATCTGGAGCCCACCTCTCCTGGACAGAACCAGAAAGGGCCCAGAAAAAAGGGGAGGAGAGAACGGGGGCCCCCTGAGAAGAGCCATTAGCTTGAGATAGGCTGGGGTCCTGGGAACCCTGGGGTGTGCCCAGAGCCGGGGCGCACGGCTCATAGCTGGCGGTGCTCCCAGCAGCTGCGGGGCGGCTCCATGGAGGAAGGGCCACGTCGGCACCTCGTCCAGCTGTCCCCGGGCACCCGGGCTGGGCAGCCCCCACTGCATCAGGGCAACTGTCCCCGACGTGCCTTTGCAGCTGTCTCTGGCACCCACAAGAACCCAGCTTGCACCCGAATCTAATCGTGCACCCTTCATTTACCCCAATTTTTCATGTCTTGACATCTGCTAACGGGAGGGGCAGGACCTGCTGGCACTAACATCTGTCACTGTCTTCTGGAGGTGGTCAGTGTGCGCCAGCCCCACTCTGTCCAGCGGCCAAAAGCCCCTGGTGAGGCTGGCAGGTGCGGGAGGGGGTGGGCGAGCAGGTGCGGGCCATTTGTGGTTGTTCTGGAACGGTGACTCACGGGCGGCTGTTCTGCTTGGCCCGCTGTCTCCTGTTCCTGCGGCTCGGGCAGTCTACTCTGCACCCCTAGAGGAGCCTAGCCCCGTGTGGCCCTGCAGGGAGGTGGGACATGACTATTGCCAGGCAGAATGGGCAGAAAGTTACCCTCTCTGGCTGTACAGCCCTGGGGAGAAAAGAACAGACAGTTAAGCTTTTCTTTCGGAANGCGGCTCGGGCAGTCTACTCTGCACCCCTAGAGGAGCCTAGCCCCGTGTGGCCCTGCAGGGAGGTGGGACATGACTATTGCCAGGCAGAATGGGCAGAAAGTTACCCTCTCTGGCTGTACAGCCCTGGGGAGAAAAGAACAGACAGTTAAGCTTTTCTTTCGGAATCACATTCTGAACGGGAAAAAGTCTTGGAAACCTCCAAGGTCACAATCAGGACCCCCATAGGTGAATCTGGCCCATGGGACTGTATCAGTTACCAAACCCCACGGTAATGCTACATAACAAACAGCTTCAAAGCCACAGGTCACTGTCGGTGGGCAGTACTCCCCAGCCGCCTGGCTCAGGTGCCTTACAGCCTCCCCCACAGTGGCCTCCAGGCCCACCTCCCTGCCTGGCTCCGGAAGGGACCTGCCTCCAGGGCCCCTGATGTGGCCCAGACCTCGGGGTGCTGTGTCCAGGGCCAGCCCGCGCCTGGTCATGCCTTCCTGTGACTCTCACCCAGTGGTGAAAGCAGCATCTGCGCTTCCGGAAGGGGCGAGCAGCACTGCTGTCACGGGCTCTCCTGCAGGACGCCCAGCAGACCTGCCCACAGGTGACATGCCCGGAGAGCAGCCAGCTTCCTGTGACGGAGTTCACAGGGAGGACGCAAGACACGTGGCGTGCTGTCCGCGGCACACCCAGCATCCTACCGAACAGGGTCACTCCCGCAGGTGTCGTGGGCCCCCTGCTGCCCAGAGTGATGCCAGAACTCCCCCGAGCTAGAGGCCAGAGGATGGCATCAGGACCTGTGGCTGGGAGCACCCTCCTTGAAGGGACCCTGACGCCCCCTGGGGGAGCCCCCCAGGGCAGGAGGCCAGGCCGGGACAAGCCTGCAGCTCCCGTTCACAGGCCGGCTGGGACATCTCCAGCCACACGTCCTGGGATGCTTCGAAAGCCAAGCCTCTGCAGGGCCGACCCCACGAGCGTCATCTGCTGTCCCAGCACCAACGCAGGTCTGGCCTGGAAGCTTTGGAAGTGTTTGCAGAATGAGCAACAAAACACACCACACTCACCCCCGATCCTCAGTGGCCACGGGGTGCTCTCCGTTTCTCAACAACAGTGTTGAAAGCTGCGGAAGACTGCCTCTAACCTCTCAGGTTGATTCTCCAGCGGATGCCTAGGGGTTCTATGGTCAAAAGCCTGTGGAGTCGGTGCATCCAGGCCCCTTGGCACTCAGCTCCACACAGCCTGCACAGGGCCCCATGTCCAGGGGCTTTGGAGAAGGAGCAGTGGCCCAGCCGTTAGGAGGCTGCGATCTATCTGCCCCCGGGCCCCCAGCTACCTCCTCTGATGATTGGCTGGTGCCACGCTCATGCCTGGCCAGGGAGCGGATTCCTTCTCTAGCTGACACCAGATGACTGGGTGGCGACCACCAGTGTGAGCGGCAAAGCCGGCCCCCATCTCACAGTCCTGGGGCCCTGGGTACAGGAGCAAGCGGCTGCCACTCGTATCCTGCACGCGTCCCACCAGGAAGGGGGCGAGCCAGCTGCTGCCCTGCCAGGCCCGGAGGCCCCGAGGGCTCTGCCCCAGCCTGGTGCCCCAGGGGCAAGGCTCTGCCTCGCCCACGTCTGAGCACCTCCCACCTCCCTGCGGGAGAACCGCAACCCCCCAGCATCTCCCCTGGAGAACACCGTGGTTAAACCCCCTTCACAGTGCTCAGAAAGACAAACGCCTGAGTGAAAATCTGTGACAGAGTGTGCTTTAACTTGCCTTAGACGCTGGTGGGTCTGTGAAAACTTCCAGAGGTGTCCAGGGCCCAGCCAGACTAGGAAAGGGGATTTTCTCTGTGATGCGTCTACTTCCAGCCATGCTGGCCCACCCTAGGCTCACCTGACACAGGCTGGTGCTGAGCGGTTCAACTTGGACAAAGTGTGTGCTCTGTCGCTCAGTCAGGTTCGACTCTGTGACTCCGTGGACTGTAGCCCGCCAGGCTCCTCTGTCCATGGGATTTCCCAGGCAAGAATACTGGAATAGGTTGCCTCTTCCTTCTCCAGGGATCTTTCTAACCCAGGGATCAAACCAGCATCTGGGTCTCCTGCATTGGCAGGAGGATTCTTTACCCACTGAAGCACCTGGGAAGCCCAGCTTGGACAACTGAGTGAGTAAGTGAAAGTCTCTCAGTCGTGTCTGACTCTGTGACCCCATAGACTATACAGTCCACAGAACTGTCCAGGCCAGAATACTGGAGTGGGTAGCCTTTTCCTTCTCCAGGGGATCTTCCCAACCCAGGGACTGATCCCAGGTCTCCCGCATTGCAGGCGGATTCTTTATCAGTTGAGCCTCAAGGGAAGCCCAACTTGGACAAGAAGACTCATTAAATCAGAAAGTCAAGCTTGGAGGGAAAAGCATAGCTCTTGGCAGCCTGTTTGGGCTCAGAAAGCTGTTTTTCTGAAGTCAGTTTCAACACCCTGGTCCCCTCCTGCAAGTGGACTGAGGAGGTCCCTCCAGTCCCATCTCTGGGGTCCCGGGGGCAAGGGCCCAGAATGGGGCTGGGGTCTGGAGATCCAGGAGTCCAGTGGCATGCAGAGCCACTGGCATGTCCCTTCTGCAGGGACAGGGAGTGGATTTACCAGCTGACGGGAGGGGCCGTCCAGAGGCAGGCAGAGCCCAATGCCTCCTCGGTGCCCAGTTACTCCGGGAAAGATGCTGCTGGCCCTGGCCAGACCCTCTAGGGCTCCCTCTACCCCGGGGACCCCGCCTGAAGGCAGCTTTGGCAGCAGAATCACCCTCTTCCCGCCATCAGAGACCTAATGGCTGCGGATGGAGCCAGCTCCAAGCCTGCTGGCTGGAGAGAGATGGACGGGCACAGCCGGAGACTCGGGGACCCTGGGTTGGGGGGGGTGGTGAGTGGAGGCGGAGCAGAGGCTGCAGCTGTCCCGACACACCTGTGCGCGCATCTCACCGGGCAGACACTGGGCGCGGGGGCCCATCTCCTTGGGTTGAGCATCGTCCCTCCCCAAAGAAGAACGGCCACAGCACGGGGCTTCCACTGGCAGCCAGCAGGCACCCCCAGGTGCTGTGGGTTTATTCATCAGGAGGCCTTGGAGCTGGTAACAAGGCACAGAGGAATAGCCTGGGCTGGGCCCTGTGCCTGGAGGCCGGGAGGCACTTGAGGAGGTGCCTGCCGGAGGCAGCGATTGCTTAGGACTGGCGCCTACCACAGGAGGCCCCGAACACCCTGCCCTATGGGCAGAGACGGGAAGATCCAGGTGTGACCTTCTAGAGTCCTCCACACAGAGTGACAAGGGCCACCGGTCCAACCCAGGGGTCGGTTTCCACCCAGACCAGAACTTCCACAGCAGCTGGCAACGATGCTGGGGAGGGGGGCTGAGCATAAGTCTGGGCTCCGAACTCCAAGGGTCTGTCACCAGGGATGCTGGAGCCCTGGGGTGCCTGTCTTCTCTCTCCAGGACCTGGTGGGCCAGGATGAGGCTGCCTCCATGGGGCCTCTGCTCAGAGCTGCCCCCTCATATCTGGCCTGGGCGTTTGGTGTCTGCAGACCGGCCAGTAATTAAAAGTACCAATTAATCCCTGAGGTTCAGCTGGGGTTCCCAGGATGTCATGCCAACTGCCTCGGGCCGCTTGCCAAGAGGCCCAGGCCAGGGCTGCGGACACACAGAGGACACACGGCCACTGGAGCTCAGGGGCCCACGTGGCCGGCCCCCCAGGCCAACTAGAGACATGGCTTCCCTAACCCTCGACGAGAAGAGCCAGCCAGGGGACGGGCGGGGACAGGCAGGGTGCCCTTCTCTGCAGTGGCCTGGGGCTCTCAGCAGCCTGTTCAGACAGGGACTTCCCAAGCAGGTTCGGCAGCTGCAGTGGGTGGGCTGGGGGGGTCTCTGGACCTGGAAGGGGTTGTCCTGCAGCTCTCCAGCCCTCCGCTGGCAGGCCTCATAGGCACGGGGGCGCGTGGAAGCCCACACCACCTTCTCTGCAGGGCCTTGGAGCCTCTGCCAGGGGATGCAGGCCCAGAAACCTTGCTTACATCAGTGTTCCCAGGCTGATAGTCGAGGATCAGGGTCCTGCTCCAAACCTGGCCCATTGGATCATCTCCCTGAAACAGCACAGCCCACTCAGTAAAGATGCAGTGTGTGGACTGGGGAAGGAAGAGCTAAGAGAAGGGGGGTGGCCAGGAGGGGAACTGGGAGCCGCCCCCACCTCGCTGTGTTCACAGACCATCAGTGCTTTGTGCTGCCCCAGGGCCTTGGCACATGCTCCGTGTCCCCTCCCCATCATCCTCTTTCCCCTCTGTTTGGTTAGAAGCTTCAAGCCTCAACTTGTCACCTCCTCAGAGCCACCTTCCTGGACCACCCCGCCCATGCCCATGCCCACCCGTGGTGATTCTCGCAGCTTGGTGTGTTGGCCCTCCTCAGACGCCAGCACCTTCTGGGATGGGACTGTGTGTTGCCCAGAAAGGCCGCCGCACACAGTGGGTGCCTCATCAGTACAGGAACCAGCTGTGGCCCCGCCTCTTCTGCAGGCCGCATCCTGGGTCCACTCAGGGGCTGCATGGCAGCTCAGGAGACGAACCCAGGTCAGCACCCATGGGTGGGGCTGGAGCGCACCCGGAGAATTTTACAGCCTTCACACCAGCCAGGGGGCTTTGGGGCACTTCTGGGCATCAGCAGCCAGAATGAGCCGAGCCCTGGCAGGGGTCTGCTGCCCCATTGCGGGGAATGGTGGCCTGCACATACGTGACAAGCTGCCCACAGCACTGTGTCAGTCCCGGCCACTGCAGCCCAGGGGCACCCAGCCAGGGTGGTCACATGCCACACATTGTGGCCTGGGTCAGGCACTGGGCTCCTCTAGCTCAGCCTCTTTTCCTCCAGGGGCCCCAGGAGTCTCCGGTCTGTGTCCTAGCTGTGCGGCACCCCTCCATGGGTTGGTGGAAGCGGGGAGAGGCCACCCTGCCCAGTGTGGCCAATGCAGCCTGGGCTCCATTCTCCTCTTCATGGAAACACAGACCTGGTGCCCAAGGGCACAGCCAGTACAGGGGGGTGGGATCCAGGCCCCAGGGCAGGTCTGTCATCCCCACCGCCTCCCCCCCACGTCAAGCTCGTGTCTACAGGGTACCTGGGTCCCTATGGGCCAGAAAGTCCAGCAGCTACCCCGGGGTACCCCCTCGCTTGGGCCTCTGGCTGTAGGGTGGGGCCCCAAGAGGAGGGCAGGGCCTCAGGAGGGAAGCCACTATGACAAGCGGAATGTGACTCTGCAGAGATGGGCAGGCGACAGGAGGGGAGGCACAGAGACAGGCCCCTCTGGGGGCTGGCTCTCCCTCCACTGTTGGGGCCTTCTCCATTGCCCTTAGGGCAAGGCGCCTCACTCAGGGTGCTTTCCCAGGAGACTGAAGGTCAGGGTCACTGACCCGGGGCAAGTAGGGCAGCCCATCCCTGACCCAAAGGTGGTGGGGACCTGCCTCTGGGCTCTGGTGCCAGTGGCTCCAGATGTGAGGCTGTGGGATCCAGGCAGCCCCTGGGGCCCGCTTGGCGTCTGCCTGAAACTAGGCCTTCTCCGAGGCCAAGCGTACAGAAACCTCGTTTCTAAGGGGGTCACAGCCCAGGTGCTTGGGCTCTGTGGGTAGAAAGGGGAAGGGACCGGGCACTGGGGGCACCGTCTGGCTAAGGCAACGGGGAGAGGGCAAGAGGCTCTGCCTGCAAGGTCAGAGGCTCAGTGGCAGCCCTCAAGTTGCTAAAAGCATCACCGACTTTCAATTGGAGTTAACCGACCAGCCCCTTCTACTCCTTAGGCTGGACCCCTGCTAGTCCGGGAATCATGACCCGAACCGGAGGTGCGTGGTTGGGGACTGGGCACTCTTGCCTTGGGCCACTCCGGTCGGGGCGGGCCACAAGTTCGGAGACAGGCGCGTTCAGAGTTGGCTGCCCAAGGGGTGCAGTCTGGCGAAGCCTGGTCGGCTGGTCCATCGTCTCAGGGCGGGTTTGCCGAAAGAATCCGAGCCGCCCTCGGGGACCGCCGGGCCCGCGGCCAACTCGCGGGGGCGGCCTCGGGCGGGGACTCGGAGCCGCGGCCCGGCGATTGCCTCCGGGGAAATGTCCCCTCTCCGACCCCGCGGTCCCCATCAGGGCGGCACACCCCGCCCCCTTCTCTCCTTGGCTGGCGCGCCCACCTCCTCCACTCCAGGCGCCTGGAGCGACCTCCGCCTCCGCCAGACCACCCAGGACCGCCCCGCCGGACAGCCTCTGTGCCCCCAACCCCCGGATCACGTCCGGAAGGCCCTGGGCCCCCGCGTCCGGCCACGCCATCCGCCAGGCCGCCCTAGGGACTCGGCAGCTAGGGTCAGCCCAGGCCCCGCCCAACGCTCCCGCCCACTTTGGCCGCCACTACTCCCGCGGCCGCGCCCCCGCCGCACTTTCCACGCCGGGACGGGACCGGTCCTGAGGTCGCCCAGCTCCGAGCCGGGTCCCCTGAGTGCGCGTTACCTGGACGTGCGCGGCGTGCAGACTGGCGCGCGGAAGGTTCCTCCACTTTGCGCCGGCCTTGCGGGCGGGGAGCCGACCACCGCCCTGGGCCGCAGGCTGGCGGGCAGTTGACCCCGGCGCCTCTGGGCTGTGGGCAAGACGTCGGGGCTCGACGCAGGCCGGGGGTGGGGGAGCAGGGGCGGCTATTGAGGGCCCGCTTCCTCCCGCAGCGGGCAGCAGGGGCTGAGGGCTGGGCCCCGGGCCCGGACGCGCCAGCAGAGGGAGCGCCGCCGAGCACCCCGGCAGGCATAGGGCGCCCCGAGCGCCGGGCGCTCCCCGCCGCTGCCCCCTTCCTCTTCCCCTTCCCTCCCCTTCTGGAAGGGGGGCCCGCGGCGTGATGCACAGTCCGGCCTCCGATCCTCGGCTGCCGGGCGCGCCGGCCCCACGTGGTGCGGCGCCAGGCGGGGCGGGCGGGGGCGCCGCGGGAATCGCGGCGCTTTCTTTAAGGTGGGGGGAGGGGGCAGGGGGGCGGCCAAGCTCCGCCCCCGGTGGCAGTGGGGTGCGTGCCGGCCAATGGGGAGCCGGGCGGAGGGCGGAGCCTTGTGGCCGCTGCTTAAAGAAACTTGTTGCGGGTCGCCCCGCGGGGACCGATCTCCGGCGGCAGCGGCGGCTGTGAGCGGGCTGGGGTCGGGCCACTGCACCGCAACCTCGGGTCCCAGAGCGGCTGCAGCGCAGCGGCCATCGACCCGGTGCGTCTCCCTGGTGCGCGCTTCTCTGCGCGCGGCCCCGATGCTAGACATGAGCGAGGCCCGCGCCCAGCCGCCCTGCAGCCCGTCTGGCACTGCCAGTTCCATGTCGCACGTGGAGGACTCGGACTCGGATGCGCCGCCCTCGCCCACCGGTTCCGAGGGTCTGGGCCGCGCGGCGGGCGCGGGGGGCGGCGGCAGGGGCGACGCTGCCGAGGCGGCGGATGAGCGCTTCCCCGCCTGCATCCGCGACGCCGTATCGCAGGTGCTCAAGGGCTACGACTGGAGCCTGGTGCCCATGCCCGTGCGGGGCGGCGGCGGCGGCGCGCTCAAGGCCAAGCCACACGTGAAGCGGCCCATGAACGCCTTCATGGTGTGGGCGCAGGCGGCACGCCGCAAGCTGGCGGATCAGTACCCGCACCTGCACAACGCCGAGCTCAGCAAGACGCTGGGCAAGCTGTGGCGGTGAGTGCCTGTCCTCAGGCCGGGGGCGGGGACCGGGCCCTGGGGTGCCTGGAGCTGGGAGGTGGCGCAGCGCCCGGCCTCGGCCCTTCTCCCAGTGGCTGTTCCCAGGGCGAGTCCTAGTGGAAAAACCCGATCTGGCCAGCCGGGTCGGGTGCGGGGGTACAGGACAGACTGGGCAAGCAGAGGGCAGCGGGAGGAGTGTGAGCAGGAGAACACGCCTGGAGTCCAGAAACAGCCCCCTCTAGGCCATGACTGGCAGGCTGAGTTAGAGGACCTCAGCTGTGAATGGCCTCAGAACCTGGAGGCCTGTCCCTCCCAGTGGAAAGTGGCCTCTTTGTAGAAGTAGGACCCATCTCTGGAAGTGCCCTCTCCTTGGTAATGACGCCCAAACCACCCCATTGCAGCAGTCTAGAGGCAGATGGAAGGGTGTGGTTTGCCCGCCCGCATCTCCCTGCAGCTTCTCCCTCTTCTCCACCTCTGCACCCTCAGCGGGGACAGAGGGGAATGCAGAGGGTGTTCAGCGCGGGTGCCCACGCTGGTGTGATGAGGCTGGCCATTCTGTAGAAAGTAGCTGCCCTACGGCGGTAGTGGGCCTCAGCGACAGTACTGCTGTTCGTTCAGGACAGCCCACCCCCACCAAATGCTTTCTACTGGGCTTGACAGTGGATGGCTTTGGGGTCAGGGCGCTGGTCCCCTTTCCTGCCCTTCACCTTGCGAGTGGGCACTCAGACCTTGTGTTTGTGTCTTCTGTTCTCCTGCCCCTGTCCAGTTGGTGCTGTGCCCCCAGACCCTGGCCCACAGGCAGTTAGAGGGGAGCTCTGGAAGGATATGAGGGGCCAGTGTGTGTTCACAGCCTCAGTGAGGACCACTGGGTCGTGCCAGTGTTTCTGGAGCCCTGGGAAGCCAAGCTGCCCGGAGTCTCGGCTTGGCTCCTGGGAAGCCTCCCTTTGTCCAAGTGTATGCTCAGCTGGGTCCTGGCCTCTGCACCCGCCTGCCTTAAAGTCCCAAAGGGAGGGAACAAACAGGCTCTGGGAGGGGAAGTAAGAGGGGGAAGATGGAAGCGGGAGTCTTTCCTGGCTCATTCCTCTGATCTCCCCTGGCTTACTCCCGCCCATCCTTGGAGCAGGGGCGCGTGGCCTGGGGCTCCCACCCCGACAGAGGGGCAGACAGGCACACAGCTCCCCAGGACCTCCCAGGCTCATCGATGCGGTGCCGGCCGCCTGCTTATCCCGCCCCTGCCCTCTCTCCCGCAGCCTGCTGAGTGAGAGTGAGAAGCGCCCCTTTGTGGAGGAGGCGGAGCGGCTGCGTGTCCAGCACAAGAAAGACCACCCCGATTACAAGTACCAGCCGCGCCGCAGGAAGAGCGTGAAGACCGGCCAGAGCGACTCAGACTCGGGCGCCGAGCTGGGCCACCACCCAGGCGGCGTGTACAAGACCGACGCCGGCCTGGGTGACGCACACCACCACAGTGACCATACAGGTGGGCTCCCGGGGCCAGTGAGCAGGTCACGGCCCTCAAGAGAACGAGGCCTTCCCCGGGTCCCCTGAGAAAGGCCCGTAGCCCCGAGAGGCAGCTATTCCGACGCCCACAGGGCCTGCTCGGCCTCCTCTGACACTGGGCGCCTCAGAGCTCATCCTGGCCCAGTGCCTTGTGACCTGGGCGTTTTCTGTCCTTCAGGAAGGCCTTGCTGCTCCCCTGGTCTTTTTACTGGTTCTGACCTCGGGTTCACTCATGTTGCTGGGCTGGTGGTCAGCAGTTCAGTTTCAGGATCAGACTGACCCGGGTGGAATCCCGGCCAGCTGAGCAGTCTCAGTCGAGCTGGCAAAAGCAGGGGTCCTGGGGAGACAGGTTTGGTGTGGACCCTGTGGTTGCCACGGGTGGGAGACGGGGTGCTTCCTCTCCTCCCCACCACCCCCACCTTGGTGGTCACGACGGGGCCTCCCTGGCCTCAGGTCTTCCCCTAGAACAGTGCTTAACGGAATTTCCTTGGCTGCGGAGTGAGGTCTGGGTCTGGCTTTGCTGGAATTTCTGGGAAATATACGGGAACAAAAAGCCGTTGATTCCTACCTGCGGCAGTTAGCGGGGCGGGTTTTCCTCCCGTGTGTGTGTCGCCAGCCCAGCCGCCCCCTACAGAAGGGGCATTCATCCTTGAAATGTGCTCTGTCCCCAGGGCAGACCCACGGGCCGCCCACCCCGCCCACCACCCCCAAGACTGACCTGCACCACGGGGGCAAGCAGGAGCTGAAGCTGGAAGGCCGCCGCCTGGTGGACAGTGGGCGTCAGAACATTGACTTCAGCAACGTGGACATCTCCGAGCTGAGCAGCGAGGTCATCGGGAACATGGACACCTTCGATGTCCACGAGTTTGACCAGTACCTGCCCCTCAACGGCCACTCGGCCCTGCCTGCTGAGCCTGGCCAGCCCGCTGCAGCTGGCTCCTACGGGGGCGCGTCCTACTCGCATTCTGGGGCGGCCAGCATCGGGGCGTCCCCCGTGTGGGCTCACAAGGGCACACCATCTGCCTCCGCATCGCCCACTGAGGCAGGCCCCCCACGGCCGCACATCAAGACGGAGCAGCTGAGCCCTGGGCACTACGGGGACCAGTCACACGGCTCCCCGGGCCACACCGACTACGGCTCCTACAGCGCGCAGGCCAGCGTCACCACCGCCGCCCCCGCCGCAGCCGCCAGCTCCTTCACCAGCTCGCAGTGCGACTACACCGACCTGCAGGCGCCCAGTTACTACGGCCCGTTCCCTGGCTACCCGTCTGGCCTCTACCAGTACCCCTACTTCCATTCGCCCCGCCGGCCCTACGCCTCGCCTCTGCTCGGGGGCTTGTCTGTGCCGCCCGCCCACAGCCCCCCCAGTAACTGGGAGCAGCCCGTGTACACCACCCTGACCAGACCCTGAGGGTGCGGCCGCGGAAGGGGCACCGGCCGAGGACCTCCTCGCCCCGGCAGAGACACACAGACCTCCAGGGGCTCGGAAGGTGTAGCAAGGGCAGGAGTCGCAGCTGCGTCAAGTGCCTGCCAAGGTCCACGAGGAGCCAGGCTATGTGAATGAGCCCCCTCTGCTTCCAGATTCCCAGAACCCCCTCCACGGACAAAGCCCTCCTTCCCTTCCCTCTCTTTTTGCGGGGACTGCGGCTTGGAAGCAGGCATGGGAGCCTGGGTTTTGCCTCTCCATGGCTGCAAAGTGGCAGCCACAGCACAAAAGACAAAAAGAGGGAAGAGGCACGAGGGCTCTGGGTCCCTCGAGCTCCAAGGGCCTGGCCAGCCTTGGTACTGAGAATGCGCAGGGCCCACAGATGACGTTCCCGTGGCTGGGAGGTGTCCGAGGGAACACCTCCTGGGACCGGCCCATTAGACTGGAGGTGTTCCTTGTAGTTACGGTTCTTCTGAGCAAGGTTTGGCTGTGATTAACACTTCTCTTTTTATTTTATTATTTTTTTTTAATTTTTATTTTTGAAGCTTCAATGTGTTTGATTTGTTTTGAAAGCTGTTAAAATGTATTTATGTTCTGTGTTATTTTATCTTTAATTAATGAAATAATCTGTGCAGAGAGTAGAATTTAAGATGAAACAGAAGCCGGAGAGCTGAGGGTGAGGTGTGGGCGGGGCAGAGGGTAGGGGTCCCTGCTCCGAGTAGCAGGGCCCCAGCTCTGGGTCCCCCGGAGATGGGAGATGACCGGAGCCCCAAGGCAGAAGGGGCTTGTCTTGTAGTTTCTCTGATCAGGTCAGGGTACCTCTGGCACGGGCATTAAGTCAAGGTTTAGGAGGCAGAGTGCCACTGAATTTCATCCCTGCCTGCGGCCGTGCCAAGTGGTGGAGGTGGGGATTTCCTGGGACTCGGTGGCTCCAGAAACGCATTAATCTCGGCTTTTAGGAACCAGGCGCCACCTACAAGCTGTGAAACTAGAACCTTTTCCACTAAGCGTTTTTAGATTCTTAGTTTTAGAAGAAAAATGCCGAATTTACCTGTCCTGCTTCCGCTGTGGGCTGAGCGACGATAACTGCCTACTTCCTGGAAAATTGTGCCTTTAAAACTTTGTAAATTTAAGTACATCTGAGATGTTGCTTCTTTTTACTTTTTCTACTTTTTCCTACCTTTTTCTAGAACAAATTTTTTTTTCTTTTGCATATGTCTTCCTGGGGGTAGGGGCAGGGGGCTGCAGCAAACTCGTTTTTATGCAATCTATTTTTTGGTGTCAAGTTTGAACTTTCGCTGTCACTTACCTGCTGTGTTTCGCTCCTTTCTGACCAAGCAACGCTAACTTTTGTANTTTTTTTTTCTTTTGCATATGTCTTCCTGGGGGTAGGGGCAGGGGGCTGCAGCAAACTCGTTTTTATGCAATCTATTTTTTGGTGTCAAGTTTGAACTTTCGCTGTCACTTACCTGCTGTGTTTCGCTCCTTTCTGACCAAGCAACGCTAACTTTTGTACAGATTGATTTGATAAAAATTAAAAAATGCTTTTTATCTACGTGGGCTGCATTTTGTGTGTTGCTTCCTGTAAGCCTGGGAGCTGTGGGTCTCTAAGACCGAGGAGGGTCCTGTTTTGAAGGGGGGCTCTGTGACGGTTAACCCCAGGCTCCCCGGGGAGGGGCCGGCTGGCCAGACCACCCTCCATTTTCCTGCGGGTTGTGGGGGGCGCTCCTCAGGAGGCAAAATGGGTCCAGATGAGCCAGATTCGGGCGGTGGTTTCCTCCCGGGCGAATCCCAGAGCTGGTCTCTGGGTGGCTGACAGCATTTTTCGGGCGCTGGCTGGGAGCCAGGCCGGGAGCTGGATAAAAGCCGCCCCGCAGGCCCTGGGCAGGGCTGTCTGGTGGACAGAAAGGGTTTCTAGGCAGAGATGGTTGTGGGAGCGATGACAAGCGAGGGGTCTTTCCCGTACACGCAGTTCGTGCGGGGATTTCGCAGGCCCAGAGGCGCCCACGTCTGAGCTGCACAGACTCGGCTGGGTTGAGAGGGTTCATATACTTCTCATGAGAACCGAGATACGCCAGGCAGCTGCCTCTGTAATTTTAATGGGGCAGCGTGGGCAGGGGGGCGCATACCCCATCCCCTTGCCAGCCCAGCCGCCTGCGTGGCTGCAGTCCAGGGCGCGTCCCTCGCCCCGCGCTGGGGAGCTGCGTCCAGGGCCTGCCAAGAGCAGCGTTTGGGAAGAGCTGCCCGGATTTATGAGGGTTCGTGAGGCCAGTGTGTGCCAAGCTTCCCGGGTGAGGCGGGTCTGGGAAGGAGCTGCAGAAAGCCAGGCTCACGGATGCCCATGGCCTTCACAGCCGGCTGCCTTCATGGAGCCAACCCCGTCCGGCCTGGGCCCGGCCTAGGGCTGTCCAAGTCCATATGGCCCTCCGAGCCCTCACACCGATGCCCCAAATCGAGGAAGGCCCCGGCGTCCGGCTTGCTGACAAGAGGAAAGGAGGCCTCCCCTGTGCTACTCTGGGACGGCCCTCGTTCCCGAGGGCTGGCGGCTCTGCTGGTTTTGTCTGGACTTGGAGGGGCTCCTGTGAGTTAACTCCCCAGGGCCCGGTCTTCTCCTGCCGACTCACCCTGAGCAGGGTTTCCGTGAGTTTCAGACCTCTGAGCTCCGGAAGCTCAGAGGTGAGTCCCCACCCCCGCCTGGCCTAGGGTCTGGAGACACTGTGTCCTTGCCCCTTCAGGGCCCCCTCCCTTCTTTGGGGGCTGGGCGGGAGCATTTTCCAACATCACAGGCTGAGCCCACAGCCAAGGGCCTTGGAAGTGATGGGAATCTTCGTTTCCCCAAATGCCAGACCCCTCAGTGACACTCTCAGAAGGCATCCAGGGTGGACATCCGAGAGGTCAGGACTGCTGGGAGGGGTCCCTGGCATGTCCTGGTCCTCAGGCTGGAGAAGGATTTTTTTTCTTTTTTGGCCATCCCACGATGCTAGCTCCCCGACCAGGGATGGAGCCTGAGCCCCCTGCACTGGAAGGAAGAGTCCTAACCACTGGACCTCCAGGGAAGTCCCTGGTGAAGGGTTTTTGACGAGAGCCTGGCTAACAACGTTCCCTCCAAGGTCGGCCTCACCTGGCCTCGCCCTGAGTCCAGGAGAGCCAGGCTGCAAGCTGGTCCGGAGTCCTGTTCTCCGGAGGCCGGTCCCTCGGCCCACCCCATTGCCAGCCTGGCAGAAGTTCCTCAATTTTCACTTCCTCATCCAGAAGCGAGAGCATTGCCTCTGGTGTCGGCTGAACAGAGTGCCCTGTTGAGGGAGAAAGGGGAACTGGCCTTCGCGACCCCGCCCTGCTCAGGTGAGGCAGGAAGGCCCTTTCCTGGAATGACATCGGCTCTCAGAAAGAGACTTCCTGCTTGGATGGGAGCGGACAGCCCACGTGGCCTCAGCTCCCGGGCAGGCCTATGGGCAGCTGCCTGGGGAAGGCCCGAAGGCCCGCTCACCTGAAGATCCTGAGGCTTGGACTCGGGACCCACCCAGCCTGCTGTGACCTTGGGCCACATTTAACGAGACAGCAGCCTGAATGGGACGTTACAGACGGAGGGTCCTGGCCTGGTGTGGAGCCACTCTTTCCTCCCCGATGTCTGGTCCATGGCGTCAGGTGGGGCAGGGGCGGGGGAGGACAATGAATGTCTCCAGGTGGTGACTTAGGGCCACCAGGCACAGGGCAAGCCCTTATGCCCTGTGTGGATGGCCTCTGTGGACACTTTCCAGCAGGCTTCATGGAAAACCCGTGCTGACCACGACCCAGTCTGGACGCCACAAAGCCAGCAGTGCCAAGTACCCCCCACCCCCACCCCAGGGCCAGTGTAGACCCGAGACAGGGCAGAGGAGGTGCTCTGCCAGGCGCCTAGGGTGAGGGTTCCTTTTCGAGGAAGGAGGCGTGTAGCCACACTCTGCCCCCAAACTCAGGGCCCTGGCCCCGATAGGGTGTGGGGGCCCTCCAAGGAGAAAAGCCATGGAGGAAAGGAACAGAAAGCAGAAATACACCCAGGGCTGTGGCCCCGCTGCCACCGAGGACGCTCCTGCAGCAGGGAGCAGCGCTGCGGCCTGGCCCCGAGGGCCAAGCGTGTCCACCCTGGACCACGTGCCGGGTACCCAGGCTCTGAGGCTGTTCTCTCTCGTGCCTCTTCCAGCTGGTTCTGGCCGCACCTGTAAGATGGAATTGATACCCTTACGTGCTGGGCAGAACCAGCGAGTTTGGGGCCTGAGCGGACGCTTGAGAGCGGCCCCTGGAGCCCTTACAACCTCCAGCCACAGCCTGCGGCGCCCTGCTCATCGGCAGAATAAGGCAGATTCGCTGCTTAAAAAAAATCAAGTGAAAATGAAATGGGCAGAGATTGTGCATTCCAAGGCGAGGGGCCTGGGATGCCCGCTCCCAGCCCCCGCCTCTGGGACCCCCTACTGCCGCTCTGAGTGCCTGCAGGGAGGTTGCCGTGCTGGGGGCTGGAAGCTCTGCCCCTCTGCGCCCATGACCATGGGGTGACGACGGCCTTGCCAAGGTGCCGTGAGGGTGCACTCAGAGAGGCCGGGGCCAGCGTATGGACAACCAGGACCAGAGCCCTCTAGCCCCCTCCTGCGGACGGACCCGTCCTGGGCCCCTGGGGTCTTCCGACCTCTCATCTCCCCCCAGGCGCTCAATGACTTCCTCAGCTCAGCCCCAGACTGGCTGGGGCACCTTCCTGCCTCCCGCCCGGGCGGGGCTGTCCCAGGATGGGGAAGGGCGGTCCAGAGAGCTGTAGACGTCTCGCTGTGCCCCCCAGTTCTCTTCAGCCTGTTGTCCCTGGGGGTGCTGAAGCCAGAACGTGGGGGGCTCAGGGCTCCAGCTGCCCTGGGAAAGTGCAAGGTCCCTGGACAGATCTCTTCGCAAGGCCCCTCCCCAGGTCACCTCGGCCCTGCTCACCCACTCCCCAGGCCAGGGCGCCCCCCACGGGACCTCGCAAAGGGTTAAGGTGCTGGAGGCCGGGTGGGGCGCAGCCGGGCTGGTGCGGGGCCAAGAGCAGGCGAAGGCGCTGCATTTTAATGAATCATTATTGCCGGGAGGCCTTTGTCTTGCTTTATCCGGTGCACAATAAAAGAATTAATTAGACAGAAAATGGCAGGGCAAGGAACTGACAAGTCATTAAGGGCTGCTGAATGACCGATGAGATGCACGCAGGGGTGGATTTCAGCTCCGGAATCATAATGGCCGAGCGGGTGCTTTGTATGCGCGACCAGCCGGCCTGGGCGGCATTGTGGGCCCTGCCATGGTGGCCACGCGGGCAGTGGGAATCGGCTGACAAAATCGATGTATTAATTTTTGTGTGCAGACACAGCGTAAATATTTGGCGGCAGAGGGGACTTTGGGGTGGGCGTCCTGGCCTCCAGACTCAACTCCCGGCTCAGGGGACAGAGGCCAGCAGAGGGGGTGCCCCCTACTCCCTGCACTGTGAGAAGCAGAAGGTGGGGGTGGGGGAAAAGGAGAAAGACTGAGAGGGGAGGAAAGAGGAGGAGACAGGTGAGGAGAGGAGGGGGCAAAAG
>SJYA01002892.1:697757-747981 GCA_006410615.1 Neotragus moschatus
GGAGGGGGTAAAAGACAGGAGAGGGGGCGAGCGCGGAGGGGAGAGGGAGCCTGGAAAACCCAGAAGCAGTTCTCCCGAGAGCCAGGCTCCACCAGCGCCTGCTGCCGCTGTCATGGTTATTCAGACGTCACCAGGAAAAAAAAAGTGCCACCTACAGATCCAGCTCTCCCACCCAGAAAAGTTGAGCTGCTCCAGGAGGGCAAAGCAGACAGCCTGCGAGTTAGGAGTGCACCGGGGAGGGTGGGGGTAGGCTGGCCAGCCCCTCAGTGCACCCGGCCCCCGGGGGGCTGGAGCTGGTAATTGCTAGAAGCCCCCTGCTCCTTCACAGAATGGCCTGTGCCTCGTGGGGTGTCCTCTCAGAGGTGGGAGGAAAGGGGTCTCCCCGCGCAGGTGATGGGAGTCTGGGGGGCCAGCAGTGTTTGTCCCCTGGATGTTAAGGGACAGGTGGCACCACCCTGGGACCGCTTGCCCAGCTCGTGATCCGGCTGACGGAGGATGAGAGCCCAAGGCCGCATCCCTGATCTCAGCACTCAAGCCCAGGCCGGGGGGCTCGTGGGCTCCTGAAACCTTCATAGGAGGGAGGGTCAGCCCGCTGCCGCACCCCCTGCCCCTGCACAGGCGGAGGTGGGGTGCCGGCTGCCTCTGAGGGTGGAGGCTCTGCCAGATCAGGGCTGCACGGAGCAGAGGCCACACCTGCTTCCAGATGACCTGGTCCTGTTGGCGGCAGGGCCTCTGGACAACCCCCACCCCCGAAATAGTCATGTCAGATGTGTGTTCCCTCTGACACACGAGTGTGGGACTGAGGTGGCCTGGACCCTCTGGGCATCACCCCCAAAAGGGGGCTGCCTCTCCCTTCTCCCCCCTTTCTGGGGCCACTGAGGTCCTCTGAGAAACCGGCTCACTAAAGGAGGGGGAGGGAGGGATGAGATGAATGTGGAGAGGCCCGGGTGACCCTGGCTCTAGAAACCGGAGGTGTCTACCTTCCCCAGACAGGAAGAGAGGGGTCATCACGGTGGGGTCCGGTGCCTGGCGTTGGGGAGCTTGCCCCCTCCCCCCAGCCCAGGGCCTCTCTGGTCTCTGCGGTCCCCCTATAAAATGAGGAGGATGATGTGGACCACCCCAGGAACGGGGCTCAGAGGCATGGGAGACGCACATGGACAGGGCTTAGCACGAGACTGGGCTCAGAGCAGCCACTAAACACATCCCCCAGAGAGGATCCGAGCTGAAGTCAGGATGACATCTCAGCCAGGGGGTCGGGCTGCTGGGCAGGGCTGGCCCTGTAAATGGTACCATCCTATGCATACTCACTCAGTGCCAGGGGCCCATCTGGCTGGTTCTTTTCTTGCTGGGCGTGAGTGGGCAGCAGCACTGAGGAGACACAGCCCCAAGCGATGCCTAGGGCAGGCACAAACCTCCGGGCCAGGACTCAGGCGCAGCCCCTCACCGCTCTGGGTCCCAGCTCATCCCGGTTTCTCCCAACACTGACTGTCACGTGTCTGAGAAGGCCCTCTGTCCCTGGAGAACCTGAACGATGGTCACCCAACAGACAGATGTGGGAGCTCACACACTGCCCTGCTATGGAAAACACACACTTCGGGGTGTGGATGGGGGCAAGGGGAGGGTAACCCCATCCCAACACGGGCAGTGAGCCCCTGGGTGGCCTTACGAGCTCAACAGGGTCAGAGCCTTGGCTGTGCTTGAACTTCACCTTTGACCTAGGCTGTTCTGGGTACAGACCAGATGCTCAGGGAGTGTCTGCTGACTGTGAATCCGTGAATGAATGGAGGAAGATGGGGCAAGTCTCAGTTCTCCAAAGTCTGAAGCAGATGAATGCCCAGTGGCCCCAGAAGGGCAGGAAGCCAGCTGTTTCTCTTTCAATACGTCTCAGACGACGGCTCCCTGTACAGGCCTAGCAGGGAGTGAAAAGGGGTGGCTGATAGGGCTGGAGACACAAAGGAACCCTGGGAACCCTGCACATCCCTGAGTGGTAGGCTGGTGGTCCACACACAGTGGTTGTTGTCAGGGGGAGGGGCTGGCCTGCTCTGAGCTGTTTAATAGAGAATGGTGAGGAACACTGATAATCGAGACCTTGAATGATCAAGAGACATCTGAAGCACATGCCGAGCTCCCTTCTCCAACAGGCATGGCGGGGCGGGGGCAGGGAGGGCACCTGCCAGAACGGCCAACATTTAGAGAAGGGAAAACACGAAGCGCTGTAGAGGACATGCGGACCGGAGCCTCATCCCTTGAAATGGGCTCCGTCCTCCCGCAGTGAGCCTGTGGCGCGGCAGCCTGCTCCAGGCACGTGCACACCCAGGAAAGCACTCATGCTAACCAGATAGACAGGGAGCTTCCCACATGCCCTTCAAGTAAAGAAGGGAATTTCTTTCCACACGTTGTGGTCCAACGCAGCTAGGAGGAGTTGGGCTCCTCTGGGGCAGGCCCCCAGAGGCAGGGATCTCGCAAGACTCCATTCACTTCCAGGATGAGGGTTTTTGCTTTCTTGTTTTCAAAGGCAGGGCAGTAAGAAAAACACATAGAAGGATTTCTTCCAAGATCAACCCCAAATTCTGCTGACCTCTCTATGGGAAGTGGGGGTCTCTGGAAAATTTTCTCCCCAGAGTGGGGGAACCCACATCCCCAGTCTCCACATTCTGGAAGGTTCCACTGAAGACAGGAGAGTAGTGGCGAGGAGAGCCTGTTATCCACTCCCGGGTGTCCCGGGTATCTTTCTTCTGCTGGGGGCAGGGGAGGGCAGGAGCCCTGCACAGCTGCCTGAGGCCCCAGAGAGGAATGTCCAGGCACGAGGACGGTCCCGTGAAAGGAGGACATCTCCGGGCTCTGTTGCGTGAGGATCTGGGGAAGTGTCCGTTCACAAGGGCTGGGGGGCAGGCAGGTGTGCTGGAGGGGGTGGGGGCGTGAGGACAGCGGCCACCACCTGGGTGAGCTGGGCGGGTCTGTGCCACCTCAGCCAAGGCCTGAGGGTCTGTGATTTCCCCACAGGCACCCTGCTGGCCGGCCCAGGCCAAGCCCCTGGCAGAGGAACAAAGTGGGGCAGGCCCCGGGGACGGGTCGGGCCAGGCTCTGCTGCTGTGAAGATGGACGCTGCACCATCTGCACTCCGAGAGGCGTGGGCTCTCTGGGTCTGGCCGGCTGGGAAGGGGAAGGGCCTTCGCCCTGGCAGCTGGACAGAGGGGCTTGTGGGCCAAGTCGCTGCTCCCAGGCTCGGCCTCCCTGAGTCCCACCCAAGGTGCCCCTGCCCATAAGCCCCCTGCGCTGGCATCACCCGCAGGGAACGCGTTCTTGGTGTCTTAGTTAAGAAGGTTCTGGATCCCTCTGCACGCCCCTGGAGCGCAGTGGGCACGTCCGGATGCTCAGGCTGGCCCCTGGGAGCCGGCCTGATGAGGGGCGCACACCGAGGGCTGCGGGACTTGGAGCCGGGCCGGCGGGAGGTGCCCCGGCGCCAGTACCCGAGCGGGAAGCGCCGACGGCAGTGTTTCCTCTCTTGGAACACCAGCCCGACCGCCCGCGGGCAGATGGAAGTCGCAGGCCGGCCTAGCGGGGGCTTCCATCGCCTCGGGAACGCCTGCAGCGAGCAGGCGCTGTCGCGGAGGAAACCGGCGCTGGGGCTCCGGGAGGTGGGCGTCCTGCTTCCATCTGGCAGGGAAGCGGTATTCTTGCAAAGCAGGACGCAGCCCGCTCGGTGCCTTTGGAAAGCAGACCAACTCCTTCTCGACGGTGCTGGGTCGATGGGGTCGCGGGCCCTCGCCCCCTCCCGCCTCCAGCTCCGCACACCGTGTGTGCGCTCGGCAGAGCTGCTCCCCCACGCGGGCGCCCGTCACCTGTTCCTCCCATTTGCGAGCTAATTCCGCAGGGCGCGTGGGCGGCGGCGGGCGCGGCAGATCCGGAGTGTGGGCGCGGCTGCTCCCCGCGCCGATACTAAACAGCACGGCGGAGGAGCATTTGCATGAAGCCCGGGAGAGGCCCCACCCAAATCTTCCTTGGTGTGGAGCCCCTGAAGCTCGTCTGCAAAATGCAGCCCCCCCTCCCCCCCTCTCCCCGTCCGCCCCGCCACCCCACCATCCGGAAGGATGCTGGGACCCCAGCCAAAGGCCGCTTCTGTTCCCTGCTGGTTCGCCCTCCACCCCCTGGGCCGGGCGTGTCCCAGAGGCTCAGACTCGGTTACTCATCTGGGAAATGGACACCCGGGTCCACTTGTCTGGGCACCGCGGGGGCCGAGGGAGCCACCAGGGGAAGAGAGGAGCGATATTCTCGTGGGCAGCCAAGTGGTCAGCTTGAAGGAGCAGAGGCTTGGGCCCCACGGAGCCTAAACGGGACTAAAACGTGAGATTCCTGCGCAGCCGCAGAGGGTGGAGAGGCCAGAGCCACGGTGCTGGGGCCCACAGAGCGAGGCTGAGGCCCCCAGGGAGGAAGCTCAAGAAACGCCCGCGGAATGAAGACAGCGCGGGTCCTGGAGGCGCTGGACTAGGCTGGAGGGCTCTCTGAGGGAGATTCGTGGAAGGGGGGCTCCTAACCGTGGAAACAACTTGCTGTGCGGACTGGCTCCCGACTAGGCATCAAGGGCATACAGGGGGCCTGGCCCGGTGGACGGGGCCTGCGGGGCCGGCGGAGGAGGTGTGTGTGGGGGAGTGAGTCCAGAGGGAGAGCCCAGCGGGCAACCCGCAGGCCCTGCACCCAAGACAGAGATGGAGGAGCAGGAAGCCAGCTGGCTCAGCTGGAGCCAGAATGGTCATTTGCACTTCCCAGGAGACCTAAGGGGACTGAGAGGGCTACCTGTTTGTTTTCAGCATCCGGGAGGAAGGGTGGGACTCAGTCCTGCCCACCTGCCATGAGCCCCGAGAGGGCAGCGGGGAGCCCACTGTGGTCATTGCTGACCTCAGTGCCACATGCAGGCACATGAGCTGACCATTGGGGTGGGCCGGGGATCCGGGGACAGCATCTGGGTGGGAGGTCCGCGGGCTGAACTCTGGCCACCACCCCTCGTGACATCATTCAGACTCCCTGCCTGGCGGGGGTCTCCTCGCACTGTTGATGGAGAGTGGTGTATCACGTCACAAAGTGCCTGGTGAGGCCTCTTGAGTTGCCCTTCAGCTGCTGTAGGTTCAGGGGACTGATCCTGGGAGAAGGAGGGCTTTTCTTGTGACCTTAGTCCCCGGAGCCCACCGGATTCCCCCAGATTACTCCTATGGGCTTCCAAGAGCCTGGCCTGGGACAGTCTGCAGGAGCCCCTGGGGACCCCAACATAGACTCTGGGTGGCCAGACCCTTCCTGCTATCTTTGATCTTGGGCTCCTCCAGCCAGAGGTGTACACAAGCGACACCTCCTGAGCTCAGATGAGACAAGAGTGGGCACAGGTCCTTGGGAGGGCCTCCCCTCTGTCCTCACGCCCGGCTGCCCTGGCATCTGCCTATGCCGGGGAGCTCGCCACCTGGCCAGGCTGTCCCAGGCCGGAGGCGGCAGCTTGACCCCAGCCTGACCTCCCGGAAGCCCCATAGGGTCAACTCCTTCCCTGCCCCAGTTTCTCAGTGACCTGGATAGGTGGCCGGTCTGAGCTCAGCTGCTGGCTCTGTCTGAAGTGGGGCTGGAGGAGCCCCAGGCCCCGGGGAGGGGCTGCCTGTTGACAGCTCCCCCCGTGACGGCTGCATCTGGCTGAGAAGCAGCGAGGGGCTCTCGGGCCGCAGGGGCTGAGTTCGGGGGTCTGGCTGCCCCAGAAAATCAAAACCACATTTTCTCTCCTGGAGCTTCTCAGAGTGCTTTAAAGCAGACTTGGAAAACTCATTTGGACAGACGCTGTTTCCACCCGGGAGGGTCTGATTTTCCTTGGAATGCCAGCAGGACGGTCAGCTGGAAGCTGAGCTCAGGAGAGCAGAGAGGGACACTGGACCCTGGGCAGGCCGGGGGCTCGCCTCCTAGCTCTGCTCACGGCCGCCGCCCAGCCTTGGACATGGTTCTTGGCCTGTCTGGGCACTGCTCCTCACCTGGGGGCTCCCTGGGAATCAGGTGACAGGACACAGGCAGCCCCTTCACGCTGGCCTCAGAGCCTGCTTCTGGAATGACCGGGGTTGCCCTTCGGTGGCGACAGCAGGCGTGTGTGATCTCTGCAGGCAGAGAATTAGTGTCTCTGCATAGAGGAGCAGCCGGTACAGCCCCCAAGACCCCAATACACCGTGTGTGTGTGTGTGTGCGCGCCCAGTCACTCAGTCATGTCCCACTCTTAGAGACTGTTGCCTGCCAGGCTCCTCTGTCGATGAATCTTCCAGTCAAGAACACTGGCGTGAGTTCCTGTGCCTTCCTCCAGGGGATCTTTCCCATCCAGGGACTGAACCCTCATCTCCTGCATCTTCTGCATTGCAGGCAGATTGTTTACCTCTGAGCCACCTGGGAAGCCCTGATACGCCTCACCGGGGGCTGATTAAAATGATTCCAATCCAGCCTGTTCTTGGAGAGCCCGTGCAGGGGATAAGCGGGTGCGAAGCTGGCACCTGGTGCGCGCCGGCCGGGTTTGTGGGCCAGGACCGCGCAGGGAGGCTCGGCCATGCACACTGCCGTGGCCCCGGGACAGCGGGTGACACCAGCCAGGCCGAGGGGGAGACGTGTATGGCCCCCCGCACACAGAGCCTCACTCGGTCCCAGATGGGAAGGGAGCATGGGCGCTTGCTATGGTAGGAGCGTGCCTCGAAAACACGATGCTGAGCGAGAGAAGCCAGACACAGAAGGCCGCACGATGAGAGATCCGCGAAGGTGGAACAATCCAGGGCGGGCAGATCCGCAGAGAGGGTGGATCCGTGGTCCCCAGGGGCTGGGCAGGGTGTGAACGTCTTGGAGCTGCATGGAAGTGGTGGTCGCATCACGTCGAGAATGTTCATTGTAATGGTTAATTTTGTGTTACGGGAATCTCACCTCGATAAATTAGAAAGATTCGTGGCAGCCAAGATGACTCAGGTGTGGGGCTGACTCACCCAGAGCGTTTGCACTGTGGTGGCTGAAAGACAGATCTGAACTTTTTCCACAAACTGAAAGACCCAAGTGAGGTTGCTTGGGCTGGGGAGGAGAGAGGCACCCTGGCTGAGCAGGGGCCCGGCTGGCCTGATGCAGGGGTTTCTCCAAGGTAGGAGGGAACTGGAGCGTAAGCGTTCTGTCCCCCAAGCAGCGGACGCAGGCTGGGCCACCCCAGGGCAGGGGGCAACTTTGAGAAGTGAGTCTTTGTTGGAGCTGGGCCCAGCAGGCGGGGCCGGGGGCCTGGGCCAGGCTGGGGGTGTGGAGAAGCCAGCGTGGAGAGGGGGCTGCAGAGGCGCACGAAGGGCCTGGCCTCTCTGGGTTCGGCCAGTGCCCAGGGATCCTGCCCAGCACCAAGGATGCAGCTCAAAGTGCGGGGCTGGGGCTGGGCCAGTCCCTTAACCTGGGGTCTCCACGTCCAGCCCCGAGGGCCTCGTCCACCCCTGTGCCCACATTTGTCCGCATGCCCCCTGGGGCCCAGAGCTCATTCCCCAAGTTGCACACTCTCTGGGGCAGGGATGGGCCCCCAGGAGACTTCCCAGGCTTCCCAGAAAGCGCTGCCGGTGGCGGGAGTCTGAGACGGGCCCCTCGCACCATCCGGCGGGGCTAGAAGCCCAGCCACAGCCCCAGAAGGTGCTGCAGTGAACCTTGGTCACTCGGAGCCCCGCTCGCCCAGCTCCCCAGACGGCAGCACGTGGCAACCTCCCGCCAAGGGCCCCACGGAGAGCGTCACCTCCCACCACGTGCTGGCTGTCAAACTCCAGTAACAGTTAGGCCGAGGCCGGTGCATCTCCATGGGGGAAGGCCTTGGTCCCCCAGAACGTGCTGGCCCCAGGCAGTGGCCCCTGAAGCCCAGAGCCCGTGACATCTTAGGAGGCTGTGCTCCTCTGTGGTGTACGGGCCGGGCCTGTGTGGCAGGGGTGGGCACAGGCAGCAGCCCTCCTGGGGAGAAGCGGCTTCCCAGGGCATGGGTCACTCACAGCCATCTGCGTGCGGCCTCTGGCAGGAGCCGCGTGCCATCTACCTGCCTCTGCACCTGGATGTGATTTCCTGGTCCGTGATGGTGATGACAGCTGCCCCAGACAGGAAACCTTTTCCAGCTCTGGCCAAAGCACCTCTGCCTGTGACCTCCAGATGGGGGGATGCTGGTTACATCCACTTTACAGATGGGAATACTGAGGCTAAGAGAGGGGTGGCACCTGACGCAAGCCTTAGGGATCCTCGGGGGTACAGAGTGAGTTAAGAGTCATCTCCAGTCTGTCCCTCACCCTGTGGTCCTGCCTGTTCCCTGGGATTCCCATAGCAGAGGCCTGGGACCCCTGGACAAGCGAGTGTGTCCCCATGGCCACGGAGTGGGGGATGCCGGTGCCCTGTTTGTAGGGCTGAGGGGATAACGTGCCTGCACAGCTCTGAGAGCCCAGGAGGTGACGACTTATTTATCTATGGCTGTGCTGGGTGCTTGTTGCTATGTTGCTGTGCGGGGTTTTCTCTAATTGCGGTGAGCGGGGTGGGCGGGGGTGGCTCTTCACTGCAGAGTGTGGGCTTCTCATTGCTGTGGTTTTTCTTGCTAAGCAGGGGCTCTAGAGCGCAGGCTAGGAAGTTGTGGTGCACGGGTTTAGTTGCTCTGCGGCATGTAGATCTTCCCAGACCAGGGATCAAATTGGTGGGATCGAATTTGTGTCCCCTGCATTGGCAGGCGGATTCCTAACCATGGGACTGCCAGGGAAGTCCTGGCGTCAGGGGAGACGTGACTTGTTTTCATTGCCCCCAGGTGACTGTCAGAAGCGCTTATGGGCAGGGCGTGTCCTTCAAGTTCCTGGTTAATCCCTGGCTCCCGTTCCCCAAGGATGTGACTGTATTTGGAGAACGGGCCCTTTAGAGAGGTGGAGAAGGTATTTTGGGGTTGTTAGGGGGGCCCTAATCAACATAACCGATGTCCTTTGGAGATCAGGACACAGAAGGGCACAGGGGAGACCCCAGGGACCCAGGGAGAAGGCGACTGTGTGCTCACTGAGGACAGGCTGCTGGAGGACCAACCCTGCCCACAACCTGGTCTCCATGTCCAGTACCAGGACTGGGAGGAGACACATTCCTGCTGTCAAGCCGGTCTGTGGGGCTTTGCTCTGGCCGCCTGAGCCAGCAGAAGCCACTGAAATACTTGCAGGTCAAGCACAGCATTACACAGGCAGCTTTGTCCACATGCTGGGAGGGGTTCCAGAAGCTTCTGTGACCTTGACATCTGCCCATCGGGGTTCCAGGCTGCCTGTGCAGGCCCCTCCCCCTGCAGGGAGCTTGGCGTGGACACACATGGTGCCTGGTCTCACACTGGCCCTCCCCCAAGCCAGACCTTGGCATCAGGACTCCAGGAGAAGCTGCCCTGGAATGTTCCGCCCTGGCTCCATGCCTGTCGGGCCTCGTGGTGGGCACAACGGTGCGGTTCACACCCCTGGTGAGTTGAATACCAAGGACTCAAGGTTTCTTTTCCTCCTTAATGAACTTTTCATGAAGAAAAAAAAAATGTTATTTTTCCTGATGTAAATGTGGAGCCCAGAGTAGGTTCCAGTCTTTCATAAACATTTCAGGAGCCCGGGAGCATGGCAGGCGTGAGTGACTCTGCAAGCTGCCTGTAGGCCGCCAGGCCCCCTACTCTCAGGTCAATACTGATGCAGAACAGAGGTGGTGCCCAACGGGCCCTGGGATGGGGGTCTGTGCCGTGGCATGGGGGTCTTTGTGCTAAGAGTCTCTGCGCTGGGATGGGGGGCTCTGAGCTGGAATTGGGGGCTCTGAGCTGGAATTGAGGGACTCTGAGCTGGGCAGAGATGGGGCTGCAACACCTGCATGGGGCACCCCTCCCCCATCTCATATCCATCGATTCCTTTTCTCTGCAAAACAAAGTGGGGGAGAATTTTCCTAATTTATTTCAATTAAGACTCAGATGATTAAATATCGATATTTGGAGGGTGTTGGAGCTGAAACTGTTCCTGTTCTCCTGAGTGCCCTGTGGGTCCAGGCCCCACAGCAGCCCCTGGGGACTGGTGGCCGTGGAGGGATGTCACCCAGGCCTGAATTGTGCTTTGGAGCTGAAAATCGCTGTCTCACAAGACCCAGGGCTGAAGGATGGTGAGTTGGGCCTCTTGGCAAGGGGCTGTGTGTCTCTAGCATGGATGTGTGTGTTGGGTCAAGTTCCCACCTTTGCAGCCTGCCCACCACCTCCTCCTGAGTCCTGGCCTTGGACAGGAAGACACAGCGCTGCCCCGTGGCTGCAGACACAGGCCTGTGAAGCGCGCCATGTCTGAGCGGCGAGACGGGGCACTTCGGAGAGGCCCAGGTTCACCTGGCCCAGCCTACTCTCTGGGCTCCCCAGCTTCTCCTTGCTTACAACCAAAGACAGGGGGCTCCCTCCCTGTGAAGGCACCTGGCAGGATGACTTGAAGGGCAGGCCCCTCCTTCTTCCTCCAGCCTTCCTGCTGGGCTGTTACTAAAGTTTCCGCTTGCTGGGGCCTGTCCCATCGCGTCAGGGGGCTGGGGAACTGGGCTGAGGGCAGTGTCTTCCTGGTTCTGTCCAGCAGCAGCAGTCTGCCTGGCTAAGAGGGAAGTCGGCCATGAATGAATGAACGAGTTTGCTGCAGAGTCTGTGAGGCTTCAGGACATTTTCTGGGTGAGGACCCAGCCGGGGAGCGCACCTACCTCTGCAGCAGCTCTGATTCGCGCGTTTTCTCCAGCCTCCCGAGCGGCCTTGCCAAGTGTCATAAAAATACATCGGTGCTCCGGCCGCCCAGAGTCACACTTACTGCCGGCGGGTGGTGGTGGGGGTGATAGGTTAAACAAATTCCACCCCAGAATTTACTGCACCCATTCGTCTTCTGCCTCAGAGCAGGCCCATATTTCACGCAGAAACACCTCCCTGAGTGTCCGAGGGGGAGGGCCCAGCTCGCGGAAGGCAGCTTCCAGATTTTTGGGTGAACAAGGGTAGCTGTATAAACTGGCCAAAAACACGTCCTTTACAGAAAGGCGTTTGTGGAATTGCTTTCCAGTAACTGGTACATCAAGGGTAGGACGGGAACTGCAGCTTGAATTGGGCAGAAGAAATTTCCTTTTCTGGCTTCTGTGCATATCTGAAGTCTTGGAAAATGGAGTGGGGAGGAAGGGGAGGTGGTGGGGGAGGTGCGGGTTCTGAGTTTTGCTTTGCCCTATGGGCAGAACCCCTCATTGGGATCGGAGGTGCTGGTGCCCACAGCACCCAGCTCAGAGCTCCTGGCCGGCTCGGGTTCAGGGTCACTCTGAGGGGAGCAGGCGCGTGTGTTAGGAAGGGCCTGGCCTGCAGGGTGGCATCTCAGATTCAGCCCCAGGGCCCTTCCCCCGTACCCACTTCCCAGCTGGGTGCCTGCGAGGGCTGGGATCCTGGGACCACAAATGTGAACTCACACCAGCCCCGAGGGGCGTAGGACCTTGTCGGTCTGCAGTCTTGTCCCCTGGGGCACGATGGCCAGTTGGGGACCAGCCTCAGTGTCTGACTCTCCCACCGTGGCCACAGCCCTGGAACCAGTCACTCCCACCCCATCCAAGGGGACATTTCACCACGGCTGTCCTGGCCCTAGGACCTTGGCAGTGGGCCTTTCACTCAATCCCCTGGCATTGGGGGGTGGTCTGAGAGCTGGCCCAGAGCAAGATGGTGTGCTGCTTTGGGGAAGGGGATTGGACCCCGAGGGAGCATGAAGAATGTCGCTGCACATATTACTTCTTTTATCTGTTGGGGACGTGCGTTGGTGCCTGGGGGCAGAAGGCTGGGCCTGGGACCCCGAGAGGAGCAGCCTGGTGGCCCCTGCCCGGTGGTCCTCAACACCGGGGACTCCCTGCTGTGGGCCTGGGCAAGCGGCCCTTGGGGGCCGCCCTGCACTGAGCTGGCCAGTGGGCCGATGGCGGGCGTGAGTCACCATAGCACGCACAGCCAGGACGCCCCTGCAGGGAGGGCCCTGTGGGTGGGGGCATGGCTCCGTCTGGCTAGACGGCTCACGTCTTCACCAGGCGCCTGAAATAGCTCCAGCGGCACCGAGCACAGGGAGGAGAACATGGATGCCCAGCAGGATGGACGTGCCCGGAGCCTCGGGCAGCTCTGCCAGGCCAGGTAACCAGAGCCTGGCGGGGACACCCTTCTGGCCCAGGTGCAGCCTACAGGGGGCAGCTGGCTGTCCTCAGTCCTCCCCAGGAGGCTCCACGCCCTCCTCCCACCCCTGTGGGCTCTGCTGGGCCCTCAGTGAGGGAAACTGGCCCAGTGCCCTCTTCCTTGGGACCCTGGGGGGTCTCCTAGGACCCATGAGGCTCTGCAGGTCCCCAAGCCCCTAGGGTCTCCCGTGCCCTCCACCTGGGCCCGCAGACCCTGGGCACGGGTCTTCATCCTGGTCCCGCAGGCCCCGTCCCCCAGGCTGCCAGGTCCACCTGTGACCAGGGCATCCTGGCTGGTGTCCTGCCTTCGCCCTGCGCAACCCCCGTCAGCCTGCCCAAGGGAGGCAGGACCTCATTGCTCACAAACCATCCTTCAGGGCAGGCCAGGGGCTGCTCTGGGGGACACTGGGGCCTGTGAACAGGAGGGACCCCCAGGTGAAGTTGGAGCTGCCTCCTGGGGGTACTGGGGGGTCCCAATGGACCAGGCAGATGGCAAACCCAGAGCCTGTTCTGCAAGTGGTCTGACCTGGTTTATTTATTTATTTTGGCCGCACTGTGCAGCCTGTGGGATCTCAATTCTCTCACCAGGAATTGAACCCATGCCCTCAGCAGTGAAAACACAGAGTCCTCTAGCCGCTGGACCCCTGGGGAATTCCCTGGCTTGTGCTTTTAATAAAAGGAGAGGAAGTCGAGGGCAGAGCTTCCTCCCCAGGGATGAGGGCGGGGGGGTCACGGGTCCTGTTGAGAACAGGAGGCCGGTGGAGGGCACAAGGCATCCTGGGGCGAGTGTGAACGCCCAGTCTATGGCTGGATGCCCAGCAGGTGTCTAGATAGGGGCCATGGAAGGGGCTCTGTGGGAACTAGAGGACACCCTGATGGCTGGCAGAGGGAGACCCTAAGCCCGGGAATGCTGCAGCGGTCTGAGCCCCGTCCTCCGCATACCTACAGGTCACATGCCCACTGCCGGACTGTTGAGGGCCGGGCCTGGGGCACCTGTGCAGGGACAGGTGGCCGTAACACCCACCAGGCGGGTCTCCTGGTCCTTCCGGAGGAAGGAACATGGGAGCTGTCCGGGTGGGGCCCTGGCCTGGCTGCGGGGCACCCAACTGGCTTGCTCCAGACCTGATGAGGCTGCAGCAGCAGCAGCTTCAGACACGGCTGATGGCCAGCACGGCCCAGCCGAGGCTGCGTCTCCAGGCGACCAGTGCCCCATCCTGTGTCCAGGTCCAGCACATCCACCCGCCTCGGCCTCCCTGTGGTGGGGCGGGTGGGGGCATCCAGCATCTTGAGTGTGAGGCCGTAAGAAAGGTCGGGCACGGAGGGACCTTGAAGGACTTCCTGTTGTCAGTTTGAGGTGTCGGGTGCTGGACTGTAGCATTAACCCTGAGTTTAAAACAAGGCTGTTAACCAGCAGGGCAGCGCCTGGGACACGCCTGTGCCTGACACGGAAACCAGACGGTGCCACCGCGCGGGCATGCTCGAAAGCATGTGGGTGAGTGCGCAGCGCGGTGGGTTCCCCGGCTGCTTCCGCACCGGGGTAGCGGTGATGTGTCCACGTGGCCTGTCCGCAGGCAGGAGACCCTCCCCTCCGTGAGAGAGAGATCAGAAAGGTGAGGCTGGTGAGCTCTGAGTGCGTCTCCCAGCCAGCATCTCCCCTCATTGGTCTCCAGGTGTCGAGGGAGCTGGTCTGAGCCCAGCACATCCCAGCCTGGGTTCTGGAGACGGGGATTCCAGGAGGACCGTGACCCCAGGAATGCCGGTGAGCAAGCAGCTAAGAGCTATGGGCTGCGGGCTCCGTCCGCGCAGGACAGGGCACTGCCCGGGCTCACCTGCTACGGGAGATGCTGTGAAGACACGGGGGAGGGTAGCTGTGTCAGGACGGGGCAGAGGCTGGGGCCACATGGCCACCAGGGGCCACCAGGGCCGGACGAGCCGAGAGGACCCTCTGCTAGAGCCTCAGGAAGAACTCGACCCTGTTGACACGTCGATTTCCGAGTTGGCATCCAGAGTGCAATAGAGTATGTTCCCGTTTTAAGCCTGTCTGATCCTGGATTCCTGGCCCGCATCTGCCCGGGTTTCCTATAGCTGCCTGGTCTTGGGACGTCTGCGGTGCTCCTGGCTGGTGGCCGCATCCCTTCAGTCTGCCTCTCTCTGTCACCGGCTCCCTGCCTGCACCACATGGCAGGGGAGGCTCCTGGGGGGTTGACTCTGTCTTGACTCCCATGGCCCCGGGGCTGGGGGGGGGGGGGAGCAGGCACGTGGCCCCTGAAGGCTCTGCAGGAGCCTGATAAGCCATCTCCGTGCTTGACAGGCCGGGCATCCGTGAGGTCAGGGGCTCAGCTCCCTCCCCCTTGGGCCGTGACCTCACTTGCCCCCCAACCCAGGTCAGAAAACCTGGGGGCTTATGCAGCCTCCGGCCCAACCTCAGAGGGGACCCCAGCCTCTGGGCCTCAGGGATGACATGCTTCTCTGCCTGAAGCTGCTCATGGGATGGCACGGAGCTGGGAGCATCGTAGGTGCTGAAAGACGCCAGTGAACCTGATCTGCCTGCCCAACACCTGTTCGGATGTGACTGCACTCAAGGGGGATGTTGTCAGTGCTGTTTGCCTTGCTGGACCCGTGGCCGCCTGGGACCTGCTTGTCTTCAAGATGATCCACTTGAGTTCAAGCCTGCTAGGAAGGAGGCTTCCAGAGGTGGTTCATGACGCTGGTGGAGTTCTCTTTCTGGCCCACACACACTGGAAGAAGCACAGAGCTGCCGGGCAGTTGGGTTCTCATGGAGGCCCCTGAATACTCAGCATGGGGCCCGTTTGGGGTGAGGGTAGCTTGCTGACACCCAGGAGCTCCCACAGGCAGGTGGGGCTGGATTTGGAGAGGCCCAGTGCAGCTCTCTGCCTGAGCAGGGTGGGGGCCACACTGGGAGGGATGAGGGCTGGTTAAATCGAGTGGAAAATCAGTCTTCAGGGCTCCCCGGTGGCCACTATGTCCCCAGGAAGGCACAGATTACCCGCACGGCCTGGCAGCCTCCGTCTGTGTTTCCCAAGGTGATTTGATAGCTGGACAGCTGCTCCGGAATCCACACTCTGGGAAGGCAGCCTGGGATCACTGCAGAGCACTGCAAGGGGCCACCCGGGGTCTTGGGACACAAGCACGTCCCCCCGATGCTGCCTGGTCCTGGGAGAGGCCGAGCTGGCTCCCACCTCACTGGCTTTGTTTGTGCCGTTGCCCCCCCATAGGCCCTCCCAAGGCCACAGAGCAGGCAGGTAGACAGCTGAGGGGGTGAGGGCCCAGGGGCCCGCCCAGACCACCCCAGGCCCAGGGCCAGGTACCAGCAGTGTCTACGGAGGACATGTGGCCGTGGCCCACAGGGATCCTGGGGCTGAGCTGGGTCCTCCATGGCTCCCAGGACCCTCCAGAGCACACCCAAGTTAGATCCACACACGTGTACGCACACGTGTGCACTCAGTGCTGAGCTTACCCACATACATGTGTGGGCACAGTGCCGTGCTCTTGTGCACACATACATGTGCACACACCTAGGGACCCATGCAGTTAGGTATAATGTGATTCTCTTTGTACCCTCCTCTGCCTGTGAAGCAGGTGCCAGAGTCTTCCTACTCAAATGCCCCGACTACCCCAGACCCACTGGGCGTCCGGACCTCTAATGGCATCTCCCGGGCTGTTCTGACCTCCAGCGGCTCCAGCAGGAGCTGGCCGAGGGCGGGGAGCACAGGCTGGTGGGGCCCAGGGGAGCAGTCCAGCTCTGCTCAGAGTCCCAGTGGCCAGGAGACCCTCCCTCTGCCTACATGTGACAGGTGTTGAGGGGGCCCTACTGTGTGCTGGGCTCAGGAGCTGGGCTTGGAGGTGGGCCCTGGATCTGGGTGAAGCTCTGTTTCTGGGCAGTGTAAGGCCCTGGGCACCTTACCCAGGAGGATGGGGTGGTGAGTGGGACAGATGAGGCCTGTGGGAATGGGCAGTGGCTGTTTGGAGGGGTCCCCAGTAGAGGACCCCTTATCATGCTCATTTGATAAGGAGTGGGCCCTGGAGACCCACCCGAGCTGCGATTCCTGGAGACGGGCCAGGGGCCGGGGCTTCCTCCAGGCCTGATAGTTCTTGAGCAGCTATTTCCAGCTCCTGGGAGGTGGGGGCCGAGCTCCAGACGCCCCACCCAGTGGCAGTCTGAACACTGTGGGTGTCTACCTGCCTCCTGGCCACGCCGTGAGTCTGTCCACATGAGGGGATGGTTGAGCTGTCCCTGGGGGTGGGGATTCAGGGGTGGACCTCTGAGCTGGTGGCCCCTGTGAGCCTCAGTCTCTCCCTGTCTGAGCAGGGGGCTGGCCTGGAGCACAGCGCACGCTTCCCAAGCTTAGAGTTTGGGGCAGCTTGACCCCACCAGTCCCAGTGACAGAGACAATACGCTTGCCTGCTGGTGGCTGCTGCTCCAGGGTGCTGCTCATAGCCAGATCTCAGCCATTTGTGCTGGGTCTGGGCCCACCCTCTGTGGCCACTTGGAGCAGCTGGGCTGGCTGGCTCTTGGGCCAGGGTTGGTGGAGGACAGAGGCCTCCAGGGCCCGGGGTGGTACAGGAGGGCACATAGCCCTGTCGGGATCCCATGGGCCCCCATGAACTCCAGGGCCCCCAGAGCGGCCCCAGGCCCTAGTCATGGCAGGTATGTTCAGAGCCGCTGTCACCCAGCAAGGTGAGCTGTCCTTACCGAGATGGCGCTCATGGGGCCTGGCCTTTCATGGTGTCAGGTGTGTGGTTGTCCTCCTACGGAACCGTCCGTGGCACTAGGCCAGCACTCAGAACGCTGTGTGCCTGATTTGCTGGATCTGTGTGGCAGCTCAGGGCTCTGGGCCTGGGTGTGGGATCCTGGGGCCTCGGTGGGCAGGGGTGCACTGGTTAACAAACTACCACACTCAGCACCTTAGGACGGCAGCTCATTCTCTCCCAGGCTGGCAGTCGTAAGCCCCACCTGGGCCTCAGGGGCTGAGATCGGAGTATCTCCAGGCCGGGATCCTCAGAGGCTCAGGGGAGAACACGTGCCCTGCCTTCTCCAGTGTCTGCAGATGCTCCGTCCCTGACTCGTGGCCCCTCCTCCATGTTCACAGCTAGAAATGGCCCGTTCTCACGGCATTGCGTCTTCCTGGCCCCCTCTTCTACGTCTGGAGACCCCTGAGATGACACTGGGCCCATCCAGATGCTCTCTGGTCCCAGCACGGCCCATGGGGACTTGGCACCCCTAGGAATCAGAGCCCAACCGCCCTCCCTCACTCCCCGCACCAAGCCTGGGAGAGCTGCACTCACACCCAGAGTCTGCACCCAGGCCGGCAGTGGTGTTGGGCGAGTGCCACTCCCCAGATGCAAGTTGTGTTGATGGTGGGGTTCTGGCAGGAGTGTTAAGGGCTGAACTGTGTCCCTGAATCCCTGTGCTGAAGCATTGACCCTCAGGACCTCCAGGTGGGCCTCATTTGGAAACACAATCATTGCATTAATAGTGAAGCTAAGTGGTGGTTATGCCTGAGTGGGGTGGACCCTAACCCAGGGGATCGGAATCCTTGGGGAAGGTTGTAGACACAGTGCACCCGGGGAGACTGGGACTTACAGCCTGGTGCCCGGGATCCGCTAGCAACTGGACAGGCCCCAGGATAGACCCTGCTGCGCCCTGGGGAGCCTCCTGCCCTCCCGTCCACCCCAGGGGCCCCTTCAGAGCTTGGTCATCAGAGGTCAGGCCTGACCACTCATCTAAACTCCAGGCGGGGTTGCTGCGGGGCTGGGCGCTCCCCCTGCTGCGGTCCTGTAGAGGAAAGTAGGATGCAGGCAGCAACGTGGCTCCCTTTGGCAAAGGGCCTTGGGGTTTGCGGGGCCCTGGCCCCGGAGCCAAGCGCTGCTGGAGACCTGAGGTCAGCTCGTCGCTTGCGGAACCACAAAGCTGGGCGTTTGCAGATGGGGCAGAGGCCCGTGCTGAGGGCCCCAGGAAAGAGCGTGGGGGAAATGCACACTGTGGGGACCCCAGCCTCCCCTTCTGGAGGGGCCCAGCCAAGGCTTCTGGGGAGGCCTCTGAGGGGCCGCTGGCCGTGGGAACTGTGGCCTCCTGGCGCCCGCTCCCCCCTCGGCCAGGGAAAAGTGGTGAAGAGGAAGACACCACTGAGACCACAAGCCCAGACGCCCCCAGGGCCCCGGGCCTTGGAGAGACAGCCACATCTGGAGGGTTGCTCAGATCCATGGGTTGCTCTGCTTCTGTGTGCACGTCCGAAGGGCCTGGCCGACGACCTCAGGAGCCAGGGTCTCCCCACCCAGGGACCAAGACGCTCCCAAACACCCTCGGGAGCGGTCCTTTCGTAAAAGCCTCAAGGCTTCAAGCATTCTTTAGGCTTTAGTCACAGTGGTGACCAGAGCAGTCTCTGGCCAGCAGCCATCTGTAATGAGCCCTGGAGGTACTCCCATTGCTGCCCTCTGTGCAAAGGACACCGGGCTGGTCCCGGTGGGTCACCCTGTGGGGGGTGGACTCCCTCCCTCCCCTCCTTCGAGAAAAGGCTAAAGAACCGCCTTTGGAAAGGCCCCATGTGGCACCTTTTGCTGGTGGTGACCGCGCACACCTCCATGGACACAAGCGGGCAGGTGGGGCGGCTGCAGGCTGTGCGGAGTGTCTGCTTGGGCTCTGCTGTTGGCTAGCTCATGACCTTGGGTGTGCCTTGGGGTTCTCAGCTGTGAAGCCAGCCTCCTGCCCACTCTGCTGGGGTCAAACTTGACCGACACAAGAGAAGTGCCTAGAAGCAAAGGGCATCATCGTGAGTATGTTTCTGTCTTTGCCTTGCCCAGCAGGAAGCTCCAAGCAGAGGGTGTGACCCAGCTCAATCTGCCTTGGCGGCTCTGGGCACTCCCTGAATGTGTTGGTTTCTTTCGATATTTCCTCTTCCTCTCTCCACTCATTATTCATTTCTTATTAATCCCTTTTATTAATATACTTCACCTGTGGGCTTCTAGGTGGTGCAGTGGTCAAGAACTCACCTGCTGACGCAGAAGATGTAAGAGAGGTGGGTTCGATCCCCGGATTGGGAAGCTTTCCTTGGAGGAGGGCATGGCAACCCACTCTAGCATTCTTGCCCGGAGTATCCCATGGAAAGAGAAGCCTGGTGGGCTACAGTCCATGGGGTCGCAGAGTCAGACACGATTGCAGAGACGCAGCACGCACACATACTTCATCTACATAAGATTTGCCAGTTTAAAGTGTAAAACTCAGTGGTTCTTGATACTCGTGACAGATTCTAGAGTCAGGCAGCCAGTATCACAGCCAGTTTTGAAACGATTCATTATTCGCTGAAGGAGAGCCCCCAGCCCTCGGCCAGCACTTCCTCAGCCCCTCTCCCTAGGCAACCACCTGCCCATGTTCTGTCTTGGTGGAATTGCCTGTTCTGCACATTTCATGGAGGGGCAACCACACAGTATGTGTCTTTCTGCGTCTGGCTTCTGTCACTGAGTGGGATGTTTCTGAGGATCACCCGTGTGTAGTATATATCAGCGCTTCCTTCTATGGCTGAATCAGACTCACTGTGTCGATGGACGACTCTAGGGTCATCCACTTCTCTGTTGGGCGTTTGGGTTGTTTTATCACTTTGGGCTAGTGTGAATCACGCTATGAACACGTGTGCAGAAGTTCTTGTGTGGACGTTTCCCATTATATCGGGTGCCCACCTGGGTCTCATGGCAGCTCTGCGTCTGTCCTCTGGAAGAAGCACCGTAACTGTTTTCCCCGGGGCCGCGCCGTTCCTGTCCCCACCAGCAGGGCACAGGCTTCCATGACCACATCCTCCCCAACACGCGTCATTTTCTGGGGTTGGTTTGTTTTGTTTCTTGATCCTGGTCTTCCTAGTGCGTGCGAGGTGGTATCTTATTGTGGTTTTAGTTTGCATTTTCTGAGTGAGTGATGATGTTGAGAATCTTTTCATTTGCTCACTGGCCACTTGTGTATCTCCTTTGGAGAAATGTCTGTTCAAATCCTTTACCCATCTTCCTATTGTTGCGTTGTTTGAGTTCTCTGGGTATTCTAGACCCCTTTACCACTCCTTTATCAGAAACCTGATTTGCAAACGTCTCCTGACCTGCAGGTTGCCTTCTCCTTCTCCTGGTGGTGCCTTTGCAGCACAAGTTGTTTGGTTTTTTTTTTTTTTTTTTAGCTTATTTATGTTTTGGTTGTGCTGGGTCTGCATTGCTACGCACCCAGACTTTCTCTAGTTGTGGTGAGTGAGGCCCGCTCTTGGTTATTGTGCACAGGCTTCTCGTTGCGGTGGCTTCTCTTGTTGCAGAGCTCAGGGTTTCCGAAGTTGCAGCGCACAAGCCCAGCAGTTGTGGTGCATGGATTTACCTGCTCCGTGGCACATGGAGCCCTCCTGGACCAGGGCTTGAACCCATGCCCCCTGTATTGGCAAGTGGACTTTTATGCCACCAGGGGTCTCTTAGCATGTTAGTTTTTAGTTTGCCGAAGTCATTTATCTCTTTTTTTTCTTTTGTCATCTATGCTTTGGGTATCTTGATTCCTTTTTTTAATCCGACTGTAATGGACACATTTTGTAAGGTGAATCCTTCACGGGTCATTCCCTGAGGGTGGTGGGGAGCGCAGGCTCGGTATTGGCTCAGTAGTGGCTGTCAGCGGAGCTGAAGGAGGCCGAGGTGGTCAGGGAAGGCTTCCTGGAGGGAGAGGCTGGTCCTTCTCGCTGCGGCGTTGGGACCTGGCCCCTTCAGCTTGGCGGGGCTCCCTGGGGCAGAAGTGGGGACCCAAAGTGTCCTCCAGGTGTGAGGCTGTCTTCCTCTGCTGTACCTGCCTGCCCTCCAAGCCCCTCGTTTCTGAGCCTACCCCCGGAACAGCGAGCAGAGACGGAGGGCTGGAAGCACACAGGGTAATTAATTTTGACTTACAGAAGCTGTATTAAATTGGATAGAAACTGGCGAAAATAGGATTAGGAGAGGAGCTGAGCCAAGAGCAAACAGAAGGAAAAGTCCCCGGGCCGGGCAGCTCAGCCGTGTCCTCGGACGCGGAGGCGAGAGAAGGCCTGGACATTTCTGGGCGATCGCGTCATGTCCGAGGCTCGGCCTCCCATCGCCACCCCGCTGGAGGCAGCCAGCCCCAACCGGGAGCTGGGAAGGCAGCCGCTTCCCTCCCTGCAACGGCTTATCTGCGCTGAGCTCACTGAGTCTGAGGATTAATTTGGAAACAATTAAAATTCTGTGCAAAACAAGTCGCGGGCTGGGCTACCCAAGGGCTGGCACGCACGGGGCCCTTTCACCACCAACGCAGAAATCTAATTAGTGCGGGATTAAGGCGGCCACAAACCAGCAAGCAGGGGACCCCGCTCTCAGAAGACAGCTGAGCTCCAGCGCGCCGCACCGTGGGCTGGCGGCAGACAGGGCAACGGCCGGCCGGGCTGGCGTCTCGGGCCCCCGGCATGCCGACGGCTGGGCCCACAGGCTCCCCGCTCCCCAGCCTGCCAACCAAGGCCATCTGCACCCACATGGATGGACAGCAGAGCCATCTGAGTCCCAGGCGGAAGGTGCGGGAGGGGCTGGGGGTCCGCCTGGACAACCTTCTCTCTAACTGCATCTTCAGGAATTGTGGGGACCCTGCCACTCTTGGTGGGGCCCCTGAGATGCTCACGGTTGTCTCACTATGGTCTGGAGGAACCAGGGTTTGGCTGAGACAGTGGAGCCCAGTGGCCCGCCCCCCCTAGGGTGTGTGAGCTTGGTAATCAGGTCACCTGGAGTCCAGGTGTGTGAGGGCAGGGCCGGCCCATCTGCAGACATGGCCTGAGGAATGCCAGCAGCTGTCCTGGACCAGCCCTTGGGGCAGCCTCCGGGGGCGGGCGTGGCCGCGATTCCCTGTGCCCTGGAAGTCTGTGGGGAAGCTGTCCTCCCCGGGGTGTGGTCGACACCTGCCCTTCCCTGCACGTGGACAGGTCTGGGGCCAGGGTGTGTGAGAGTCCCAGGCAGCCTCATGGCCAGTCTACAAGGGCATCCCGCCCTGGGTTAGAGACCCTCTGAAGGTACAGACTCACCTCCCAGGGCAGTGCTCTGACAGTTTCTCTGTCCCTCAGGCTCCTCACTGGGTCGAGGGCAACACACCACCTCCCCTCCGCCAGGCCCCCCGGCCTGGCCAGAAAAACAGCCTCTGCACCCGGACTCCCAAGGCGGATGCAGGGTGTTGGTCTGAGGGTCTCTGAAGCTCTTCTCCACCCTGTGCTCAGAGCAGGGCATGCACACGTGTGTGGAGTGTGTGTGCTGCCATGTGGCGGACCAGCAGCTGGGGGGGTGGTCTGTGTGCAGACATCTCCCACCACCTCAGGTCTGAGAACACCGTCTCTGGGGGGCCTTCCAGGCGCAGGGGTGGAGGCTGGGGGGTGAGCCGTGGGGGACCCGGGGCAGCCCTGGCCTCACCCCTATGAGCTGGCAGGGCTGATACTCAGGGTGGCTGGGGCCCAGGAGCTGGTGGCAAGGGTGGGGCAGGGTGGGAGTGGGGGTCGTAGGTCAGACCCCGAGGGAGGTATAAAGACTCCAGTTCTGGGGGCAGGAACCTGACCAACGAGCTCAGACTGAGCTGAAGAACCACGGAGGAATCTGAGCCCCCTGACCAGACCTGGAGGGCTGGATGGGGTGCAACACAATGCCCACTGCCTATCCCTCAAGGCAGCCTTGGCCACCAGAACCCCCTGAGCACCAGGGTGTTCCAAGGAGGGCTGCAGGGGAGAGGAGGGCCTCCATCCTTCCCGAGGAGACCCAGGAGGTCAGGGCGAGAGGGCATCCTTGGGCCCCGCCTTGAGCTCTGCGTGTGCTAATGAGTTTGAACTCTGGCCCTGGCTCCAGCCCGCTGGCGGGGTCGTCCCAGAAGGAGCTGGGTTATCAGCCCACCCGCGGGCTCCACGTGAGCCGCTACTGGCCTCTCTGGGGCTTGGAGCCAGGGTACACCAGGAACTGATAGATTAGTTGGCCGCAGCCCTCCCCAGCAGGCAGGCCTGGCGCCAGGGGAGCGGAGGACAGACCCAGCAGACACTGCCCCCAAGTTGGGAGAGGGACCCAGTTAGCCAGGGTTTGCAGCCAGGCTGATGCAGGTTCAGAGACATGGAGACCTTGATCCTTGACCCGTGTCCCCTCCACCCAGAATGAATCGGCTCTGCCGTCGAGACCCCCGGATTTCACTTCTAGCCATGGTGTTGGGGGTTCCCTGAACTTCCAGCAGTGAATTCTGTGCCCAGGGGCCTGTCGAGGGTGCAGTGCGGAAGGCTGTGTCCCTCACCCCGCTGTGACCCTCACCAGGCTTCCAGGTGACCTGAACACACTTCTGCTTCTGGGCAAACCCCAGCAGAGAGAGGGAAGCGGGGTTTTCCTGGCTGGAATGCAAGGTGCGCAGAGGGTTCTAGTGGCCAAGGCCACCTTGGGGGATGGGCAGTGGGCGTTGTGTTGCACCCCATCCACCCCTCCAGGTCTGGTCAGGGGGCTCAGATCCCTCCATGGTTCTTCAGCTCAGCCTGAGCTCGTTGGTCAGGTTCCTGATCCCAGAACTGGGATCTTTGCACCTCCCTCAAGGTATGACCTACGACCCCCCACCTCCCCCCGCCCTACCCTTGCTCCAGCCTGGGCTCAGCTCTGCCCAGATGGGCCTCACCCTGGAAGGTGTCCTTTGTCTCTCCTGCCCAGGCGCGGCGTGGCGGGCTTCCTGACTGCCCAGCACCCGGCTCCTAGCACCAGGACGGTGGGAGCTGGGTCCAGGGGATGCAGCCAGCAGGCACCGGTAAAGGTGAGTCCATGGAGGGGGCTCTCCTTTCCCTCCCTGGGGGCCAGTCATGCCTTCCCTGACCCAGCCCCAGAGGGCTGCATGAGGAGTGATTTCACTTCCTGATCTGCCTGGAAAACACCCTGGAGTCCAGTTGGCAAGCAGCCAGGGCATCTCTATAGGACGTTCCTTCTGCTTCCAACAAGAGCAAGCCCAGAGGCCCCACCCTGCTGGACGTGCAGTGGAATTCCATGGGGTGACTCATGGGTGCCCAGCTCCCAGTTCTGTGGGGCTGGGGGTGGGGATGCAGAGCTGGTGGGCAGGCAGCCCCTTCTGGTGCATGAGGGCCCTCCATCAGGACGTCCCAGGCCAGGGACCCAGGCTTCTGCTTCCTTGAGGGAGCGTAGCGCAGCTGGGAGCCTGGAGGCCCACCCCAGGGCGTCTGGGTTGGGCAGGAACCTCAGATAAGACCCTCCTTGTCCCTCAGCCCTGAGATGCTGGCTGGGGCTGGAGGCCGCTGACACTGTGTGCTGCTTGGCCAAGTCGGGGACTGATTGCAGACATTAGGCCTCCTCGAGGAGCTGCGGAGCTGCCCTGAGGGGCAGCTCAGGCTAACGCCAGACCAGCCTGCTGGGCACTTCAGGGTCCTCGCCAGGCCTCGGTTTCCTCCTTGTGGGACGTGTCCTGCCCCACAGCACGGGCTGTCTATCCACCGAGCGAGGAGCTGACGGGGAGCGGTGGAGACCTGCCTCCCAGGTGGTCCCCGGTGCCTCGGGTCTCTCAGAGTCTCAGTCCTCAGATGTGAAGTGACCGCACCGACCCCTGGCCTTGCTGAGGGCAGGACAAGACCCCACATGTGCAGAGTGGTCACAATGAGTGTTAATCGGGAGGCAGAGGAGACGGGAGCCAAACACCCTGGGTTTGAGTCAGTGCAGCCCCACCAAGCGGGAGTGATCCTGACCTGACCCCGAGCCTGTTTCCCTGTCTGTAAAAGGGGCGCCAGCACCCAGCCCCCGGGCCGGCATGGGATCCAGACTCAGTGGAGACCGGAGTGCTGGGATGGTCGGGGGCTGGGGACAAAAAGGGTCTGTGTGCCCACCCCCAGGTCACAGCCAGATGCAGACACTCCAGTGGCCTTGCCTGCAGGCAGGGAATGTGGGTGGACATGCTGGTGTCTGGCAGGTAACGGGACCCCGTGGGCCAGGGCTCACCTGGGATCAGCTCACCAACTGGGATGCCAGGCACCCCTGAGAAGCCACCGTCCCTGGGGCATTGAGGCTGATGTCCCCATGGACACAGCTGAGGCCCAGGGGGTGCCCTCGGAGGAGAGGTGCAGTCAGTGTCCATGTCTCTTGGGAGCAGGGCGGTGGCCTCTGGTCCAGGCACGCTGTCCCATGCCCCAGCCCCTCTCACGCAGCGTGGCAATGTGGTCAGGACCCCTCACCTGAAAGGATGCGACAGGCTTCCCGCCCACCTGCCTCCAGAGACACAAGCTGTTACGTTAGAAGACCAAAGGCAAGGAGCCAGTCGGAAAACTTCTTTGAGGACAGTCTCCTTTCTGAAACATCAGAACTGTTGACTTCGCCTCGTCTTGGTGCAGTCTAAGGCACAGCATGGTCAGCCGTTGGACAGTTAGGACTTGAAGGGGCCACTCGGCTGCTGCCCTGCAATGTGGCCTGTCCACATCGAGATGAACCATCCATGTGACATGCTCGCCAGGTTTGCAAGACCGAGAGCAAGAATGTAACATGGCAGCCCATGTGATGGGACATTACACAGCCAGAAGAGGGAATGAAGCGCTTACACAGGCTACCCCACGGTGAACCTCAAAGACGCAATGCTCAGTGAGAGAAGCCGGATGCGGAAGACTGTGGTTCACGTACGGGAAGCATTGACAACAGGCGTGTCCATGGAGGGAGAGCGTGGCTCAGTGGTGCCTGGGCTGAGAGGGGAGCGGGTTCTGGGCAAGGCTGCTCTTTGTGGGGATGAAAATGTTCCAAAGCTGACTGTGGAGGGACTTCCCTGGTGGTCCAGTAGCTAAGACTCTGTGGAGCACAGTGCAGGGCATCTGGGTACGATCCCTGAGTGAGTAAGGTCCTGTGGGTCACAACTAAGATCCACCACAACCAAACAAACAAAGTATTTTAAAAGTAAAAAATAAATAAAATTGAGATGGCTCCATCGCTCTGAATATATTAAAATCTACCGAAGTGCAGACTTTCAGTGGGTGAACTGTATGGTATGTGATTTATACCTCAGTAAAACTGGTTTGAACATCTGTGGGACCTCCCTGGGGGCCCAGTGGTCAAGACCCTGCCTTCCATTGCAGGGGGTGCAGGTTCAATCCCTGGTCGGGGAACTAAGATCCCACATGCCTCCTGGCCGAGGAAGCAAAACATAAAACAGAAGCGATGTTCAAATAAAGACTCTGAAGGTAGTCCACATCAAAAAATGTAAGCCATTTCATTAATAGTTTTAGTATTAATTACCCACGGCAGTGATGGTATTTTGGATGCACTTGGTGATGCCATCTCAGATGGGAAAGATGAGGACGGAGGATGTTCTGAGACGGGCGGCAGTGATGCTGGTGCCACAGTGAGGACGTGCCTGAGCTGAGCATCCGGAAATGGCTCCTGGCCTCCAGCGGCTCCTGACACTCAGCGGCATTTGGGCTTTAGGACCGGGTGCTGCCTGCCCTGTACCGTGTGGCCTGGGCTCTGTAAGCTGCTCCGTGTTTGTCAGAGGTGGCTTCCTGACTCGGGGGCTCTGCTCACATCCTGGGACGCTGCACAGGCCCCTCAAAATCCACCCAGAACCTCAGAAAGTGACTTTGCTCTGGAAATAGGGTCTTTGCAGTCGAAGTAGGTTATGTTGAGGTCGGACTGGTATGGTCGGGGGAGGGTGGCTGATGTCCTTGTGGAAAAAGGGAGAGCCGAAAGACACTGGGGAGGAGGGTGGCTATGTGACCACAAGGCAGAGGCTGGAGGGAAGTGGCCACAAGCCCGGGGACGCCGGCCACCCAGAGGCTGGACGAAGCCGGAAGGGCCGTCCCTAGAGTCTTGAGTGAGCCCGGCCTTGCAACACTTCGATTTTGGACATCGGGCTGCAGACGTCGAGAGATTAGTGTTGTTGTTTCAGGCCATCCAGCCTTATAGTCCTTTGGTCCAGTGGTCCCAGGACTGAGTGGCTGACCAGCCCACCCCCTGTTGGCAAGGCTCCCAGACCAGCCCAGATCTGGGCCACTGGGTGTGAGTGAGGCCGCTCTCCACAGGCATGGTGAGCCTGTGAGTCTGTGCCACGGGGTGAGGGTGGGGCTGGGGCGGGGCGGCATCGCCCTGTGGCGGGGCCCGGAGAGGCCGCTCTCCTTGCAAGGCACCCGCCGGCCCCGACAGCCCCTCCCCTGGCGGGCTGCACCTCCCGGTTTAAATTGCTGCCTGGTCGGGTTCCCGCTGCTCCCCGGCGGCCCCCCTGGCTTGGCAGTGAGGTGTCCTGGTCTCTTTTTCCAGCGGGTGTGGGCCGAGCGGAAAATGACCTCAGAGGGTGGGGAGGCCGGGGAGGCCTGTAGAGCTCTGAGGGCACCCTGGGGGCTGGGCTGGGGTCCTCTGCTGGGAGCCCTGCCACAGGCACTGTGCCCCAAGCCCTGGGCTCTGGGCTGAGCCTGGACCCTCGTGCTCACAGCCCTTGAGAAGACCCCTTGCCACTCAGCCTGGCCTGTGTCGACCTGTACCAGGGCCTGTCTGGGAGAAGGGGGTTGGGGGCTGGGTGGGGGGCACTCCCATGACCTAGACGCCTGAGGACGCAGCAGGACTCAGGTGGGAGCACTTGCCTGTGTCCTTGGCCTCAGGAGGCCTCAGGTGGAGGTGGAGTGGTCACAACCTGTGGCCCTGGGCCGTGGGGGGAATATGAGGCTTCCTGGCAGGATGGCCCTTCACTCAGGGTCCTTCCGAGAAAGAGAACTCCTCCCAAGGCGCTTTCATCAGGGGAAGCTGAGTTCCCCTCGATGGGGGCGTGGAGCAGGGTGATGTGTGCAGGGATGGGCAGCAGCCGCCTGGCCCCCCCAGGCAGGAGGGAGGGGAGGGGGAGTGGTGTGGGCAGAGCTGGTGGGCCGGGCCTACAGTCTCCCTCCAGGCCCCCTCCACAGGGCTAGGGGTAGTGTGGGGCCAGCGGAGCTGCTGCCTGGGGCTCAGAGTTTAGGGAGACACCCAGGACAGGTGCTGGGTGCAGCCGGTGAACTGGGTGCCCAGCCTCCATGGCTGGGGCCAGGCTTGGGGGGCGGGGGATGAGCAGCCCCCCTGGGTGGAGGGAGGAGGTGCTCTGGTGGAGGCTGGCGATCCTTGGTGCTCCTCGGCAAGCGGCCACCTCTTCCCTTGGGTGTCTCTTCCATCTCTTCTGAAGACTTGGCGCTCGATTTGGGGCTGGCCAGGGCAGTCCAGGATGACCTCATCCAGGGAGCCTTAGCTTCATTGTGTCTGCAAAGACCCCTTTCCCAAACATGGCCCCATCACAGGTTCTGGTGAACACAGATTTGGGGGCACCATTCAGCACCCCCTGGCCAGGCACACAGAGGGATCCAGACATGATAAGGACTGGAATTCACCCAGGGCCTTCCTGTCCTGGGTGCCCGTTACCCGGGGGGACAGAAGTTGCTACTTGACGTCTGAAAGAGAGAGCCCAGGAAGCTGTGGGGCCACGTGGAATGCGCTCAGCTGTAGGACCCCCTCACCGAGTTCAGAGGCAGGTTAGGATGACTCAGGACTTAGGCGAGGCTTCTGTCACCATGAACCCCTGAGAAAGGAGCTGAAGGCTCTGCACCATCCCCCGGACTCCAGCCAGACCACTGCCTCCCAGGCCCTGTTAATCTGGTTCATTTGTCCATCCATCCATTCACCCAAACATCCACCTGTCCCCCATTCACCTGGCCACCAATCCATCCATCTGACCATCTGTCCATCAGTCCATCCGATCGTCTGTCAGTGTTTGTCTGTCCCTCTCTCAGCCTGTCCCTCAGTGTCTGACCTTGAATGACTGATGAGTGGGTGGAGAGGGGAGCCCCAGACAGACCACACGGTTCACCCTCCCCGCTAGGGCCTCAGCCCTCCCTGCCGCCAGGCAGGCGGCCCAGCCTGCAGCTGTGGGCCCTGGGTGGGAGTCTGGACCTGCTTGCTCTGTCGCTGCAGTTGAGAAGTGTTTCCAGTTAACAGCAGCGTAATTACTCACCCGCCTTNTCCTGTCCTGGGTGCCCGTTACCCGGGGGGACAGAAGTTGCTACTTGACGTCTGAAAGAGAGAGCCCAGGAAGCTGTGGGGCCACGTGGAATGCGCTCAGCTGTAGGACCCCCTCACCGAGTTCAGAGGCAGGTTAGGATGACTCAGGACTTAGGCGAGGCTTCTGTCACCATGAACCCCTGAGAAAGGAGCTGAAGGCTCTGCACCATCCCCCGGACTCCAGCCAGACCACTGCCTCCCAGGCCCTGTTAATCTGGTTCATTTGTCCATCCATCCATTCACCCAAACATCCACCTGTCCCCCATTCACCTGGCCACCAATCCATCCATCTGACCATCTGTCCATCAGTCCATCCGATCGTCTGTCAGTGTTTGTCTGTCCCTCTCTCAGCCTGTCCCTCAGTGTCTGACCTTGAATGACTGATGAGTGGGTGGAGAGGGGAGCCCCAGACAGACCACACGGTTCACCCTCCCCGCTAGGGCCTCAGCCCTCCCTGCCGCCAGGCAGGCGGCCCAGCCTGCAGCTGTGGGCCCTGGGTGGGAGTCTGGACCTGCTTGCTCTGTCGCTGCAGTTGAGAAGTGTTTCCAGTTAACAGCAGCGTAATTACTCACCCGCCTTTGGACGGGGTTGGGGGTGGCCTCAGGGTGGGAAGATGTGTTTGCTGGTCCAAGCTAATTCAGACCAGGGAGAGGACAGAAAGGCTGGACGAGGGAGGTTTGGGCAGAAGTTTGAGGGCGCAAGGAGGTGGCTGTGAAAGTGCCAGAAGTTCGAGGGCGCCAGGTAGGAGAGACTCCTGCAAGCTCCCAGCGTCCATCGGTCCAGGCTCTGCAGGGGCCTGAGGGCACGGTGCCAGCCTGGGGGGCGTGGGTTGGCTGAAGAGGGGGAGCTGCTGGCCAGGGCCCTGGGAACCCAGCAAGAGGGTGCTGGGCCCAGGGTGGGGCTGACTTCACGGCACAGACACATCACCAGGGCCTCTGGCCCTAAGTGGATGCTCCCTGGGGTGTAGTGACCTCTGACTCTGACCAGACACCCTGTCTTCAAGTTCCTGAAACCAGCATGGATGAGCCAAGGCTGCTAGTCTTGGAAGTGATCCCCGGGCTGCCCAGGGGGCCGGTCTGGAGCCTTGAGGGGAGAGTTGGCCACAGCAGCTGCAAGGAGTCCAGCACCTTGGCTTTAGATGAGACCCTGGTTTTGGGAGGGATTGTGAGCAGGGGAGGACGTTTGCCACCCACACGGCCACTTCACGCTCCCAGACTCCCTGGGAGGTGCCGGGGTGGTGGGGCACCGAGGCTCTGGGCCATGCAAGTGGGGAGTGGCAGGGCCGACGTTCTTGGCTGCCACTGTGGACAGAGGCCAGTGAGAGGCAGGGGTGGGTAGGCCCGTCCAGAGCCCCATCCTGGGGGCCCCTCAAACCGGCCGGCAGCCCCAGGAGCTCGGTGAGCAGGCCAGCGGCCTCTTCTGTGGTCCTGCCGAGCCACGTGTGCTCGGACGGTGGCCTGAAGTCCCTGCCTCCCGACGTGGGCCTTGGTGGACAACAGAGCCCTGTGTGGACTGGATGAATGGGCATGAGGGTGGGGAGGGGCTTGCACAGGGGGCCTGCCAGCCTGCTGTTAACCCCTTAGGGCTGGGTAGGGAGCGGAAGAGGGAGCAGCTTCCCTCATTTGCTTTGCTTTTCACTCCCAGGAGAGGACCTGCATTCATTAAGCACCTACTGTATGCCTGTGTGCTCAGGAATGATCCTCTAGCCCTGCTCTCTGCCCTGCACCAGGGACCCACAGAGGGCACTGCCAGCCCCACAGGGGTGCTTCCCTCTGCTTCTGCCACAGCTGGCCAGCCCAGGAGCCCTCTGGACACTGGACAGGCCGCGGGAATTGGCACATAAGCACTCAGGCTTCCAACCCCACAGATGCGCTGGAGTCCCTCACTGGCTGCTGTTCCTGCCCTGTCCTCTCCCCACTGCAAACAAGCTCCAGGAGTTGAGGCCTTTTCTGGGGTTCCCCTCTGGCACTACTGCCCAGTGGCCCAGAGGGCCAAGCCAGGATCCCCACTGCCCCCCCATGTGCTGCTTCATGTGGGATCTCAGAGAGGGAGGGGGCTGGGAAGCTTTGCCTTGTTCCCCACCTGCCCGTGGGCCCCCAACTTCAGGGAGGGGTGTGAGAGACCACCCCTCCATGCCCTGGGGCTCATCAGGCTGTCCCTCTCACCCTGGGAGACCTCAAATGTGAGGGAGACAGTCCCGACCGGGAAGGGGGCTGTGTGTCCAGCAGCTGCCAGGAGGGGACCCTGGAGCAGAGTCCCAGGGAAGTCGCCCCGTGGCTGTAACTCAGGTTGCCGTGTGCAGCACTCCGCCCCGAGCATGTAATCACCCCATTTCCGACAGCCAGTCATCGCTGCTCACTTGTAATTAGCAGAACCTGCTCCCCTTGCCACCAACCTCAAGCTCCAGCCAGCAACTTCCGAAGGAAGCCACGATGTCTGCGGGGACCACAGGCTTCCTGCAGGAGAGCCAGAGTCCTGGAGGCGCCAAAATGAGGAGGGGGCGGAAGGGGGGCTGCCTGGAGGTGGCTCGGGAGGGGTCCGAAGGGGCGCTGAGAGCCGGATGCGCCTGCAGATGCCCTCGTCCCTGGGAGATTTGTGTGTTCCCTGCTTTGGGGATTTGGGACAATTTCGTGCAGCCATTTGGGGTTTTCTCTGGTAATTGCTGGTTACCACCCGTGACTGATCGGAGGTACCAAGGCCAGAGGGCCAAAGGCTGGCGGCACCTGGTTGGTGGGGCCTGGAGGGTCCTGGGCAGGCCCGGCCTCCACCCACAACAGGTGGTTTCTGCTGCGAGGCAGGGGCTCAGCCCAGGGCATCCCCATCCCATCCCACCAGCCAGGTGATCCCCAACATCCCCCTGCACCTCCATGGGGTCCCCTGTCCTCCCTGCGTGGCCGTCGGCCATGGAGGTTCCGGGAGCCACCAGGGCAGCAGCCACCATGACACATTTCGTGACTCAGTTGCTGTGCTGGGTTCGGGGTCGGGTCGGGGCTCCAGGGAGCGTAGGTGCTCACGTGCAGCGGCGCCCACCCATGCCCAGTGCCCTCCGTGTGCTCGGCCCTCTTTCTGGGGCTGTCACTGTGGGCGCAGCGCATTTGAGCGCACCAGGGTCCTGACTGAGGCAGACTTCTGTCCCCACCGCTGCCGCCCCCTGGGCTTTAGTACTGCAGGGAGGAGGTGTCGGTCTTAGCCGAAAGCTGTTATTTTCTTCTCTTGCTCGTGGCCATCAGTCAGCTTTTCTGTGTATAGACTTGGCCCTGGTGCCAGCAGAACCCCCGGAAGGAAGACAGAGCCAGGTGCCCAGCTTCAGAGGTGATCGTGGATGATGAGAACTTTTGCACCGGAGGACTAAAGGCCTCCTGCCTCCTCAGGAGGACGACAGGCTCTGGGAAGGCTGGTCTGACCCCCTGCACGGCCTTCAGCTTCAAGGTCGGGCCTCGGGCATCTCTGGTCTTGCTCACGTTCTTCATCTTTTGCATAAAGCTTGAAACTGTATTATACAAACAAGACAGGCTTATCACAAACCTCTTTAGAATGTGCAGCTACAGTAAAGAGAGCTCCAAGATTTCTACTGTGGCCCCCAAACACACATGTGTGACCCCGGGGATCTCTGGGGTTCGTAGCTCTCCAGAAGACTTTCCTATAAATGCAGCTGGAATGTTCATTTTATTGTTGTTTAGTCACTCAGTCGTGTCCAACTCTTTTCGACCTCATGGACTGCAGCACGCCAGGCTTCCTTGTCCTTCACCATCTCCTGGAGCTTGCTGAAACTCATGTCCGTTGAGTCAGTGATGCCATCCAACCATCTCATCCTCTGTCGGCCCTTTCTCCTCCTATCTTCAATCCTTCCCATCAGCTGAGTCTTTTCCAGTGAGTCAGCTCTTGGCATCAGGTGGCCAAAGTATTGGAGCTTCAGCATCAGTTCTTGCAATGAATATTCAGGGTTGATCTCCTTTAGGATGGACTGGTTTGATCTCCTTGCTGTCCAAGGGACTCTCAAGAGTCTTCTCCAGCACCACAGTTCAAAAGTGTTAATTTTTTGCTGCTCAGCCTATGGTCCAATTCTTGCATCCATACATGACTACTTGAAAAGCCANTGGACTGGTTTGATCTCCTTGCTGTCCAAGGGACTCTCAAGAGTCTTCTCCAGCACCACAGTTCAAAAGTGTTAATTTTTTGCTGCTCAGCCTATGGTCCAATTCTTGCATCCATACATGACTACTTGAAAAGCCATGGCTTTGACTAGACAGACCGTGGTAGCCAAAGTGATGTCTCTCCTCTGCTTTTTAATATGCTGTCTAAGTATGTCATAGCTTTTCTTCTAAGGACCAAATGTCTTTGAATTTTGAATTCTTCCAAAGCATCGTGGGATCAAGTCTCCGTAACCCCAGCGGGCAGCCAGCCTCCAAGGTGGTCCCAGTGGCTCTCATTCCCTGGTGCTCCCACTCGGTGTGGGCCCCGTGCTGAGTAGGGCTAGCCTGTGTGGCAGGCAGGAAACTGCAGTGACAGTGTGCAGTCTGTCTCCAGGTCCTAAAAGCCTCTCTTGGGTCACTCGCCTGAGGGACACTGGCCGCTGGAGGGGTGCTAACCTGCCCACCAGCATTGACCTGCCAGCCCCACAAGTGAGAGCTGGAACCAGTAGAAGCGGACCCTCCAGGGCCTGTCCAGCCTCCAGAGGATACCGCCTAGCCGACAGCGTGACCCTGCCTTCACGAGGACCCAGAGCCAGACCCTCCAGCTGAGCGGCTCCCGGATTCCCGGACTTGAAGCTGTGTGGATAGGGTGTCTAGTTATTTTAAGCAGGTAAGTTTGGGGGCAATTGTTCGCACAGCCCCCCTAGTGTGTTATGCCCTCCCACCCCCAGCAAAGCCCCACAGACGGGATGGTTTATACAGTGGAACTCTCACTGCCCCAGAAAACACAGAGATCCCGACGGCCGAGGCCAGGGTGGGGCAGGGCCGATTCCTCCTGTGGCTTCTCTCCTGGGGGTGCAAACAACTGTTCCCCTGCCCCCACCCCATGTCCCCGCACGTGGTACCATCTGCGCATGTGTGCCCTGATCTCTTCTTCCCACTGGATTAGGGAAGAAGACCCCACTGTACCTTCACCACCTCTTCAAAGACCTTCTCTCTAAATACAAGCGCATCCCAAGGAACTGGGGGTTAGGGGTTCAACATAGGAATTGGGGGCATGCCCAGCCCACAGCAACAGTGAAGAATACACCATACCACCCTTTTTTTCCCTCATTCTGGCCTTTGCCTTAGTGTAGCCTCATTTTGTCCAGTGAATTCCCGTCATCGGCTGGCCCATCCTGTAGAAGCATCCCCCTCTACAGGCGTGTGGGGTGTTAATTTTTGTGCACTGTGGCTGCTGTTGGGTGGCAGGCCACATCGTGCACCCCTGTCCACTTGTGACGTGTTTCAGATCAGACCCTGGGAATATGGGCACCGGGGCAATGGGGGAGGACGTCTCTGGGTTTGCCCTCCCAAACCCTGCACTGTGTGGCCCTCCCAGGTGCAGGAGAGAGGCCTTATTCCCATGTCCATCTTTTATCCCTGCTCACTTGGTAACCGTTTTTCAGTGAGGTTGAAGGTCATGCCCCCAGCAGCCTGCCCCTCCTTGGCCTCAAGCCCCAGCCTGGCCCTAGGAGACGTGCTTAGTAGAATTCCCACCTCACTTGCTCAGAGAGGTAAAGCAACTTGGCCAGAGTCACACAGCTGGTGGCTGCGCTGGACGGGGACTCCGGTCCAAGCCCAGCTGTAGCCAAGAAAGAGGAGGCTCTGTCTCTGGGCTGAAGGGAAGTGGCTCTCGGGGGCAGATCCTGGCCTGGCCGTGGGAGCCCAGCGTGGGACCTCAGGGCGCAGCCGTTCCCACTCCACCAGCTGCGGACCTGTCCGGGGTCCCCTGGGGCCCAGAGCCCAGAAACTTCCCTCTGGGACAACAGGCAGTCTGAGGCTGCAGCCAGGCTGGCCCACTGCGGCCCAATGTATAATTATTAAGGACGTGGGCTTCCAGCGGGGCCAGGGCCTGGAGAGAGGAGCGTCTGAGAGCATGTCAGCCACTGCTTGGGTGCCCGAAGGGTGTTTGCAGGACACCCCACGCTGTGAGGGGTTGGGGGACTGCTCGGGCCAGGGGGCCTGGGGCCGGGGCTCCCCAGCTACCAGCCGGTGACCCCAGAGCCTCCTGCCTGAGCTTGAGCAGCCTCCTCAGACCAGGGGACACCTGCCCCGCCTTCCTCCAGGAACACCTCACCTCTCCTCCCGGGTCGCCTGCCTACCTTCCCCCCAGAATCTCCATCACGCCCTCGCCCCTTCCCTCTGTCACCCGAGAGCTGAAGGCAGATGGCCCTCCCTCTGGCCAGGTGGGAGCCCTGACATGCCGTGCGATCGCCCTGGGGCGCCAACCCGTACCTCAGACAGGGTCTCGTCGCCTCACCCTGAGGCTTCCTGGCCTCTTCGCCATGTGGCCACAGCCCTGCCACACGGAGCTTCCAGTTTTTCTCCCCACCCCCCGGGCACTTGGCATCCATGTGACTGGATGGTCCTCGTGAGCTGGACTTGGGGTGACGGGCTGCCTGGGGGTCCTGTGTGCTCGGAAGGGTCCCGAGCCTGTGACCGCCAGGTTTTCCTCCATGTGCCCTCCTCAGCCCCGTGCCCCCTGGAAACAGTGACGGCCAAGGACCCCCATCCCTTCACGCCCCACCAAGGGCCAACCTCCCAGGACCGCCTGCCCCTGCGTCTCCCGAGCTCAGACTCCCGCCTGCTCCTGGCAGCTCCTCAGGCGATGTAGCCACCATTTGTAACCTTCTCCAGCGCAGGTGGCAGGGCCGCTCCCGAGGTATTGGACACGTCCGTGAAGGACCGGGGTCCGCCCCCTTGGCGTCAGGCGCCACGGCTGGACTGCAGGGTTAGTGCTCTCTTTCTTGGCCGTGTTAAGCACCACCCTTGGCATTCACGGTGTGTGTGGCGTGAGGTAGGGATCTGAGCGTACGGGTGTTTGTGGGTAGACGGTTGTCCCCACACACACACTGGTCGCTTGCCGGAGAACCCTGCTTCCCTCGCCGATTTTCAACGTGCTAAGTTTCCATGTGTGAGACCTGTTGCTGAACCCTCTGTTCCAATCCGTCAACTCAAATCAACCCGCAAAAATGAATTTAACCAGCCTGGTTATGCATGACTCTGAAACAGCTGGTTAATTCAGTGAGAAGAATCACGTGCCAGATGTCAGCGGATCATGTAACCAAGTGGCCGGGTTGCTATTTTCAGTTTCGAGGGGGTACTGAGGGCCGCTCATGCATGATTCACAGGGTGTCACGCACTGACCGCCCCCCGAGGGTCAGGGCCGGACTGGACCGTAGGGTCGTGACAGTGCGTGGACAGACGGTCTGGAAGGAGATGGGCAACCAGGGGGACAGACGCACGAGATCAGAGGACCAGTGCAGGGAGAGGATGCAGTGTGGCAGAGTGGCTGGTTAGGAAGGGCTTCTCGGCATGCATTGTTGTTTAGTCACCAAGTCATGTCCAGCTCTGTGACCCCATGGACTGCAGCACGCCAGGCTTTCCTGTCCTTCACCACCTCCCAGACTTTGCTTAAAGAGATGCTACCTAACCATCTTGTCCTCTGCTGCCCTGTCCTTCTCCTTTTGCCTTCAATCTTTCCCAGCATCTGGTCTTTTCCAATGAGTCGTCTCTCTGCCTCAGAGTATGCTGTGGACCAAATGTTTATGCTAAATCCTATCCCCAAGGTCACGCTGTCAGGAGGTAAGGGACACTAGGAGGTGACCAAGCCATGAACCTCGCAAATGGGACTAGTGCCCTCTAAAAGAGACCCCCAGGGCCCCTTGCCCTTCCACGAGGAGGACACGGCCAGAGATTGGCTAGCTCTGAATCAGATTTAGGCCCTCCCTGGACACAGACTCTTGCCAGCACCTTGACCTGGGACTTCCAGCCTCCAGGACTGTGAGAAATCAAGGTTTGCTGTTTAAAGTGCTCAGTCTGGGATGGTTTGTCACAGGAGGGGACCAAGACACAGGAGGTGGCCTCATTGCCTGGATCTGATGGTCAGGCTGGAGCCCAGGCACAGTGCTCTGGGGTGGAGATGGTCCAGGAAGAGCAAGGGCAAAGGCCCTGGGGCTTCCCATCACCTAGGCAGGGCCCCGAGCAGGGAGGGGGGCCGGAGAGGCCATCAGAGAAGCAGGAGGCGTCAACCCCAGAAAGAGGAGACCTGTGAGCCAAGGAAGATCAGCAAGGCGGCCAGGACATCCTGTCCCCAGGCCTGTTGTGCGTGTGGCTGCGGGGGTCTGGAGCAGGCTCCTCGCAGACAGGGCCCGGTGGAGGGAGACTGAGCTGCTTGCTGGCACAATTGGCCCCGTGAAGCCCAGACACCTAAGCTCGGTGCTGGGGCTGCTGAGTAGGAGCCCTGCTCACCCTCTGCCCAGCTGCCCATGTGCAGTTTTCAGGTGCACCCTCCCTGCCAGGGACATCCATCCAGCCAACATGCTCGAAAGCCAAAGCCAGTGGCACATTTTAAAATCTGAGAACTCTGGACGGGCTTTGTGGTGTTACTCTGCAGCCATGGAGCCCATGTTTCGGGGGCCCCGTGTCTGGACAGACACAGTATCCACTGGAGCTGAGGTGCTGGAGTGGCTCTGGGCAGCTGCCAGGAGCCCTGCTGGATGGAGGGGCCAGCCTGGTCCTCCAGGGACAGCACGGCCCCACCTGGCGTCTAGTGCCCGCCTCTCCTGGTGGGGGTGGGGTGGAGGGGGCAGTGGGCAGACTGAGCTCCACTTGGAGGGGGGACACTCTGGGGCCTCTGGGGGCATCAGACTGCCCCCTGCCCTGAGCCGCAGGGTGTGGTGGGCGGGAGCGGGTAATGGGCCCTGGCTATGATTCTCGCTGGGGAGGGCGGGGCAGTGGGGAGCTGGCTTGTTCGGCGTCAAGCCTGGCTCCGCTCCGCCGGCCATGGAATTCTTCCTCTGATCCAGCTCCAGATGGGCCCAGAGAGGAACTGGGGGAGCACTGATTTGTGCCCCATCCAGGACCGCAGGCAGGGAGCCCCCTGCCTGTCCCCCGCCATCCTGTCCCCGTCTCTCGCCTCCCCACACCCCTGGGACACCCCTGGACAGCCTGCTGGTGCCACCGGGAAGGTAGAGCTGAGTGCTGGCTGGTAGAGCAAGGCCCCTGGAGACCCTGCTGGGCTCCTGCCTTTGGGGGTGAGCAGGACCCCGGTGGGTGGCCCCGACCCTCTGCTCCCAGCTCCACCTTCCCAGTGGAGGGGCAGCAGTCACGCCTTGGCCTGAATCTCCCGAGGACAGAGACACGCCTGTGGGGAGTGTCAGAGACTGAGGGGCATTCCCAGGCCTGGGCAGCCGAAGTCAGAGATGAAGGGAGGCCACGGACGGATGCAGCCACTTGCCCTTCTTGGACTCTTGCACTGCCTATTATGAGCTTCAGGGAGGGGAGGGTGGCCTTAGGCAGGCTTCCTGGAGGAGGCAGCCCTGAGCTGGTGAGGGGCCCAGTGAAAGGCAGCAGCAGGCTGGGCTGCAGGGAAGCCGCTCAGTGGGCCGGGCCTTGGGCAGGCAGCCCTTGAGGCTCCGGCTTCAGTGAACCAAACGTGCTCTTCCAATGGGCCCCGTGGCGACCGCATGCCTCATGCCTGGCTGAATGCTCTCAATTGCCCAGAACATCTCTCCCCAACGCCCGGCTTCCCTGAGCACCCGAGTCGCCTAGCAGGCCCCGGAGGCCTCCTCTGTGGCCAGGCCAGGGCAGGAGGAGGCGGGCAGGGCCGCCAGGAGGCCGGGCCAAGAAGCTGGCCGGGGAGGGGGTACCCCAGGCAAGTCTGGCTGCCTGTCCCCTAGGGATGCTCTGTGGGGACCTGACCCTCAGCACGCGGGGGGTGAGCCCTGGAGCCTGAAGGGGTGGGCCCTCCGCAGAAGGAGGCTGACGGGGTGGTCCAGAAGCAGCCCCCGGGCCGTGGTGGGCCCTGGCCTTGGTGTTGCCCTGGGAGGTGGGGCCACACCTGGGGCAGTGGGCCCCCGTGACAGTGACCGTTCGCAGCCCCTAACCCGGCTCCCGCCCCTGGGATGCTGCGTCCGCTGTGGCAAGAAGGGTTGGTGTGCAGTCCCCACACTTTTGGGGATGTTCAGGCCCTGGGCCAAGTTTTATTTTTACTTCAATCTTGCCACTGGGGCTGACGATTCTCACTTTTTATTTCCGTTACATCCTGAACGTTAACACTGTGTTAACTCCAACCTCTTGTTCTGAGGGACAACTGTACTAACAGCCCGGAGGGGGGCCTCCTGCCTGCTGGTCTGTGCCCTGGGCAGCCCCTTCCGACTGCCGGGTGGGTAAGGAGGGGCGGCCTGATCCAGAGTCCTGGGCCAGCCGGGGAGCAGTGGGGAAACCGGCCCAGCGTCCAGTTGCCAGAGGCCTGCCTGATCGTCGGACCCGCCAGCCTCCCCGGCTGGCTCCAGCTGTCCTTACCTAATGCCGCCGCAGGGCGGGAGGCCGGGCGGCTGCCCCCACATGTGTTCCCGGCCGCCGTGGGGTGGGGGACCGGGTGGGAGCCAAGCCCAGGCCTCCCGCCTTCCCTGGAGCAGCCTGCCCAGTGTCCAGAGCGGGGCAGCCAGGCGCCGGCTCGCTGCCTGCATGACAGGCCCTGGGGGGCAGGGCTGGGAGGAGCCAGGGGCCAGGGAAGGCCGCAGGCCGAGCCCCTCCTGGGGTCCCTCCCTGCCAGCTGCCGGAGTACCAGCCAGCTCGGGGGAGAGGGGGCTACCCGGGGCAATGGGGGAGGGGAGGGCTGTCTGGCCTATGCTCAGCCCTGAGGGGAGAGAGGAGCCCCCAACCCAGGCCTGTTTGCGGGCAGCCTCATGTCGCGGTCCCCACACCTCCAGGTGACCCTGGGGCTGTGTGCCTTCCACGAGCAGGGAGACTAAGGCAGAGAGGGGCATCCACTGTCGGAGCCCACGGTGGCCAGGAGGGCCATGTCTGTGTTGCTCTGTCCGAGGGGTGTCCAACTGCCCGAGCAGTCTGACAGCTGCCCTGGCTCCTGGGAGCCTCCCTGTCACACTGGGCCCTTCCGAGGCCCACTTCCGGCTCCTCTCACCTCTCACCACCTCCAGGAAGCCGCTGGGACTGCGCTGCTCAGAACCAGCCCTGTGTACCCAGCCCCAGCGTCCCCAGCCCCAGCCGCTGGCAGGCCACAGCACCGGCATCCGCGTCCTGGGTGCGGCTGGGCACTGGCAGGGGCCTGCGGTGGGGTGGGGGCCGCCTGGCCACAAGCTGTCCAGGCCGAGTGGGCGGGGCTGCGCCAGGAGAATAGGCGCCTTCATGCTGCAGCCCCAGCTCCGTGTGTGCCGCGCCCCGGCCCGCCCGCACCCCCCACCCTGCTGGTGCCCGCCGTGCCCTCCTCCGCTCGCGCGGCTGGCGGCAGGGCCTCCCCGTGTGGGACCGGGCAGCCACCTGCTGCCCACAGCCGCAGCCACACAATGGGGCCCTTGTGCGCCGGCGGCCGGCGGGTGGCGGGCAGCGCCTGCTGGCCCACCCCAGGCTCAGAGCCCTGTTGTGTGGGGTGGCTGCCTGGGCTGGGCAGCACGGAGCCGGACGGGCGGGCCTCACCGCCCTGGGTTCCACGGCTGCCAGGCCTGGGCCCCCAGCCCCGTGTGGCTCCTGCCCCTAAAGCCCGTCAGAGAGAGGTAGGCTTCCCCAGACTGAGGACTCCGTGCCAGGGCCCCTTCCTGGGGAGTCTGGGGTGTCCTGCGGCTGAGCACCCACCACAAGGCACCATCTGCCCCTGGCCCCCAGACCTCACCTCCTCAAGGCCAGGGTAGGGGGGCAGTGGTGGGATGTGCTCTGTGGCCCTAAAGCCGCCCCAGGAGTTATCTTGCAGCTCCCAGCGGTCTGGGGTGGCTGGTGGACACGTCCTGTTGGGGAGGGTCCCCAGAGTGCCAGTGGGGTGCTGCTCTGGGTGGGAGGGCACCAGGTAGAGGAGCTGTGTCCCCGGGAGGGGCTGTTGGGACGCCAGGCACAGACAGCTCGGGAAATGGGGTGTTCAAGGCTCAGGGCTGAGCTGCTTCCTAGTGTAGCTGTGGGGTGCAGGGCTCTCATCCTCGGACTTTGCCGCATACCCTGGTGTGTCACCCGAAAGGCCAAGGGTCTCTGCTGGCACAGAGATGCCCCATCTGTAGGCCAACAGATCCATGTGCCAACCCTGTGACATTAGAGGCCCACAGGTCCTCCCCCCGGCCATCTTGGCTCTGTGCGGTGGTCAGGGGCTTTGTCACAGAGCCTTCTTTTCCACCGTGGATGTGACATGTGACCACGGGGCCAACCTGAGCCACCCCAGAGCGGGACAAAGGAGAGACGGGTCCTCCTGTACCCAGGAGCTCAGTACGTGGAGGGGGCCATCTTCCCTGGATAGTGAGAGCACGAAACACTGAGCCGAGCACCTGGATCCAGCCATGCCTGGAGCTGTCACTGCAACTTCATGATCCGGGAGCTGGCGCTTTTCACTTATTTCTGGGAGTCTGATGCCTCTGTGCTTTGCTCCAGGATGTGGGGTGGACCCTGGGTGCGGGAAGGGGCACCGGGACATGCTCAGGACGTGTGACAGGGAACCCGGCCCCTTCCCCTCTCTGGGTGATCAGGTTCCAGCAGCCTGTGCCCGTGCCCCTGCATGGACCTGAGGAGAATCACGGCCCCACTTTGGCCCACCACCCCTCGGGGCCATCAAATAGCCCCCCTCCTTGGGGACCTGCCCCTCAGGGCAGCACTTAGTGGTCAGGGGACCCTGTGGCCGCCAGGGGCCCCGTGAGGATGCGTCCGTCCAGCTGGGCCTGGTAGGGCCTCCGAGTAGCACAGATTGCACCTCCAGGCTCTCGGGGTCACTCCCACACCTGACCAGAGGCCAGCACCCCTGGGGGGGTTGTCCTGTGTCTCCTGATCACCCCAGGCCACAGCCATGTGGCCCCCGGACCTGCTCCAGGGCAGCAGGGAGAGGGGCCACACCTCCCCTCAGGCTCGGGACCCCGAGGAGCCCCTCCTGCCCCACTTCCGCCCTCAGTGGGGGCTACGCCCAGAACCTGGCTGTCTCAGGAGCCAGGGACGTGATTCTGTCCTGGCGGGGGGAGGACGGACAGTCACAGCTGCTCAGGGCAGATCGTCCCTGCCCTGAGGTGGGGGTGCCCCCCCCACAATGCCGACACAGGTCCCTCCAGCAGGTCTCCTCGGTGGCTGGGAGCAAGTTCACTGGCGGAAGGTCCTTGGAGAGCAGCCCCTGCTTGCCCTCTCTTCAGGCAGGGTGCCCCCAGTCCAGCTCAGCCCAGCCCAGCCCCCCGGAGTGGGAGAGCAGCCTCCCCCCACCGGCCGCGCTCCCTCCCAGCTGTTCTAGACGAGCCTCATCCCCCGGGGCCTGTGCAAAGCTGAGGATTTCCTCCGGCCCGGGGGCCCACAGCTGCGCTCACACGTGTGCGAGATGAGGGGTGAGGCAGGCTACGGGCGGGCGTTCGCTGGAGCCCCTCCCGCCGGGCAGCTCGGGGGGGGTCCTGGTGGGGGCTGGGGCTGAGCTGGTCCCAGTGCTGTGGCCTGAGAGCCTGCATCCGCGGGCGGAAGGACTGTCGGGCTGTGTCTGAGGCGGAAACCTGGTACCACCATCTGGGGAACCCGGCTGGGCACACACAGAGGGCCCGGAGCTCGAGGCCAACCTCGGCCTCTGCTGAGGCTCCTGACCACCTGCACACGTCTCCTCTGCACTGGGCACCCAGGTCTGGGTACGGGCTGGTGGCAGGAGTCACGCCCACCGGTGGCACAGTGTCAGGGACCCGGCATCGGTTTAGCAGGGTGCCTGGGGCTGTCAGGGGCCAGACTGGCTACAGCTGCTGCTTCTCACTGGGGCTGGGGCGGGGGTGTCCACATCGTGTCAACCTGATAACCTTGGCTGCCCAGGGCCTGTAACTGACCCTGTGCCTCCTGGGTCCCCATGACCTAGGGGGTCTTCCAGGGGCCCAGCTCCTTGGAGGCCAGCCGTCCACTCTGCCAGCCCCAGGACTCAGGTGGGGAGAGGAGACCCAGCCTGGTCCCCAGCCATGGATTCTGTCCAGGGTGGGAGTTGCTGGGCAGGGCAGTTTAAATTAAGGCGCTAAGAAGGGCTGGGTAAGCCCAAGAACACAGGGCCTGCAGCTCTGAGCTTTATAGTCCAGTTTTGATGGCAGTTAGCTAAGTCTGTCATGAGACAGGGAGCGTCTCAAGGGTGTGGGACCCACAGGGGGAACAGTCCCTCAGCCCTCCCTGCCCCCCGAGGCAGCATGCACCAGGTCTGCCCCACCCAGGCCCCTCCGTGTCTGGGTCAGAAGGGTACCCCCAAGCCTCCTCAGTCAGCAGATTTTCCTGAAGTCACCCTTGAACCCCTCCTCTTCATCAGAACCCCTCCCCCAATGCACACACAGCAGAGCTGGGGGAGGGGACAGCCTTGTGCCCAGTTGCCCACCTGCCACCTCTGGTTGCCATGTGGGTGCTCAGCCGGTCTGGGTCTCTGTTCCCTCATCTGGGGAATGGGCTAATAGTCATACACATGTTGGATTGTGGCGAAGAGAACGGGGCACATTCCGTGGAGGCCTTCCAACGGTGCCTGGTGCACAGGAGTGCTCTAAGAATTGGTTAAGTAACCGCCTCTCTGAGCCTCGCGCCCCTCCTCATGAGTGGAAGGCCACAAGTGTCAAGTTTAAAGATGGCCAAATCAAGCCAGGGGCACACAATAGGTGCTTAATGAGCACTAATGGACACTGGCCCAGGCCAGACCCAAGAGCCTCAAGAGGTGGCTGCCACCCAGGGGGCTGTCTTTCGGGGTAGGGAGGTGCCCAAGGGAGTGGACTACATGAGGCCCAACTTTGCTTCCTAGTATCCGGCTGGAAAGTGTGGCCCAAGTGTCTGGGCTGAGATTCGGGCAGGCATTTCGGGGCTGACCTGCTGTGGGTGCTGGTCCAGTCCCAGGGAGCTGCTGCTGGCCCCGGGCAGCTGGGCCCACACAAGGAATGGTAGAGTCATCTAGCTGAAATGAAGATCTTAATAGCAAAGCCACGTCTTTCGAGGGAAAACATGCTTTGCGGCCAGCCAGCACATGCACACAGGGGTCTGGAAAAGAAGAGAGATCTGTGCAGAGCTGCCTCGAGCCTGTGGCTGGATTATTAAACTCCTGCGTGGGGAGAAGCGATAAAAGAAACATGCATGGCTTCAGCCGTGCTCAGAAGTGCACGATCCCGGAGATGGGAAACGCAGACCGCTCGGAGCCGCCCCGCAGAAATAAAACCATCAGATGTTGGTCTGAAGATGCTGGGGAGAAACAAAGCCCAGATAAATCACCTGCCTACAGCCACGAGCCGCTCGCTCCAGGCCTGCGCTGAAGGCTGCTGATGGATTGAGTGCTGAGGAGGGACTGCAGATACCGATACTAGGGGCGCCGGGGGCCCGGAAGTGGCACTGGGACCCTGTCTGCCCGATCAGACGTGTCTGGCCTGGGCCTCCTTTCCGGTCAGGAGGGAACCAGCCAGGGGAGCTGGTGTGCCCACCCTGTGTCTTGCCAGGCAGCCCTGGACTCACCTGGAGACCGGGGGTTCTGGACAGCCCACTCCAGGCTGGACGTCTGAAGTTGGCCTGAAAGAGATAGCTCCCAGGGGGCGCCTGGTGCTGTTTTGAGGCCCCAGCACTCCCAGGCTGGCAGCTGGTTTGGAAGGATCTTCAGAGGCTGTCTGGTTCTCCCACTCCGTCTCAGCCAGGCAGCAAACACCAGCATAGCATCACTGCTCATTGTGGTGCCCGGGCAGACATCACTAATCAAGCCCTGCACACACTCCTGCAGAAATGACTTCCTGACCTTCCCAGCACATCCCTCCAGGCAGCCTAGGGGTCTGACAGTGCTGGCCAGAGAGGTCCAGCCCACCCCCAGTCCTCCATAGTCCCTGCCCCAGGAGAAAAGTGTCTCCCCTCCTCCTCAGAACTGTACCCACCCAGGGGCTGATGCCACCCTGCTCGATCCTGGAAGCCCAGATAAATCACCCTGTGTGCTCCCTCTGGTGGGGGCTCCTGCTCTGTGCCCGGGGTCAGTCCTGTTGGAGAGGGGACAGTTCTACAGAGGAGAGGCAGACGTCAGGGGGATCACAGCCTCTCTGTGTGGGGTGACAGAGCAGGACGAGGGCCTGATGCCCGGGGCCACGCTGCCCAGCCCTGCTGTAGGGCCAGGAGCCACTCCTCCAGGTCCCTTGGCCTGCTTGCTGTCCTTAGGCCCCTTGTATGGTCCACCTGCTCTATCCCCCCACCCACTACCTGGGGCTCGACAGAGATGAAGATTTACAGCCCCCCACGTGCAACAAAGGCCTCTGGGGCCCTGGGGCGAGTGAAAATACACCTGTCTGCACATGAGGCAGCTCCACCAGGTGTGGCTGAAGCCCACACAGGTGAGCCTCGATCTCAGAGCCCTGACATCCCGAGGGCCCCTTTCACAGCAGGCCTGGTCCTGATCCGGGTTCCTGCCCTCAGAATGAGCAGTTCAGTTGACAACGTAAATTTAAACCCAGTGTACAGGTCAGGTGATGCTGCCCACGCACAAGGGCTGTGGAGGCCCGCCACCCCCGTCAAGAGCCACCACCACAAGCTGTGCCCAGGTGAGGGTCCTGGGGACGAGGCAGAGATAGGCGGGCTGTTGGACAGTCCAGAGGGGGGCCTGCTGGGCACCCCAGAGCACCAGGCACTGAAGCACAACTGGGCCACAGCCAGGAAGCCCTGCCCCCGCCTGCCATGTCCAGGGACAGGCCTGTGCTGGTATCCTGGGGCCGGCCACTGTACAATGTTCACAAACAGGACTTAAAGCAGCAGGGAGGGACCCCTCTCAGTCCAGAGGCCAGGACTGTAGTCAGGGTGTGGGAGGCCCCACTCACCCAGTCCCCCTGAGGCTCCAGCTCCTGGAGGCCTCTGCAGCCCCTGGTCTGTGGCCACGTCCCTCCAGGATGAGACTGTGCCCATGACATCAGTGATTTGGTGACACTGGTGCTCCCTTGGCCCAGCCCAGTCTCACTGTGACTTAACCACACCTGCAAATAGGACTGCAGCTGAGGGTCCAGATGCACGTGAATCTGGGGGACACTATTCAACCCAGTCAAGGCACCAGGTACGAGGGGCAGTTCGTGCCCACGTGTGGGACAAGACCCCTCGCCGAGTCCCGGTCTTTCCTCTGTGAAGCAGGGCCACCTGCCTGCAACCATCCCAGGCCCCGTTGTATGCAGGAGTCACGCCTTGTTCTGGGAGGGTGTGCTGGGGGTTCTGAGGGTCAAAGATGAGGTACCAGGCAGAGGTAGGGTGTCGGGGCAGGGAGTCAGTGCGCTGGTGTGGGGTGGGGGAATGGGATCCCCAAGTTGGCCCCTGGTTTGAAGCCTTAAGCTCCTCCCACTGTGGCCTCAGAAGGCCCGAGATACAGGTGGCCATGCTGCAAGGAACAAGGAAGAGTTTGCTAGAAGCACCCCAAGCAGAGGGAGCGCCCTTGACCAATGTTCACAAGTGGCCTCCACGGCTCAGGGGCCCCTTGTCCTGGAACAGATTGGGGAGCACACTGAGGGTGCTGGGCCCCAAGGGTGGGCACTGAGGACAGGCTCACAGGTCGGGGGGCACACTGCGGGTGCTGGGCCCCTAGTGTGGGCAGTGGTATGGGGCAGGGCCCTGGCTGAGCCTGGGCAGAGGGTGGGGGGCGGGCTCCCGGGGCTGCTCACTGCTGCTCACTCAGGGGGCCTGGAATGAGGACACTGTGGTCCTCGGGGCACCTCCTACTCTCTGCCCCGGGGACCTTGGACAAGACATCTGTGTGCGTTTTCATGGCCGGCCTTGAGGTGTTGGTGTGGCAGGACGTGCTACTGGCACTGGTCACAGCCCACAGGCTGGCTGCTGGGGCCCTGGCCTCTGCTACCACAGGCCGGAGCACTCTGAATGCCAGTCCCAGCCCAGGGCCCCTCTAAGACTGAGCAGATGAGGGTGTGGGGCCTCCTGTACCCCTGGGACCAGCCCTTGGCAGGCTGGGCTGGGCCATGGGGGGCACACCTGCTCTGGGGAGGATGGGGGGCTTCCGGGGCTGCAGCTGTTAGTCCCCGGGACTGACACAGCCTCCCCAGCAACAGCTGGGCCGGAGGTTGGACAGCCAGGAGAGCAGAGCCCAGGCTGCCCCCGGCCCCCCTGGGGGTCGGTTACAGCGGCTACAGATGCTTGGAGACGGTGGGGTGGGGCGGAGGAGGGGAGCACCCTGCCCAACCCCCAGTCCCCTGGTGTGACACCAGGACTCCCCTGGGTGGGGGGCAGCATGGACGTGGCTGTCCACCCCCTCCCATGGTCCAGGGATCCTGCCACCAACTTGAACCTATCCCTCAGCCTCCCCTGCTCCAGGTCTGAATCTCTGATCAGCAGCCATCTACAGCGCAGGATGTAGGAAGACTCCCTCCCACTAACCCTCTGGGCAGCGTGTGGGATACCCCACCCTCTCCCCAAGGCTGACGACCACCAGCCAGCATCCTGGGGCTGAGTGGAGGTGGGCAGGGCAGTGGGCAAGATGGAGGCTGGGGGCCTCGGTGGGGCAGGCCCGGGGGCTAGGGATGAGAGGGGCTGCCCCGTGTGGGGGCCGTCATCGTGGGTGCCCCAGAACACAGCAGGGCCCCATTGGCACTCCAGGTGTCAGTGGCCCAGGCTCGTCCTTCACTCCTGAGGTGCTTGGTCTCACTTCCCACGCCTGAGATTCGGGGGTCCCCAAGAAAGGAACAGTGGGTCTCACCCCAGGCCTGGGAGCAGCCCAGACACCAAGCTCCAGCCGAGGGGCTGACATAACACTGGCCCCTTCTCTCCAGGCCACGTGGGTCCTGAGTCCCAGTCGTGACTGTGGGCTGAAGCCTCCACACTGGCCGCCTAGTCTCAGAGGGACAGTGCCCAGACCCCCACCTTCTGGTCCAAGGCAGCCAGGGTGCCCAGACTCTTGCTTAAATGTCTCCAGGCCTGTCTGCTGACACGTGAATCTGCAGGCTCCCAAGACCCAGCCCTGCTGTGGGGACAGGTCTACTCTGCCCAGAGGCCCGGGGTCTGCACAGCCTGGCCAGCCTGGATCCCCTGGCCTCTCCGGGCCCTAGGGCTGTCTGTCGGCCTGGCCTCAGTCCCTGCCAGCCAGTTCAGCAAAGGACAGGCCAACCGTCAGGGCCAAGGACTCCCTGGCCTGGCCAAGTGGGGCCGGTTTTCAGGACTCGGGGATTTTGAACCAGCTGCTGTGGCAGGTGTGGCCAGCCCAGCTGAGCAGAGGCACTGGCCGCCCAGAGAGTTGCCAGCCAGCTGCTGGAGGGTGCGGGGCAGCCAGGCTGGCCCCTCGCCCGGGCAGCAAAGCCAACAGAGGGTAGACAGGGCTGGGGGTAGCAGGAGGCCCCCATAGCCCGCTGGGTTCACTGCCACCCCACCGGAGCAGGGACCGCAACTGGCTTTTCTGGCCCTCCGGATGGCCGGGGCGGTTGGCTGGCCTGAAACCCCCAGTTCTTTGTCCAGGGTGGGAAATCCTCATCATCCATCAGAGAAGAGGCGCCGCAAGCAGAGACCCCAGCCCCACGTCTCAGCCTCGGTCGCGGGGTCGGGAGCATTTGTGAGCTGCTCACACCTCCCAGTGGCCACTGCCAGCTTTGTTCACAGGGATTCACAGAGGCTGAAGGGTGCTGGGGGATCAGGGAGCCCCACGTGGTGCTGTGCTGTGGTCTACTGAGGGTACAGTCTCAGAGGGGGATCTGATCTGTCTCATGGGGGGACAGGGTCAGGGGGCTGGGCAAGAGGAGGTAGCCGAGGAGAGGTTGCCCCCAGTTGGGAGCCTCAAACAAGACAGGGTCTCAGTGCTACCAGGAGCCCCGGGGGGTGTATGGGACACCTTTGGGCTTGGCCCCCATCAAACACGTATCAAGTGGGTATGCCCAACACCCAGGTGACTGGGCACCAGCTGGCCCCCATGCAGGATGGTGGTCCCCTTGTGGAAGGGGCCACCGCCTGGCCATGGACTAGTGGACTCAGGCCCTCAGGCAGGTCCCCGAGGAGTAGGGAGAGGTGCGCTCCCTCCCCTGTTCCGTCCGGGCCACCACATAGCCGAGGCCTCTGACACTAATCCCTGAGAGAAGGGCACCCCATGGAGGGCTGTCCCCAGGGAGAAGAGCTCGGGGAAACACTGGGGAGGGGTCAGCCAACTGAGGGGCCCCCAGGACCCCAGTCCAGGCTCAGGGAAGGGGCAAGCCTCTCCCAGAAACTTCCAGAGGAGGGGACAAGAGGGGCAGTAATTATGATCCCGGGTTTTTGAGGAGGATGCTGAGGCTCAGAGAGGTTAGGTGACCAGCTGTAGCCACATGGTGACCTGGTAGGAACCTGGCCCGGCCATAGGTGGCACTGGGGACCGTAGGCAGACTCTGGTCACCCCTCGCTCCACTCCTCCAGAAGCCCAGCGGCGCCTCCGCCACCCCCACGCCCTGCTCCGCCCGCCCGCAGTGACCGTGGCGCCCAGGCGGTGGCGCCAGAGGCCGATGGATGCGCTGAGGTCCCGTCAGCTCGCGACCTTCCCCGCAGCACGTGTCTGGGTAGGGTACGGCCGCGGAGCGACGAGGGGTCGGTGCAGCCCCTGCCTGGGGACCGCCTGGCGCACGGAGGGTCGAGTCGGGGGCTACCTTCTCCCAGGGGAGGAGACGGGGTCCTGGCGTCCGGGTGCCTTCCGTCTGCTCCTGCCCCTACAAGCTGCGCCCCTCCCCCCACCCCTCCCACGAGAAAGGGGAGAGCTGGGTGGGCCCCGGACAGGCGGAGGGAACACAGCAGTGGGGTTGGGGGGTGTCCCAGGAAGAGGGCAGAACAGAGGGCAGTGGGGAGCAATTGAGGGTTGGGGGGAGGCAGGGTGGGAGCCCTTGACCTGGGTCTGTGCTCACCCCCCCCACCCCCACCCCCCCCGCCCCCCCCCCCCCCCCCCCCCCCCCCCCCCCCCCCCCTTTCCCCCC
>SJYA01002892.1:755828-770562 GCA_006410615.1 Neotragus moschatus
TGCGCGTCTCCCCAAGGGCCGGGCCGCAGGCAGCGCAGTCCCCCGGTGAGTGCCGCGCCCCTGCTCCGCACCCCCGCCTCCTCCCCCAGGGCCCCGCTATACTCTCCGCGGGTCTAACCGCCTGAGCGCAGCCCGCACCCTAGCCCTGGGTCGCTCTACGCGCGCACCGCCCCGCAGCTGCCCTGTCCCCCGCTCCTCCACACCCCTCCCTCCCGTGCACTCCTGGAGTTCACCGCCCGCTGCCCGGGGTCCCTCCCCACAGCCGATGAGAGGGGTGGGGGTCCCTCCCCACCCCTCTCATCGGCTCCCCTTTCGGTCTCCTCGGCCCCGCACCTGCCCTCGCTGGCCACTCTCGACCTGGAGTCAGGGCAGAAGCCTCCGGAAGTCAGGGCCGGCCCCCTCTGCCCTGAGCAGGGACCTCCCAGCCTCCTCGCGGTGGGCGCCGCAGTGGGGCCGCCCAGGGTGGTCTGTGCAGCTGGAGGCTGTGGCTGGAATAGGTGATGGGGAAGGGGAGTAGAAGCGAGAATGGGAGGGGGCGGCTGGGCTGGAACTTCTGTGTGAGGAGACAGCCGGTGGTGAACCAGCACTGGGGAGAGGGCTGTGGTGCTGGGCCTGGGCGCAGAGGGCCTAGTCGGGAGCTAATGCTGTAGTGGAAGGGAGCAGGGTGCAGCCCTGGGAGCTGGAGCTGGGGACGGAACCCCTGCATTTCCAGGGCTCCGGTGCTCTGGGCCCACACATCCCCTCCTCAGAAGGGAGTACACGGCCTGGAAGTTCGCCTGTGGGCCATCTCCCCGCTCAGGGTCTAGGTAGGGCCTGGACTGCTGGCTCTGGCCTCCCGTGAGCCTGGGGCCCCAGACAAGGTGAAGGCAGAGAGACCCTGGTGTTCAGAGTGTGAGGCGATCCAGGGTGCTGCTGAGCCCCACCCGAGGAGACTGCTCCTGGGGGCAGCGGCCACTCGCGCAGAGGACCAGGAGCCTTCCGGGCAGACGCGGTCGATGCACCAGTGATGGTAAAGGCACCACTGGTTCCCAGGGACAGTGGCTGGGAGTTCTGGGGGCAGGAGGTGGCCCTGGAGACTTCCCGAAGGGTGCGGAGGCCCCACTGAGATCTTGTTGTCACACGCGCACTTCAGGTCCCCTCGTGGGGGAGGGTGCCCAGGCCAAGGCTGCCTTAAGGACAGATGGAGCGAGTTTAGGGGTGAGGACAGGGGTGGCCATCAGCTGCCCCCCTGAGCCAAGCCCTCCCTGAGGAGGCAGGCCTGGGTGGGGCTCTTGGAGGGTGCTAGGGACTGTCCCTGCCCCGCACAGGGGAGGACCCAGGAGCACCAAGCTGCCATCTCAGTGGGTTCCATAACTGCCCCTGGGTGGCAGGGCCGGCTCCCTCTTGCTGACCAAGCATCATCTTAGCCTGTGAGGGGCTGGGCCCATCACTGGTCCTCCACGGGGCACGGAGCATCAAGGTCCCCTCCCTGTCTCCAGGTCCCCGGGGCGGAGGCTCTGGCCCCTCTGAGGAGCCCAGGGCTGCTGGTGCTGGGCAGGAGATGAGGGCTGTTTGGGGCAAGCAGGTGGGAGCAGCTATTGAGCGCCCATTGTATGCGGGGCATCACAGTAGCATCCTGTGTCCTCTGCTCAGTGGCTTTGTACAAGTCTTTGTTATGGGAGCCTGGGACCAGAGAAGAGGTATGACTTACCCAAGACCCCTTGGCCAATATGTGGGGCAGGGGGCTTGGGCAGGGGGGTGGGCTCTATTCCCTGAGCCACAGCAGCGGTCCCTTCCTGGTAGGGGTCTGGGTCAGAAAGCCCCAGTGATGGCTTGTGGTTCTTCCACCGCCGCCCTCCCCATCCCTTATCCAAGAGGAAGGGGCCGCAGGGATGAGTCTCCATGAGGGTGTGATTCCTGTGACCAAGATTGCTGTCCCTGAACAGTGACTGTTGCAGAACTGGGCTTCAAGTGGCAAGCACAGCAAGATCGACCTAATTTTGTTCTTTGCTGCTCTGAAGTTTAACTCAGGCCTTGGGGTGCCTTGGGGGAGGGGGGCCTGGCAATCTGTTTGGGTCACCTTGGGTTCTGGGTGTCAGGAGCACCCGGCAGCCTCCTGAAGGCGCTCATCTGATTCAGAATCAAACTTACATTCAGGCGCATTGAGCTCCTGCCACACTTAGCCTCCTGAGAGCCCTTCCTTGGGTATTTTTTGGGGAGGGTGTAGTCCCCAGGACTCTCTCCCCAGATGCCAACACAGTCCACCCCACCATCTCCACACCAGAGTCTAGCATTCACTCCCCAGCAGCACCTCAATGGAACTTTAAACATTATTTTACATTTAATTTCTTTTTATAATGTGAGGGAGCCTTCTGTGCCCAGCCCTGGGGCACAGAGATCAGCAGACCGACCTCCTGCCCACCAGAGCACCACTGCCTTGGGTCCACTCTCAGGGTGTTGGAGTGGCCCTCTTGCCAGCCGGGTGCCAGTCCCGCCCACCCCTGCCCCCAGCTTGGAGAGCAGCCCAAGGGACCCCCAGCTTCGTCTTGAAATGCATCGACCCCAGGAGCCTGTGTGCATGCATGCCAAGTCCCTTCAATCGTGTCCAACTCTTTGTGACCCCATGGACCATAGCCCACCAGGCTCCTCTGTCCATGGGATTCTCCAGGTAAGAATACTGTAGTGGGTTGCCGTGCCCTCCTCCAGGGGATCTTCCCGACCCAGGGATCAAACCCGCATCTCCTGTGTTGCAGGCAGATTCTTTTCCCCTGAGCTACTGGGGAAGCCCCCACCCTCCCTTCACCAGAAGCCTGCCTTAGCCTTTTTTAAACAGAGGTTTTGTCATACACCTCACATCCGGTCACAATACACAGCAGGAGTGCTGGCAACCCAGACCAGTAAATCCTGCAAGACTCATAGAAAGGTCTTTTCCTGCTTCCAGCCAGCCGGGGCCCTCCTCTGGGTGGGGGCTTCAGAGGAGACAGTGTTCTCTCTCCTTGGCTCCTGGGACCCTCGCGGGTGGGGCCTGCCGTCCTGACCCCCTGCGCTGCTCCGGGGTTTCTGTCCAGCCTCCCTGCCCACATTCTCCAGAGTCCTCGCTTCCTCCTCGATGCTCTGTAGGTCACTCAGACACTGTTTCATCTTTACTTTATCCGCTCAGGACGGAGATCATCCCAGGTCAGTTCTGCAGGCGCCCCTGAGCCCTGAACTCTGCACCTGCTCTGAGGGGATGTCCCTCAGCCCCTCTTCCAATTCTGATTCTCTCTTCATCTGTGTCCAGACTTTTCTGGATTTTTTTTTTTTTTTTTGGTCCAAATGTTGATGTTTTTCACATCCAAGAGTTGTAATTTTCAAAAATAGATGCTTGTTCATTTTACTTCTCAGATAGAAGCCAGATTCATTTCAGAGTATTTACATCCATGCCTGGAGGATCCTGAACATTTCTAAATGCATCCCAAGCACACTTGCTCATTTACTTTCATGTCGCCTGAGCGAATCCACTGATCCACCCTCGCGCTGCTGATCTTCCGGGTCGAGTTTCCCGGTGGCCGTTAGCGCCCGGCTATGCTGCCGTTGGGAGCAGAGAGTCTCTCTGTCTTTGCCAGTGTTGTCTATGTTGCACCCCCTTGTCTACAGATGTCAGCCGCCCACCCCCCAGCCCTGGGGCCCCCAGCCCAGGCCTGTCAGCCGCTGGGGATGCCCTTGGCGCTGAGGTGACTGCAGGGGCACTGAGGGTCAGCTGACCCCGGCCGGTCATCACAGCCCTTTCCAGAACCCTCAGGGCCTTGTCTGGGCCCCCTAGGGGCGCCTAGACTCCCATCCCGGCTGAGGTGTCAGCCCCATCTTCCCTTCCTCCTCTCCTCCTTGTCAGCGGAGGCGGTTCCTTTCTCGTATCACCGTTTCTATGAACCATTTCAACGTACAGAAAAGTACCAGAGTGATACAGTGGATACGCGTGTGCCCGTCACCGTGGACTTCAGGTGCCACCTCCCTAGCCCTGCCCTGGCTCTTTCTCTACAAACCCTATCACCCCTGAAGCCTCCCCAAATCTGCCTGCCCCACATTGTCCCCCCAACCACAAACACACACACATAGACACACACACACACACATAGACACAGGGACACACACAGGCACACACAGACACAGACACACAGGCATACACACACAGAGACACATAGACACAGACACACATAGACACAGACACACAGACACAAACACACACACAGACACATACATAGACAGACACAGACACACAGACACACAGGCACAGACACATAGACACACAGACACAGCCACAGACAGGCATACACACACAGAGACACATAGACACACACACAGAGACACATACACACATAGACACAGACACAGACACACAGATACACACAGACAAACACAGAGACACATAGACACAGACACACACACACGGACACAGACACACACACACGGACACAGACACAGACACACAGACATACACACACAGACACATAGACACATACACAGACACACGCACAGACACAGACACACAGACATACACACACAGACACACACACACATAGACACAGACACACACACACAGACATACACAGACACACAGACACAGACACACACAGAGAAACACACACACACACAGACATATACAGACATACACACATACAAACACACAGATACAGGCTCACAGACACATACACACACATAGATAAACACACACAGGCACACAGACATACACAGACACACACACACACGGACACATACAGACACAGACACACACACAGAGACACACATACCACAGACACACAGACACAGACACACACAGACACACAGACATAGACACACACAGACACACACACACAGACACATAGACACACACACACAGACATAGACACACACACACACAGACACACACACACAGATACAGACACACACACAGATACACACAGACAAATACACACACAGAAATACATAGACCCAGACACACACACATGGACATACACACAGACACAGACATACAGACATACACACACAGACACATAGACACAGACACACACAGAGAAACACACACACACACAGACATATACAGACATACACACATACAAACACACAGACACACACACACGGACACAGACACAGACACACAGACATACACACACAGACACACACACACATAGACATAGACACACACAGAGACATTCATACACAGACACACAGACATGCACACACATAGACACGTAGACACACACACGGACACACACACAGACACAGACACAGACACATAGACACAGACACACACACACAGACATAGACATGCACACACACAGACACACAGACAGGCCCACAGACACACACAGACACACACACACACACACGGACACACACAGACACAAACACACACAGAGACACACAGACACAGAAACACACATAGAGACATACACAGACACAAACACACACAGAGACACACACACCACAGACACAGACACACAGACATACACACAGACACATAGACACAGACACACACACAGACACACACACACAGACACATAGACAGAAACACATGCACAGACACAAACACAGACACACACACACGTGCGTTTCTTTCTGGCCCGCGACTCAGGCTGGAATCTGTCTCTGCCTGTTGTGTGTTACCAGTTCACGGGGTGGGGTCCTCACTGACCCACTTCCGCTCAGGGTCCTCTGCCTGGGGATACAGTCTGCTGTCCTGGGACTGGGGGTGCGGTCCCGCCCCAGAGCACACGCAGCCCCATCTCCGGTCGTCTCCTTGGCCCAGGGACATCTGCGCTGCGGCAGGCAGCTGCTGGGGGCAGGGAAGCCAGGTCCTCCTGGCCATGGGCCGGGCTCTGCTGGGTGACGCAGACACAGCTCACAGGTGGGTGCTGGCAGATCCTCTGCAGCCTGAGGTCCTGCTTTTCAGCCATGTGAAAGGCTGGGCGCCTCTGGATGGCTCCAGGAGGCCACCTGGAGTCCGGCTCCAGAGTCCCCCAGCAGAGTGGGGTCGCGCGTGTCTCCGCACTCTGGCTTGCCTGGGCTGGGGGTGCCCGGCTGCTGTCCCAGCCTCCTGTCCCTTCCCTCCTACTTGTCCTGCGGGTCCCTGGGGAGACAACTCTGAGGGTCTTCAGTCTGTTATCTGTGAGGTGAGGTATCGGTGCTCTTCCAGGACTCCACGAAGACGGCCTGGCTGAGCCGGGAAGGGGGCCTCTGGGTGCAGGGGGCCTCTGGGTACAGAGGCCTGAAGGGACAGTCAAGTCTCTGGGGGCTGCTGTGGCATCTCGGCTCCAGGGGCTGCCTGCCCAGTGCCCCCACAGCCACCGACCCGCTGCTCCTTCCTCTCCAGGTTTGTTTTCCAAACAATTTGCTTAATGTGATTCCCGGCCCAGTTGAACATGAGTAATCGTGTTTACCTGCCGCCCCGGGGTAATCCCGTGCGTCCTGGGCAGGTGGGGCAGGCGAAGGGGAGACGCCCTCAGCTCAGTTGCTCCGTGTCCTTCCTTCTCTTGCAGCAGACGCCCCGGCACTCCCGCTCAGCCTGCCCTGCCCGCAGTGGCTGCGATGGAGCATCTCTTCCTGGCCTCCCCGCTGACCACCTGGAACACCTCTTCGGCGGTACCCAGTGGCAGCGGCGATGAGAATGGGACGCTGGCGGGGCCAGGGCCCTCACCAGGCGCCCGGGCAGTGGTGGTGCCGGTGCTCTACCTGCTGGTGTGTGCGGTGGGGCTCGGCGGCAACACGTTGGTCATCTACGTGGTCCTGCGCCACGCCAAGATGAAGACGGTCACCAATATCTACATCCTCAACCTGGCCGTGGCTGACGTGCTGCTTATGCTGGGGCTGCCCTTCGTGGCCACGCAGAATGCCATCTCCTACTGGCCCTTCGGCCCTGTGCTGTGCCGCCTGGTCATGACGCTGGACGGCATCAACCAGTTCACCAGCATCTTCTGCCTGACTGTCATGAGCGTGGATCGCTACCTGGCCGTGGTCCACCCCATCCGCTCCGCCCGCTGGCGCCGCCCCCGGGTGGCCAAGCTGGCCAGCGCTGCAGTCTGGGCCTTCTCGCTGGTCATGTCACTGCCGCTGGTGGTGTTTGCCGACATCCAGGAGGGCTGGAACACCTGCAACCTCAGCTGGCCGGAGCCCGTGGGGCTGTGGGGGGCCGTGTTCATCATCTACACGTCCGTGCTGGGCTTCTTCGGGCCGCTGCTGGTCATCTGCCTGAGCTACTTGCTCATCGTGGTGAAGCTGAAGGCGTCCGGCGTGCGCGTGGGCTCCACGCGGCGGCGCTCGGAGCGGAAGGTGACCCGCATGGTGGTGGTGGTGGTGCTGGTGTTTGTGGGCTGCTGGCTGCCCTTCTTCATCGTCAACATCGTCAACCTGGCCTTTGCGCTGCCCGAGGAGCCCGCCTCCGCCGGTGCCTACTTCTTTGTGGTTGTGCTGTCCTACGCCAACAGCTGTGCCAACCCCCTGCTCTATGGCTTCCTCTCCGACAACTTCCGCCAGAGCTTCCGGAAGGTTCTGTGCCTCCGCAAAGGCTACGGTGCTGGCGCCGAGGATGCGGATGCCACGGAGCCACGGCTGGGCCCGAGTGGCCGGCTGCAGGAGGCCACGACGCCTGTGCGCAACTGCAAGGCCAGTGGGCTCATGCAGACCAGTAAACTGTGAGTGCTGAGGCTGCGGGGGCAGAGGGGGCCCGGCAAGACCGCAGGAACCCACAGCCACCTTTTCTGCCTTTACTCCCGGAGTTGGGGGGCTGGAGCAGAAGAGACTAGCCAGACAGCAGCAGGCGGGGGGAGCCGTCTCCCAAGGCAAACAGCAGACTGGAGAGGCCATGGGTGCGTGCAAAGCTGGAGCCCGGAGGAATTCAGCTTTCAGTCTGATCTGGCCGGAATGGTCCTCTCCACCCCCAGAAACACCAGCTCATCCCGCCCCTGCCACCCCCAGCCCTGGGCCTGAAACAGGTCCTAGAAAAGGTGCCTGGCAGCCTCACTGGGGGAGGGCTGGGCTCCCAGATCCCCGGGCCTCACTGTGATCACGGCTGGAAGGAGAAGGACATGGGGATCACTCAGCCACAGGTCCCGCTGAGACAGCCCTGCCCAGTGTCCCTCCCCCAGCTAGGGTCCACGGCTGGACCAGAGAAGGAAGCAGAAACCAGAGGGCGTGAGGAGCGGGCAGTGCCATGCTGGGCAGGGGAGAGTCAGGGTCGATGCTGCCGAAGCCTCGGCACAGACCCCAGACCGAGGCCAAGCCCTAGAAACGAGATCACATAACAAGGGCGCTTGTGTTTGACAAGCGCTCCCTGAATAAATTAGAGAATAAATGTTTGACTCTTTCCCAGAGCAAATATTGTCCCTGGAGCCGATCGAAACCGCGGCACATCAGAGCAGGTGGATCACAGGCGGCCGGGGTGGGGCGGGCAGCAGGACACCCAGATAATAGTGAGGGGAGCGTCCACACCCGCGGAAAGGAGCCTCGGGCCGCGCTGGCAGGACTGGGGTGTGGCCCTGAGGATGTGGGCGGTAGGGCGGGAGTGCCCAATCCTTCCCCAGCTGCCGGGTGTGGGGAGCGGGCAGCTCGCTTGGGGCTCCTGTCCGCGACTCTGGGTGAGTGGGGTCCCGGCCGCCTCCTCAGCCCCAGCTTTAGTATCAGCCCCACCTGGGCTCCACCTAGGGGGTGGAGGCCACAAACCCTGGTGTCAGTCACAGGGAGCTGGTGACCAAAGCCTCCCCGCCCGACCCTAGGGGAGAGGCATCTTGTACAGGGGTGGGTGCCTAGGAGAAACAAGTCCGTTTGATCAGTCACCCCCCCCTCTGCCGGTCAGGCCACCCGTGGGCTTGGATGCAAAGTCCATCTGCTCAGAATGACTTCAGGGAGCAAGCAGATGGCACGGAAATATCTGCTCGGGTCAATTTCTCCCAATTGATTTGACATGGCGAGCTCCCTCCCCGGGCGATGCAGACGCTAGAGTGCCCTCGCCAGTCCTGCCTGTGAGGATGTTGGTGTGTGTGGACATGCCTGTGTGTTTGTCCACGTGCCTGCTTCTGGGTATGTGTGCCTGTGTATACACTCATTTGAATGTGTGGGTGTGTATGCGTGTGCATGTGCCTGCTTGTGTGCGTGATGCATGTGTGGACATGTGCACACACACATGTGAATTGAGTGTACCTGTGTGTGCACATGTGTACTGGCATGTACACATGTGTGCCTGTATGTGTACACATGTGTAGGTGTGTGTGCATGTGCCCCCTGTGGGTGCCTGTGTAATGTGTGTGTATACATGTGTGTACCTCTGTGTACATGTATATGAATGTGTGTGCCTGTATGTACACATTTGTGAATGTGTACACCTGTTTATGCACATGTGTGAATGTGTGCCTGTGTGTGCACATGTGACTGTGTGTGCCTGTGTGTGCCCAGGCCTGATGGACTCAACAGGTGGAGGAAGAGATGCTAGGTGGCCTGTAGACCCTGGGTCTGGGTGGGAACTGGTGACTAGGTTTGGCCAGTGTGGACAGTCCCCAAAGCCCTGGGTAGGGGGTATTGAACAGGAGAGAGTGAGCACCTAGGCACCCCTGAGGGCTTGTTGAGATGCGGGGATAGGAGTGTCCCAGAAGGACGTGAGCCCACGGAGCCGTGGACACGGCACAGTGGGTGTGGGAATACAGCCTGGCCCGTCCACTGCCCTCCCTGCCCAACACAGGCTGGGGACAGCTGCAGGGGCCACAGAGCACCACACTGCTTGCAGCTCTTGGGGCCCCAGGCCCCGAGCAGGGTGGGGAGGGCAGAACAAACACCCTCAGCGGAGGGGGTGACCTGCTTTACTGTCTCTCTCTCCGCATCAGTGGGTTTTATTGGCTATTGGGCTCCAGTGGCTCCCAGAGTGACCTTGCTCAGGAAATCCGGCCCGCAGGACGTGGTGAGGCTGCCTCCGGGATCAGGATGGGCTGAGGGTTGGCTATTTGCCAGGCAGAGGTGGGGTGAATGTGGGGGGTGGGGGACCGTGGTACAGCCCCCATGGGCAGAGCCCATGCTATGGCCCACCCTGAGGGCTGAGGGAGGGCATCCCTGGAGGGGTCAGCAGGGCCCATCCTGGGGTGTCTTGGGACAAGAGGTGGGCAGCCTGCGGGTAAACACCAGGAAGAGCTTCCCACGGAGTCTGGGGGCTGAGAGCTGGGATGCCCTTTGGGGGTGTCAGGGAGGTGACTGACTGAGAACAGGGTCTTTGCTGGTCACCTGTCCCCGCCGTGGAAGCCGGGGCCTCAGGGCTGGGCGGGCTGGGGCCTTAGGGAGACCACTGGGGCTGTGGCTCCTCTAGCCCAGCCCACGGGTCCAGCCCAGCCTGCCGCCTCCTCTCCGTGGTGTCCTGGCTCCTCGGAGCTGGTCTGACCACCGTGAGCCACTGTCCAGCTGGAGTCCTCACCTTGAAGGTCCAGCACTGTCCAGGAACTGAGGGGGGCCCCTTCACTGCCCCCCGCCCTGTACTCTCAGGCTCACCCCTCCACTCTCACTGGGCTGCACATCCGGCTGTGCATTTGTTGTGTCTGCGCTGATGAGGGTCTAGGGGCTCCACCTGGTGCCTGCCTGGGTCCTGACCGGTGCCGAGGGGAGGGTCTCCACTGGAGCAAACCTCCCTGGCTCCTGCCTCTGGGGAGGAGGCTTGAGTCCCCTTCTCGGCCAGTCTCTTCTCTGACCTCTACACACACGGCAGACCGTGGCCCTGGCCACAGGGTGTGGGGCGCCAGGCCTGGGTGCAGGGGCAGGGGCACTGCCAGAAGGGAGGGGCAGGGCCATCCACAGGGGCTGGCTGTCCAGGTGAAGGAAACTGACCGCGGGCCAGTGGGGACTGGCCCAATTCCCTTCTGCTCTGCACCCTGAGTATCTCCTGTGTCCCCACGTGTCCCCCCTCTCCCCATGCTCAGGAAACAGGTGGCCCCTCCATTGGGCAGCTTGAGGAGAGTTTAATGAAAGGACATTTGCAGAGTGGACCCAGGGCCCTCCTACAGCCAAGGGCAGCAGCCATCCTGGGGGCTGAGGGCCCGTCCTCTCCCCCCAACCCACGTGGCACCTGGAAGGTGATCTGGCCTGTGGGATCCATGTTCTGGTGGTCATTGGGCCTGAGAGGGTGGCCAGAGGAAGGGTCAGCTTCCAGAGCCCCTTGACTTCTCCCCATTTGGAACCCAGGACCCACCCTCCCAGCTGAGCCCCCAGGAGACATGCCAAGGGGTCCCTGGCTCCAGGCAGGGGTCCAGTGGGTGCAGGTGTCACGAGAGGGGCCAAGGCTCCCAGGAGCTGTGCTGTGGCTCCTCAGCCCCCTGGACAGTGGACCTGTCTGCCCGTGCATCCTCTGGAGGCCCTGCCCAGAGGAGGGACACAGGTGATGGTGATGACCAGGCAACTTGGGAACGAGACTCTCCGGATGGACACCCTTGTACACCCTAAATAATGCTGAGTTGTTCATTTTGGGGGCTTCCCTGCTGGCTCAGCTGGTAAAGAATCCACTTGCAATGCGGGAGACCTGGGTTCGATCCCTGGGTTGGGAAGATCCCCTGGAGAAGGGAAAGGCTACCCACTCCAGTATTCTGGCCTGGAGAATTCCATGGACTGTATAATCCAGGGAGTCACAAAGAGTCGAATACAGCTCAGCAACTTTCACTTTGTTCACTTTAAGATGGTACATTTTATGGTGTGACTTTCACCCAGATTCTAAAGATGGATGTTTTGTTGGAATTCCACCAAACGGATAAAAACTGAGACAGGAAGCGGCTTCCATAGGATTCTGCCTCTGGGCTGCCCCGTGTTCCAGTTGTTTCCAGCTCTCTTCCCCGGGGGCAGGTGCATCCTGGTCCCCCCCAACTCCGCCCCAGCCCGCCGAGCGGTGCTTCAAGGATGCTGTTCACCCTCTCGTCTCCTGAGCGAGCAACGTGGGCGCGGATTCCTGAGTCTGGAGCTTCTCATCACTTTGTGGACATGACACCTTCCTCTCACTCCACCCGTTCTCAGTCATGGGTTCTAACTAAGCCGGGGGGGGGGGGTGGCAAGCACCCACCCGCCGTGTCCCTGGCGCATCCCGGGCATGGAGGCTCTGACCAGTAGCCTCCACACGGTTCTTGCTCGCACTCAGGGGAGCCCCCACCTGGCCCCTGCTTTCTGAGGGTAGGGGTGGCCTTGACTTTGGAGTTGATCAGACATCGTCTGTTTGGCCTGCTCTGCCCTCTGGGCCAGCAAGCGGAGCAGGGCTGTCCCGTGCCTCTGGTCCAGGCCCCACGANGTAGCCTCCACACGGTTCTTGCTCGCACTCAGGGGAGCCCCCACCTGGCCCCTGCTTTCTGAGGGTAGGGGTGGCCTTGACTTTGGAGTTGATCAGACATCGTCTGTTTGGCCTGCTCTGCCCTCTGGGCCAGCAAGCGGAGCAGGGCTGTCCCGTGCCTCTGGTCCAGGCCCCACGAACAGAGGTAGGTGAGAGGGAGGCCCAGCAGCCAGCGGATCCGCAGATTTCATAGAAACGCCCCCCTACCCCTGCACCTTCAGGGCCCAGTGCATCCCGAGGCCAGATGGGGAGCCCGAGGGAGCCGGTTTTGCCCGGGCTGCTGGCCTACAGCACTCAGCGGGCAGGGTCCCAGGTGGGGGCAGGGAGTCCAGACCTGGGAGGATGGGAGGAGGTCCTTCCACCCCTCACGCTCCTGTGCGGGTGCCTTTATCTCTGCCATGGGAGCCCCCCTCGGCCCCCGCGGCCACTCTTAGAGCTCCTGATGCCCTGCTGGTTGCCAAGCACCCTGGGCGTGTCCAGTTATTCCAGCCATAAAAGGACTCGGGCCAAAGGTCCAAAGTGCAGCCTGAGGCTCCTCGGCCCAAGTCAGCATCACTGGTGGGGCTGGGCAGTACTGAGCGGGTCTCAGGAGGGGCCGGGGAGGTGTCCAGGGCCACCCTCTGGCTCCCCGCGGGCTCTTCCAGCACCCTCTAATCTCAGTGGGGCTGGGCTCACCAGTCCAGGGTGCCCCACTCAGCTCCCAACCCCTCGGCTACAGCAAGCTCCCCAGAGTCCTGTGGCCCCCTGCCTTATGCCACGGCCAGGCCCAGCTGGGCCTTGGGGCTCCTCGAGGTGGGCATCACTGTGAACTTTGTCCCCCATGCTCTGCATCTGGGGATACAGACCCTACTTGTGCTGGGGGTTTGGGGTCACAGCCCCACCCAGGCCTGAGCCCAGGGACTCAGGCCTCTGAGTCCCAGCTTCCTCCTGGGATGTCTCATAGCTGGGCCTCATATCTGGGTCCCCAGGAGCCCTCGACCCTGGTCCAGAGCTGGCCTGAAAGCCAGCCTCAGAGGTGGGACTGTCACAGCCCTTGAGCCCCTGCAGAAGGCTGCTGGCTGAAAGCCCCCTCTCCCTGCAGACTCAGAGTCCCAGTAGCCCCTCTCCAGTGGGGGCCATCCCCTCCCCCCATCCCAGGCCACACTAGAGGAGTCAGCCCTGTTTGAGGGGGATCCAGCTCCCAGAATCACACACACTTGGGGGTCTACACACCCTCGCTGGACCGCAAAATCTCCATCTCTCCAGGACGCCCCGGTCTGGGAACTTGGGAGGGTGGGCCCTGCTGCCCATGGGTGTGTGTGGACACTCCCGATCCAGCCTCACTCAGGGCAGATGTTCCTGAGGGTCATGGGGTTCCATGCGGCAGGGGAGGGGCGCCGTGCTCCCAGCTGTCTCCTCCCTCCCACCCGCTCCCCAGCCTCCCCAGCAGATGACAGTCTACCAGAGACCATCTCAGGATGGACTGAGCTCCTGGGGTGGGGCGGGGGGGCCGTGATGAGGAGACAGGACCCGAAATGCAGTGTTCTGTGGGCTCAGTGTTCCAGAGTGGAAGCCCCAGCAGGCTTGGTCTGGCCGGCCTGCAGCTCCAGCCACATCCGCCTGGCCTGGGACCTCAGCCAGCATCCCAGGCTCTGGTGACTCCAGACGCTGCTCCTGCCAGGGCCCCGGCCGCCTCACCAACTCAGCATCCTCACTTGGGCAGAGCAGCCACAGGAAGGGAGGCTGGGGAGGGCCCAGAGAGGAGGCGGTGGGGCCACAGGGGCCGGACAGAAGGTCCCAGAATGGCCGGAGGACACGTGGCAGGCAAGGAACAGGCTCAGAGTGGACCGGAGGGTGGGCAGCCTGGTGATTCCTACTGTTGGGCGGATGCAGTCCTCCAGTGGAGAAAGCTTGGCCAGGGCCAGCTTCAGCATGTGGAAGTGGGAGGTGACACCCCAGGGGTCTGGGGCTCCCCGGGCTCAGGTGCACATGCTCCTCCCAGCCCACTCAGGACAGACCCGGGGATGCCGCAAGCCCCAGAAAGTCGTCCCACTGAGGATGGCAGTGTGTTCACCCAGGCCGAGGCCTGTACTGGCCCAGCCGGCCACCCACCTACTCCACGTCGTTGGTCCCCTGGCTTCTGCTGCCCTGAGCACCCTGGAATTCAGCATGCACCCTGGAGCCTCCCCAGCGTCCAACACAGCACCCAGTAGATGCTTTGTAATTCTCTCACAGTGTGGGGCCTGGCACAGCCTTTATAGGGGAAAGGGAACCCGACCAGGGGGCCAAGCTCCTTAGTGGGTGGAGGTGCCCCGCCCCAACTCTGCCCACCGCGCCAGAACCCGGGTCTGCTCCGGAATCTGCTCCGGAATCTCTTGCTGGGACCCCTCGGTTGGGGTCCGCGTCTAGCAGGGCTGGTGGGTCTGCCTTGATCCTCCGGGCCCCCACCCCCACCTCCTCCCC
>SJYA01002892.1:770646-863082 GCA_006410615.1 Neotragus moschatus
GAAAGGGGGGAAGGGGGGGAAGGGGGGCTCGGGAGGGTGGGCCCCGGGAGCTGGCGTGGTGCCGGGGCCATCAGAGCTCGGCGTCCGGCTTGACCAGGTGGCCGCTGAAGGTGATGTAGAGGTCTCCGCGCTCGCCGAAGATGGCGTTGTCGCGGTCGCGCTGGAACATGCGCACCCAGACAGCGTCGCCCGCGGCCAGCGGCAGCAGCAGGCTCTGCGCCTGCATCACGCTGCGCTCGCTGGGCTGAGCATACAGCACGGCGGCCGCGCGCACATTGCGCATGATGTGCAGGTAGGTCTCCTTGTAGTTCCAGGTGTGCACGTTGAGGCTCAGGAAATAGACGCCAGGCACGGTGCAGAGGAAGCGGCCAGAGGCCAGGTCGAAGGCGCCGTCCAAGTTGACCAGCTCCGTGTCGAAGGTCACCGCCTGAAGGGCGTCGGCGCTGTGCAGCCCCTCGCGCCGGCCCGGCAGCCCCGCCTGCCCCTTCTGGCCCTTGCGGCCCTGGAGGCCCCGAAAGCCGGGCGGACCCTCCTTCCCGCTCCTGCCAGAGCGACCTCTGACCCCCGCCTCGCCCTTCTCACCTGCCGGGGAGGGGCGGGGAGGTGAGGAGAAAGCCCTGGTCAAGGCTCCCAGGGGTCAGATTCTCTGGCCACACAGCCCTGCAAGTGACCTCGCCTCTGCGGGCCTCAGTCTCCTCTCTCAGAGGGGCACTAACTCACCCTCCAAGGAGCAAAGAGAAGGAAGCCACACCCCGAGGGCCTGGCTGTTCAGGGGTCTGTGCTGACCATCATGCGGGGCCAGGGGGGTCAGGCAGCCGCCAGAGGAAGGGTCTGAACTGGTCTTTGAAGGAGAGCTCTGGGGTTCAAGCTCAGTGCAGCTGGCAGTCCAGCCCCCAGGGTGAGGCCCTCCCAGAGCCCTGCCTCTCTCACCCCAAGAGGGGACTCAGGCCCCTTCCCCTCCCCTAGGGGCAGGGCTGAGGGCAGCCTCAGGCCACCTGTCCATAGCCCCTTCTCCAAGACACCTTCTGCCCACCTGGGGGGGAGGCCGTGGGGAGCAGGGAGCAGGCACTGGTCCATTGTCCCCTAGGGAACCCCCGCCTTCCCATAACCCGCCCTGGGCCCTGTCCCCTCCCCTCAGCACAGGTGTCCCTGTAGGGCCGGGGGCGGGGGAGGCCACCCCTCCGGGGACACTCACCTTTGAGGATCGAGATGTCAATAGTGGGCCGCAGGCGGGGCAGCCCCGCCCACGCGTCCCCGTCGCTCACATGGGCACCTGGGCTGGAGGTGGTGGGGGGCCAGGCTGGACGGCAGCACTGCACGCACGGCCGGCGGGGCAGCCCCGGGCCACGCCAGGTCCCAGCAGGCAGCGCCAGGAGCAGCAGGAGGGCAGGGGCCACCATCCAGGCCAGGGCCTGGGGCCGGGCAGGGAGGGGGAGAAATGTGGGAGAGGAAGGCAGGGAGTGGAGGGCTTGCCCTGCTGAGCCCCCAGTGCCCCCATGGCAGCCTGGCAGCTCCCCTGTGTGGGGGAGACAATGAGGGGCCCAGCGGGCCACCTGGGTGGGGAGGGACAGCTGGGACCACTCAAGGGGGCTGCAGTGCGCTTGGCCAGAGCCTTGTCCCACACAGAGCACCTGGTCAGCCCCTCCTGGACTCCCATCTCACCCTGATACCGCTGATGGGTCCTTCCCCGGGACTGAGACTCCTCCTTGACACAGCCTGGGGGCCACCACTGCTGGGAGGGCCCTGCACCGCCCTCCCGGAGTCCCAGCAAGAGCCGAGGCAGCCACCCGTGGGAGCTGACACTTCCTGGGCACTGCTCTCTGCTTGTGCCCCTCCCCCCCTGAGTCCTTAGTTCTGGGTGGCAGCGGGCACCCTCAGTACCTGCAGTTGGGGAGTCCAGGTTCCTAAAGCCCCCGTGGCTGGAGACCCCACACTCGGCAGATGCAGGGGGCACTGAGTGGGGATGGGGGCTCTGAAACAGCCCCCCAAGTCCCCCTCACTGGGATTGGCCAGAGCCCTCCAGGAGGGGCTACTTCAGGGAAGGGTATGCCCCCCACACTCCGGGCAGCCAGGCCCCGGGCCTGTGTTGGGTGGGGCCCGACATGAGGCAGTTTCTGCCGGGCTGCCTTGCTGGGCAGGGAGGACATGTGCATCCTGACCCCCTAGGAGGAGGGAGGGTAACCGGGGAGGCTGCCCCGGCCCCCACCCAGCTGTACAGAAGCTGGTCTTTAATCCCTGCCAGTCCTGAGCCTCCGGTGTCCATGTCCCCTCCCCCGGGAGACCCTGCCTAACCCCGGGCCCATCAGTGCCAGGTGGAGCCACACTTTCCAGCTGCTGGGGGCCCTGGGTGAGCTCCATATGGGCCTGGGCCTGTTTTCCTGGCAAATGGACTCTGCCTGCCCTGTTCTCCCAAGAGGCTCAGGCAGGGTTGGTCTCCTGCAAGGGCAGGTGTGTGAGATCGGGGTCCTCACTCTTCCCTGTACCCTGGCCATCCTGAGCAAATACCCAGGCCCCCTTTTCCAGGAAGCCCTCAAGACTGCAGCCCAAGATCCAGGCCTTCCTCTCATGTAGTCTGAGACCCACTCCCAGGCTGAGCTTTCCTGGCAGGTGGGACCCCTTCTCTCTACTACCTTCTCAAACCTCGCAGACCCTCACCCACCCACTGAGCCACATTGGACCCTGCAGGACTCTCCCGGACCCCTCCCATGGAGGAAACGGACCAGCGTGGGTGTCCCCTGGGCAGCCACCCCCACAGGCAGGCCTCTGCTGCTGGGGCCCTTACCCCAGGCCCTGCTCAAGGTTGCTGTGAAGACCACCACCCACCCCCACTGCCTGTTACCATTTCACGACTGGGTGTTGCTGCCTGCCTGGCGGTCTCTGGCGTCTCTGCGCAGCAGCCGGTGAAAGAGCCCTTTCATGCCCACCTCAGGCACCCGTGGCTTCCCTCTGGGCCATCCAAGACCAACAGGCCTCAGGCCAGCTTCCGAGCTCCCGGCAGGAGGCTCACAGGGCCCCGTTGCCTGCCGCCTGGCCTGCCACCTGCCGCAGCCCCGCCTCGGGGACTCCGGGGTCCTCCCCCAGCCCTGTTGTGTCAGGGCTTGGGGGCCTGGGGCGGCCGGGACTGTGGGGCTGGCTGCCAACTGGGGTGCAGTGACTTAGAGGGAGTCTGGGAGGCTGGAGCAGTGACTGAGTGGAGACTGGCAATGAGACCAGAAGCCAAAGTTGGAGACAGACCACTCGCCGGTGCCAAGCCCACCTGGTGACAGTGGCACCCTCCCATCTCTGGCTGGGCTGTGAGGACTGGGCCTGGTGGGTGGCGCTGGGGGGTAGGGGGCAGCGTCTGGCCAGGCTGTGGTGTCTGCCCCCACCTCCCGCCACACCATAGGAGGGCTGTGGCACCCAGCAGAGAGGCTGTGATACCCTGTCAGGGGCCCTTGGCAATAGCCGAGCCTTTCAGGGGATGAGGGTTATGTCTGTGTGATGCCAACCCCCTCCGGCACGAATGACTCACAGGGCGCCCCAGGCAGTGGCAGGCAGGGGCTGTGACTACACTAGGACCTGGCCTCATGCTTGCTTGGGCCTGGGCAGCTGGACACTGGGCCCTGGGCAGCGTCTGGCAGCTCGGCCTCTGAACATGAGGCCATGTGACTCCCTGAGAAGCATCCCCCCTTCTCGACCACACCAAGCCAGGCTGCCTGGTGGCGGGGCACCGACGTGGCCTGGGGAGCTGGGGCCACCTTCTGGGAGGCAGGCTGCGGGCATCTGGGGCTGGCTTGCCCGCCCCTGTGGATCTGGGCACACCCCAGGGTCTGGCACTCCCCACAGGCACCCCGTGCCCTCCTCGCTGCTGACCATGGAGGAGGCAGGCTGGAGGTAGAGGGGGAGATGGGGGATCCCGCCTGTGGGGGATTCTCATGTTAGGCTGGGGAGAGCAGAGCGGGTGAGGGCTGTGGTCAGGGAAGCCCGCCAGCTGAAGCCGGTTCCCCGACGCCCCTGGCACCTGGAGGTGAGGGTTTATGCAGCAGTGCTCAGCCGCCCCCACTGCTTGTCCTTGTCTGGAGCAAGGACACGTTCTTGTGGAATCCAGATAGGATGGCCTAGACGGAGGCCTCTCTGCAGACGACTCCCCCAGCCCCCACCAGGGCTGGGCTAACCCAGGCTCCAGCTGGAGGTGCTGGGCCCAGGGGTGGGCTGGGGGCTCCTCTCTGCCTGCTCCACTTTTGTCTCAGGGGCTTCTGGGACACCCAGAGAGAGGGAGACGCGCGGGCTCCACTGCTCCCTACGTCCAACCTCGTTTCCCAATCTGTAAAATGGGTACCAGGGACTCAGCAGTGGCCAGAATGTCCGCGGGCTTCAGCCACCCTCAGGGCCCTGGTGTGCCCCTGTGCCTCCGGCTCCCCACTCCTGCAGGGCCTGAATCCCTGGGGGTGGGCACAGCTGTCTGCCTCCTCCCCAGGGCTGCTGACTCCCCAGTGAAATGAAGCCACCGCCTTGGGAACCTGCCGAGCAGCCCAGGGCCATCCCTCAGCTCCAGGGCCTGGTCATTTGTCTCTACAAGAGGACAAGATTTCCGGCCTCACGGGTGGTCATGAGACAACTGCGAACAATGAGTGTCCGGCCCCCTGGGCCGTGGAGATAATGAGCTTTGCACAGCATCTCCACTTGGCTCCCCGTCAGTGGCCTCAGTGTGGGGTGGGGGGTGGGACACGAGGCCCTGGGCGCTGATGGGGGCTCTGCACAACGCGGCCTCAGCTGATAATGGGGTCTGAGATCTGTGAGTGTGTGGCCGGTTTATTATCTCCTGGCCTCTTAACGCAGGCTGCCCGAGTCCTGCTGATGAGCTGCTGTTGGGGAGGGAGGCGGCCCTCTTGAGCTCATCAGCGGGGGGCACAGAGAGAGAGCCTTGGCAGAGGGGGAGAGAGAAGGCCTGGTGCTGCTCTGGGGGTGCCCCAGAGGCAGCGCCCACTTCTGTCCAGAGCCATGGACACCCCACCTCCAGCTCAGGTGTGCCCTCTGGTGCCCAGCCCACGCCAGGTGTGGGTGTCAGGGAGTGGTCCCACTGTTCCCTGGGCGGTCACTGCCCCAGGCCTGCAGTGTGCAGCCCAGGGGCCAAGTCTCTAGGGAGTAGTCGGGCCAGCACCATGTTCTGATGCCCCCACTGAGAGGGGAGTGCCAGCCGGCCTTGGGTGACCGTCCAGGGCACAGTGAAGAACAGAGCTTCAGCCGCCACTGCGAGGCCCAGAGGCCGTGACCAGTGGTGATGGGAGGTGATGCTCCCCCAGAAGTGTCTGGCAGGTGGCCCAGGTGGTCAGCAGAGGGCAATGAAGGGGACCTCGACTGACCCTTGTCCCCAGGTGGGGACTGAGGGTGCCCCAGGCAGGAGACCCCTGGCTTCCCACGGTGGGGATGATGGGGTCCACAGGCAAAGCCCACCTGCCCAGGTGCGCACCCTGAGTAGAAAGCGAATGTGCTCTTTATTCGAGGAGAGGGGGGGCCTGCGTCCGGCGGTCACTGGTAGCCGGCCAGCTGCAGCACAGTGGGGTAGTGGGCACGGTGGGCCATGCACTTGTGGCGGTCGATGAAGAGGCTGTTGGTCTTGACTGCGATGTCCTTCTCCAGGCTCATGCGCGTGTCCTCCAGGTTGCGCAGGGACTGCTCCGCTTCCAGAAGCTTCTCCTTCAGCGCTGCCAGGGACAGGTTCAGCTCCTCCACCTCGCTCACCAGCCTGTGGGCAGAGGCGGGCTGAGCGGGGCCAGCCTGGACGCCGGGCCTGCTGAGGGCGCCAGGGGGGCAGCCCCGGGTTCAAAGGCTGGGTGCCCGGGCGAGGCATCTTGCTCAATACGCTCGGCCATAGAAGGACCCCCCAAAGCCCCAGGGGAGACCCAGGCTGGGCGGGGGAGGTGCATCCACCCTGACGTAGAGGTGTGGAGGGCCGGGACAGGTGATCGGGGCGGCCATGTGGCCGGGGGAGCTCTGCCTCCCAGACCCCGAGATTCCAGAGCAGGGTGAAGTGGAGAGTGTGGCCGGCCCTGGCACTCAGAGACCCACACAGTGTCCCCCCAAAAGGACATGCGGTGTCCAGTGGTGCTAGGGCAGGAGAGGAAATGTGGGAGCCCCGTGTGTGGGGTGGGGGGTGAGGTGGGGGCCAGCGTCTTTCCTCTTTACATCTGCAGGTCTGTGTGTCAGGGGGTGTTCAAGGGGGCCCCAGAGGCTGAGGAGGCCTGGGGGCGTGTGGACGGCGCCCGTGTGGTGGAGGGTGATGGCCCAGCCCAGAGAGGCTCCTGCAGCCACAGCACCTGAACTGGGCAGCGTCTCGGCACAGCTCCACATTGGGACGGTGGGAGCGCTGGTACAGGCGAGTCTGGGCCACCTTCAGAGGCGCCTCCTTGTCCTTGATGGCCTGCTTCAACACCGCGATGTTGTGCTCCTGGTCCGTGATCTCCCGCAGCGTCTGCACACAGGACAGCCCGTCAGTCACCCTCTGGGTCTTACCCACACAGGACGGCCCCGTGGGTCATCCCAAGCCCTACGCCCTGCTTCTGGGGGCAGTGTGGAAGCAGAGAGGGTATGCTCGGCCACCTCAGCCCTGCCATGGGCACCCAGAGGCCTGGGGTGGGGCTGGGGGAGGACAGCAAAGCTCAGAGGACAGCAAAGCTCAGCGCACAGTGGCTTTGTCCTAAGGGCCCCAGCCCTGAGGTCACCAGACTCCGCCCCTGGTCAGGTGCTGTGGAGACAAAGGCAGCAAAGGTCACCCAGAGAGCCTGGGGTCAGAGCCCTGCTGAGCCAGGGCCAGCATCAGGGACACCCTCTAGATAGCTGAGCCTGCCACCTCCTTCCACCTTCCCTGCTCTGGCCTGCACCGCTCCTGTAACAGTCACGCCAGTGGCAATGCTACCATCCTCAAATGTCACTAGGTTTTCTCATCAGCTTAACGAGGGCCCTGGGCGAGGAGGGGGGGCCTTGACCAGGGTTCCCTCAGGATGGACAGGGCCAAGGTGGGGCAAGGGCCAGGCCAGGCTGTAACCAGGGTATAGTGGGCAGTGGGAGTGTGATGGCCTGGGCTACCCATTCTGAGCCTGGTCTTTGTAGTTACTGGCAGAGAGCCAGTCTCAGGGGCTTCCCTGGCGGGGCCAGTTCATGGGCTGGGCGTGGCCTGGCTGCGCGGTGGGCGTGTCAAGGGTGTGGCCTGGCTGCGGGCTGGGCAGTAGCTACATAATAGCCTGAGTGTGCCCTGGCTGCAGGATGGGCGTGCCCTGGCTGCGGGATATGCGTGGCGTGGCTGCGGGATGGGCGTGGCCTGGCCGCGGGCTGCGCGCAGTCGCGAGGCCCCACCTTGCGCAGGTGGTGCTCCAGCTTGTGGCGCGCGTCCTCCAGCTCCTCGCACCGCCGCCCGAAGGCCAGGTTCACGGCATCGCACTGTAGCCGCAGGTCCTCGGACGTGTCCTGCAGGATGCAGTCGATGAGGTTCCGCAGGTTGACCGAGGCCAGGCGCTCGCGCTCAGCGCGGTACAAATGTTCCTGGGTGAACTTGGCCCAGGTCTCGGGCGTGGAGGCACTGCGGGTGGGGGGAGTGGGCCGACACCGCGGTCGGTGGGGGCACCTACCGGGACCTCCCCGCGCCCGCCACACCCCGAGTTCCCAGCGCCTCGGCATGAACGACCACCCGCAGTCCTAGAGCCACACCGCGGCCCCACGGCCCCACGGCCCCGTGGCCCCGTGCCTCGCCCCTTACGGCGCCCGTAGGGTCTCTGCGCGCGCTCCCAGCGCCTCCTGAGCCGCCCAGTGGTCCCCGCACTCGTGCCCCGACGGCTGTGGCTGCGCCGGGTGGTGGCCGCGCGCCCCCTGCCGGCTGCACGCGGAGCTGCAGCCCGCTTCCCCCTACACACACACACACACACACACACACACACACACACTCACTCACTCACTCATACACTCACTTTCTCACACACTCACATGCACTCACAGACATTCTCTTTCTCACACATGCACATTCACACACACACATTCTCAATCACACACTCACACATATACACTCTTACACATTCTCACACACACACTCACTTTCACACACACTCTCACACTGTTACGCACACACACACTCTCTCTCTCATACACACACACTCTCACTCTCACAGACTCTCACACTCACACACACATATACATTTTCTCTTACACACTCCTCTCTCACACACACACACACTCTCACACACTCACTCATACACTCACTTTATCACACACTCACATGCACACTCACACACATTCTCTTTCTCACACACACATTCACACACACACAATCTCACACACTCACTCTCACACATACACACTCTTACTCTCACACACTCTCAGTCTCACACACACTCTCACACATATACACTCTTACACATTGTCACGCACACACACACTCTTTCACACACACTCTTATGCACACACACACTCACACTCTCACTCTCATACTTTCACACACACACACATATACATTTTCTCTTACACACTCTTCTCTCTCTCTCTCTCTCTCTCTCACACACACACACACACCCCGCCCCCAGTGCTGGGTCCTGCCTCCCTCTGCGAAGCCCAGCCGGGACGGTCAACTGTGTGTGCCCAGCACTTGGGTGGGGGTCCCGCCGCTCGCCTGCCCACCCAGGAGCAGAAGAGCTGCACAGAGGCCCCCAGCGGAGGGAAGGGGAGCCCAGGCGGGATCTCAAGGCCCCACCTCTCCTCGAACTTGGCCGAGTGCGGGTAGAACTGCACGTCGGTGCTCTGGCTGTTGTAGCGGCAGCAGGCCTCGTCGATGTTGTAGGCCTCCACCTTGTCGGACCAGTCCATCTCGCAGGATTCCTTGTGCTCCCGGTTCAGCCTGCGGGTGACAGCGGGCAGGGCCTGCGTCAGGGCGGGTGGGGAGCTGGGCGCACCCTGACGCTGGGCACGGCCAGCCCCCAGGCGGCAGGGGGCCTCATCTGCTGACGGTGGGCCCCAGGGTGCTGATCTGGCTCTGGATGTCCAGGCCCCTTGGCCACCCCCACCTGCCCAGTGCCCCCTCCCTGCCCTGTGCTCCTGGCTGTGGCCGGGGACAGTCCGTCACCTCTCAGAGCCTCAGGGCCGGGTCACCTGACCTCCTGCCCACAGTGGCCTGAGGGGTAAGAGGACGGGGTCACCCTGAGGGCAGCTCTAGAGGCCGCCCAGACCCACCGAATCTGGCCCACGGCCTGCATGATGGTCCTCTTCAGGAGCTCCTGAATGTTCCGGATGAGCTCGGCCTCCTGGGGGAGAAGACCCCCGCCCCTGGTGAGAGTCTGAGGACCTCCGGGCTCTTCAACTCCAAAGAGGAGCAGAGTTTCGGGTGACGCTCAGTGGAACTGGGCCCTGCTTGTGGCCCCAGTCTCTTTGGTGGAAGTGAGGGTGAGCCTGATTCTCTTAGCGGATTTATTCTGGGCTTGGAGCACCCTGTCTGGGGCACTGCAGTGGGTTCTTTGGGGGTCTTCTATGGGCTGTGGGGAACATCAGCCAAAGGTGGTTCCCACTTGCTGGGCACGCAGCACCCCCGGGCTCTGGGCCATCACTGGCGCCTGCCCACGGACCCCGGAGAGCCCAGCAATAGCCTCTGAGGACCCTATCAACTAAGTCTCCACCCAGGACTGCCCTCACACGCCCAGGACACACGGGAACCCTGTGTTTCCTCCTGCCTCCCTGACAGGTTCATTTCCTGTGGAGGAAAAGCCCTCCCTGGATCTGAATCTTCCCCTCCACTGGGCTCTAAGCCCTTGTGTCCGGTTCTGACCAATGGGCCCGTCTTCCTGTCCTGACTCCGTTGTCCACGTACTGCTGGGCGGGGGGGCTGGCTCAGAACAGAGCCATCCCTCCTGGAGCCATGGGAGATTCTTGAGTGAATGGGTGTGAGGGTGGGGCCATGGGGGGATGGCAGAGGAAGGGCCTGGGCTTAGGGGAGGCACCCAGGTTTGAGGGGGTCCCCAGGTGCCTGACTGTGTGTGTGTCTCCCCACATCTCATGAGTGCCTGTGGCTGCAGCCTGCTCACAGCTGAGGCCCTTCCCCACCAGCATCAGGGGCTTGGCCTGGGTGACACCCAGTCCTTCGGGCCTGCCCCAAGGACAGGTCCTGCCGGGTCTCTTTGTGGGATGCCCGAGGCCTCCACCTCACCTTCACCGTCCACACCTGCACGCTGGTCTGAGGGTGGATTTCCAACACTTACGTTGGCAGGGTTGGGGTGTGGTAGGGCTCCACCTCTGTGAACTCAGGGTCAGGCTTCATCTGCATGACCCAGGGTGACCAGAGGGTCAGTTCAACAGGTGCTGGGACCGAGGGGTGACTGAAGGACCACCCAGTAGGTACTGGCGCCACCATGACCTGACCAGGAGGGTCTCCCTTGGCCTGTACACATTCCAACCCCAGCCAGCCACCCCTGGGGCCCAGCTCAGGCCCTTCCTGGTTTCCTCGGGGCCAAGCCCAGCCCTGCCTCAGGCCATCATCCCGGCACACATTCCACGATGAATGCCACCGTGGCCTGGGCCCTGCCTCTCCCCGAGTGGGAGCCAGGGTGAAATGGACAAGTGGACAAGCACCAGGCTCCAGCCCTGCCACCCGTGCAGGGGGACACCCAGGCCACGGTGCCCCTCACCCAGCAGGGCCTGACTGGCCCACCTTGCAGGGAGCTCAGCCTTGCCCAGCACCCACTGTGGGAACCAGGCCGAGGGAAGGCCAGACCTGGCACCCTCCCCTGTCCCCCCAGGGAGCCCGAGTTCCGCCCCTGCCCCCAGCTGGGGAGGCCCCAGGACCAGTTGGTTCTGGTACCCCACCCCTCTGTGCCTGGGCGTGTGCTTGAGTGTCCCCACGTGGGCAGAGAGTGCAGGCTCCTGGGGGTGCCCAGGCACCGAGGCTCTGCACATCCAAGTCAAGGGGGGGGGAACCCTGGGAAGGTCATGTTCCCTGGAGAGAGCTGAGAGGCCAGTCTGCGGCTCCAAGGACCAGGCAGCCGAACCTTCAGCAGCTCGATCTCCACACAGTCGCGCACGAGGTCGGGATGCTGGCGGCGCTCACGGCACTGTAGATTGTCGATGGCGATGGAGAAGGGCCCGGCCGTGGCGTCCAGGGCGCGCTCCAGCCGCTGCTTCTGGGCCAGCAGCAGCTCGGTCTCAGAGACCAGCTCCTCCACTTGGCGCTGCAGCTCCGACTTCCAGCCGTGCGTGTCTTGCAGGCGCCCGCCCACCTTCCTCGTGGAGTCTTGCTGCGTGCGCTGCGCCAGCGCCTCGGTCTCCACCGCCAGCTGCTGGCTCTCATGGCGCTGCCGCTCCGACTGGTCGCGGTCGGCGAAGGCCTGGTGGTAGCGGGCATAGCAGTTCTGGAACCACTCGTCCAGTAGATACTTGGCCGTGCGGAAGCCGGAGGTGGCCAGGCCCGAGGACGTGTGGGCGCCCGTATTTCGGGCCACATCGTACAGCTTGCAGGGCAGCTGGCATGCTGGCACCGTCTGTGGGGCAGGCTCCTTGGTCAGGAGTATGTCTGTCTGTGCCATGGTGCCGCCCAGGCTCGAGCGGGAGTGGGGAGAGAGGGAGGGGGGCCGCTCAGCTTGCTCAGCAGGGCAGCTCTGGCCACTGGGTCCCCAAGCAGGACGTGGCTTCTGGTCTCCCAGAGACAGTATACACCAAGCCCTCCTGTTGCTAGGCAACTGGAATTCTCCCACCTCCTACCACCTGGTGGCCCTCTTAAAGGGCCAGGCAGACCCCAGTTCCACCTGTCCTGGCCACGCCTGGTACCTGCCAGAGGAGCTGCATGAAGGACAGGCCCTTGTCTCCTGTGTCAGACTTGTTCCTGGGCAGTGCTCTCCTGGGCATCCACGTGTCCCTGATGGGGGTTCACTCAGCCTCCAGTGGGGGCCTTGAATCAGATCCACAGATCTGCCCCAAGACCACCCAGGCCCAAGACCACCCAGGGCCTTGCCTGTGTCTCCTGCTCCCTGGGCTGCTTGTTGTCCTCCAGTTGCTCAGTCGTGTCCTACTCTTTGAGACCCCGTGGACCGCAGCACACCATGCTCCCCTGTCTGTCACCACCTCCTAGAGCTTGCTCAAACTCATGTCGCTTCAGTCGATGATGCCATCCACCCATCTCATCCTCTGTCTCCCCTTATCCTCCGGCCTTCAATCTTTCCCAGCATCAAGGTCTTTTCCAATGAGCCAGTTCTTTGAATCTGGTGGCCAAAGTATTGGAGCTTCAACTGCAGCATCAGTTCTTCTAATGAACACTCAGGGTTGATTTCCTTCAGGATTTTCTGGTTTGATCTCATTGCCGTCCAGGTTATTCTCAAGAGTCTTCTCCAACACCACAGTCCTAAATCTTCAATTTTTCGGCACTCAATCTTCTTTATCATTCAACTCTCACACCTGTACACAACACTGGGAAAACAATAGCTTTGACTATATGGACCTTTGTTGGCAAAGTCATGACTCTGCTTTTTAATACACTGTCTAGGTTTGTCATTTTTGGAGAAGGCAATGGCACCTGACTCCAGTACTCTTGCCTGGAAAATCCCATGGATGGAGGATTCTGGAAGGCTGCAGCCCAGGGGGTCGCTGAGGGTCCGATACGACTGAGCGACTTCACTTTCACTTTTGATTTTCGTGCATTGGAGAAGAAAATGGCAACCCACTCCAGTGTTCTTGCCAGGGACGGGGGAGCCTGGTGGGCTGCTGTCTATGGGGTTGCACAGAGTCGGACATGACTGAAGTGACTCAGCAGCAGCAGCAGGTTTGTCATGGCTTTTCTTCCAAGGAGCAAGCGTCTTTTAATTTCATGGCTGCAGTCACTGTCCTCAGTGATCTTGAAGCCCAAGAAAGTAAAGTCTGTCACTGTTTCCATTGTTCCCCATCTATTTGCCGTGAAGTGTGACGTGATCNCAGCAGCAGCAGCAGGTTTGTCATGGCTTTTCTTCCAAGGAGCAAGCGTCTTTTAATTTCATGGCTGCAGTCACTGTCCTCAGTGATCTTGAAGCCCAAGAAAGTAAAGTCTGTCACTGTTTCCATTGTTCCCCATCTATTTGCCGTGAAGTGTGACGTGATCATGGAATCAGGGGATGCCATGATCTTTGATTTTTAATGTTGAGCTTTAAGCCAGCATTTTCACTCTCTTTTTCACTTTCATCAAGAGCCTCTTCAATTCTTCATCACTTTCTGTCATTAGGGTGATGTCATCTGCGTATCTGAGGTTACTGATGTGTCTCCCAATGATCCCATTTCCAGCTTGGGCTTCGTCTAGCCTAGCATTTCACATGATGTACTCTGCATATAAATTAATTAAGCAGGGTGACAATATACAGCCTTGATGTTCTACTTTCCCAGTTTTGAACCAGTCCGTTGTTCCATGTCCGATTCTAACTTGCCTCTTGACCTTCGCTTGGTACCTGGGGAGGGTGACATCTCCAAGTGCCCCCTCCTGGGCGGGGAGTCCAAGAGCCCTGTCGATTCCCAACATGACCGGCAGAGGGAGACATTGGCCATGAAATGCGATAAGGAGGCAGGGAAGGTGGTCTGGTTTTCCCATCTCTTGAAGAATTTCCTTTTTGTTGCGATGCACAAAGTCAGAGGCTTTAATGTGGTCCAGGAAGCAGAGGTAGATTTTTTTTGCTGGAATTCCCTTGCTTTTTTAGGATCCACCGGATATTGGCAATTTGATCTCTGGTTCCTTCTTTTCTAAATCCAGCTTGAACATCTGAAAGTTCTCCGTTCATGTACTGTTGAAGCCTAGCTTGAAGCATTTTGCTTTGCTAGAATGTGAAATGAGCATAATTGTATGGTAGTTTGAACATTCTTTGGCATTGCCTTTCTTTGGGATTGGAATGAAAACTGACCTTTTCCAGTGCTTGTGGCCACTGGTGAGTTTTCCAAATTTGCTGGCATATTGAGTGCATCACTTTCACAGCATCATCTTTTAGGGTTTGAAATAGCTCAGCTGGAATTTCATCACCTCCACTAGCCTAGTAATGTTTCATAAGGTCCACTTGACTTCACAGCCCAAGATGTCTGCCTCTAGGTGAGTGCTATTTCATAAGGCCCACTTGACTTCCTGGTGATGTTTCATAAGGCCCATTACTCCCAACTTGGGGCTTCCCCTTCTGTCCAGGGACTTCCACTCCCAACAAGGGCCTTAAGACTCCCACCCCAGGCTTCCCCCTCCCTGTCAGTTAGCTCCCCAGGTGCTGGGACCACTCCCTCTCTGATCCACTCCACCTGCCAGATCCTGTGCCTGGCCTGCCTGCTGCCTCCCGCTGTGCCGGGCTGCCCATGGCTTGGGGTCCACTCTGCTCTTGGTGGAGCTGGCGTGGGCGGTGCCGGCTCCTGCTTAAGTGTGTCATCATCTCACCTTCCTCTCCCCTCACCTGCCTCCCCCTACCTCAGTTTACCCTGAAGGATTAGACAGGGAAGGGCTCGTGAGAGGGGCCGACCTACAGGAGGAGCAATCTGGGGAGGGGGGGCGCCCTCCCAGGTTAATGTAATGCTTCATAAGGCCCACTTGACTTCATAGCCCAAGATGTCTGCCTCTAGGTGAGTGACCACTACACCATCTGGGTTATACAGGTCATTAAGACCTTTATTGTACAGTTCTACTCTGTATTTTTGCCATCTCTTCTTAATCTCTTCTGCTTCTTTTAGGTCCTTACGTTTCCTGTCCTTTATTTTGCCCATTTTTGCATGAAATATTGCCTTAGTGCCTCTAATTTTCTTAAAGAGATCTGTAGTCTTTCTCATTCTATTGTTTTCCTCTGCTTTGCATTGTTCCCTAGAGAAGGCTTTCTTATCTCTCCTTACTATTCTTTGGAATTCTGAATTCTTGGGTATATTTTTCCCTTTCTCCTTTGCTTTTCGCTTCTCTTCTTTCCTCAGCTATTTGTAAGGCCTCCTCAGAAACCGTTTTGCCTTCTTATATTTCTTTTGCTTGTGGATGGTTTTGGTCACCACCTCCTGTACAAAGTTACAAACCTCCATCCATAGATCTTCAGACACTCTATCAGAGCTAATCCCCTGAATCTATTTGTCACCTCCACTGTATAATCATAAGGAATTTTATTTAGGCCATACTTGAATGGCCTAGTTGTTTCCCCTACTTTCCTCAATTTGAGCCTGAATTTTGCAATATGGAGCTGATGATCTGAGCCACAGTCAGCTCCAGGCCTTGTTTTTGCCGACTGTTTAGAGCTTCTCCTAGGAGGAAATGGAAACCCAATCCAGTATTCTTGCCTTGGAAGTTCCACAGAGGAGACTTGGGAGCTACAATCTATGGAGTGGCAGAGACCTACATGGCAGAGCGACCTGAGCACCACGTGGAGTTCTCCAGCTTCAGCCGCAAGAATATCATCAATCTGATTTCATTGCTTGATACCCAATATGGCCAGCAGAGGGCGACAGTGACCGTGAAATGCTGGAGCAGGGGCAGGTGTATGTACGGATTTATCAAATGTATTGGTTTCCAAACCTCAACTGTGTCAGAAAATTTGAGCTTCGGACCTATGGGACTGCCCTGCTCACTTCTCAGCAGTGTCCATTCGCACAGCGATCTGAGGCTGCGCTGAGGTCAGCAGAGCTCTGAGGCCCCAAAGACAGGCTGCTTGCACACCCAGGACACGACGCTGCCCTCCCCACAGGGGGGCTCTGGAGGGCACCCCCCCCAGATTACTCCTCCTGTAGGTCGGCCCCTCTCACGAGCCCTTCCCTGTCTAATCCTTCAGGGTAAACTGAGGTAGGGGGAGGCAGGTGGGGGGAGAGGAAGGTGAGATGATAACACGCTTAAGGGGAAGCCCGCACCGCCCACGCCAGCTCCACCAAGAGCAGAGTGGACCCCGAGCCATGGGCAGCCCGGCACAGCGGAAGGCAGCAGGCAGGCCAGGCACAGGATCTGGCAGGTGGAGTGGATCAGAGAGGGAGTGGTCCCAGCACCTGGGGAGCTAACTGACAGGGAGGGGGAAGCCTGGGGTGGGAGTCTTAAGGCCCTTGTTGGGAGTGGAAGTCCCTGGACAGGAGGGAGAAGCTCCTGGTTGTTGCTCAGTTGCTCAGGACCCGGTGGCCTGCAGCACGCCAGGCTTCTCTGTCCTTCACCATCTCCTAGAGTTTGGTCAAATTCATGTCGACTGAGCTGGTGGTGCCATCCCACCGTCTCATCCTCTCTCGTCCCCTCTCCCCCCGCCTTCAGTCTTTCCCAGCATCAAGCTGTTTTCCAATGAGTTGGCTCTTGGAATCTGGTGGGCAGAGTATTGGAGCTTCAGCTTTAGCACCAGTCCCTCCAGTGAATATTCAGGGTTGATTTCCTTCCAAATTTTCTGGTTTGATCTCATCACTGTCCAGGTTACTCTCAAGAATCTTCTCCACCACCACAGTCCCAAAGCATCCGTTTTTCGGCACTCAGCCTTGTTTATTGTCCAACTCTCACATCCATAACAGGACATTGGAAAAACCATAGCTTTGACTACATGGACCTTTGTTGGCAAAGAAATGTTTCTGCTTTTTAATACACTGTCTAGGTTTGCCATGGCTTTTCTTCCAAGGGGTAAGTGTCTTTTAATTTCATGGATGCAGTTCCTGTTCTCAGTGATCTTGGAGTCCAAGAAAATTAAGTCTGTCACTGTTTTCATTTTTTCCCCATTTGCCATGAAGTGGTGCGATGGGACGGGATGCCATGATCTTCATTTTTTCAACGAAGTTGAGTTGTAAGCCAGCTTTTTTACTCTCTTTCACCTTCACCTAGAGGTTCTTTAGTTCCTCATCACTTTCTGCCATTAGGGTGGTGTCATCTGTATATTTGCAGTTATTAATATTTCTCCTGGCAATCTTGATTCCAGTTTGTGGTTCATCCAGCCTGGCATTTCACACGATGTACTCTGCATTCTGGTGGCTCAGCTGGGAAAGAATCTGCCTGCAGTGTGGGAGACCTGGGTTCGATCCCTGGGTTGGGAAGATCCCCTGGAGAAGGGAATAGCTACCCACTCCAGTATTCTAGCCTGGAGAATTCCATGGCATAAATATCACGGGGTCGCAAAGAGTCAGATACAACAGAGCAATTTTCACATAGTGACTTAATCTCTGCATATAAGTTAANATCCCTGGGTTGGGAAGATCCCCTGGAGAAGGGAATAGCTACCCACTCCAGTATTCTAGCCTGGAGAATTCCATGGCATAAATATCACGGGGTCGCAAAGAGTCAGATACAACAGAGCAATTTTCACATAGTGACTTAATCTCTGCATATAAGTTAATTAAGAAGGGTGACAACATACAGCCTTGATGTACTCCTTTCCCAAGTTGGAACTAGTCCGTTGTTCCACGTCCGGTTCTAACTGTTGCCTCTTGACTTTCGCTTAGTACCTGGGGAGGGCGACATCTCCCAGTGCCCTCTCCTGGGCTGGGAATCTAAGAGCCATAGCAATTCCCAACATGACCGTCAGAGGGAGACATTGGCCATGAAATGCAATAAGGAGGCGGGGGAAGGTGGTCTGGTTTTCCCATCTCTTGAAGAATTTTCCACTTTTTGCTGTGATCCACAGGCTTTGATGTAGTCCAGGAAGCAGAGGTAGATATTTTTTCTGGAATTCCCTTGCCTTTTTAGGATCCAGCGGATATTGGCAATTTGATCTCTGGTTCCTCCTTCTTTTCTATATCCAGCTTGAACATCTGGAAGTTCTCAGTTCACGTACTGTTGAAGCCTAGCTTGAAGGATTTTGAACATTTACTCTGCTAGCATGTGAAATGAGCACAGCTGTATGGTAGTCTGAACATTCTTTAGCATTGCCCTTCTTTGGGACTGGAATGAAAACACCCTTTCCAGTCCTGTGGCCACTGGTGAGTTTTCCAAATTTGCTGGCATATTGAGTGCATCATTTTCACAGCATCATCTTTTAGGATTTGAAATAGCTCAGCTGGAATTCTGTCACTTCCACTAGCTTTGTTGGTAGTGATGCTTCCTAAGGCCCACTTGACTTCACATTCCAGGATGTCTGGCTCCAGGTGAGTGATCACACCATCATGGTTATCTGGGTCGTGAAGATCTTTTTTGTGCAGTTCTTCTGTGTATTCTCCCCACCTCTTCTTAATCTCTTCTGCTGCTGTGAGGTCCACACCGTTTCTGCCCTTTCTTGTGCTCTTCTTTGCCAAAAATGTTCCTTTGGTATCTCTGATTTTCTAAAGAGGTCTCTAGTCTTTATTGTTTTTCTCTATTTCTGTGCATTGTTCCATTTAGAAGGCTTTCTTACCTCTTCTTCCTATTCTTTGGAACTCTGCATTCAGATGGATATATCTTTCCCTTTCTCCTTTGCTTTTCGCTTCTCTTCTTTTCTCAGCTGTTTGTAAGGCCTCCTCAGAAGCTGTTTTGCTTTTTTGCACTTCTTTTTCTTGGGTATGGTTTTGGTCTCCACCTCCTGTACAAAGTTTCCAACCTCCATCCATAGATCTTCAGGCATTCTATCGATCAGAGCTAATCTCCTGAATCTATTTGTCACCTCCACTAATCATAAGGAATTTTATTTAGGCCATACTTGAATGGCCGGTGGTTTTCCCTATTTTCTTCAATTTGACCCTGAATTTTGCAATTAGGAGCTGATGAACTGAGTCACAGTCAGCTCCAGATCTTGTTTTTTCTGACTGTGTAGAGCTTCTCCTGGAGGAGGAAATGGCAACCCGCCCCGCCCCCCACCCCCGGCCCCAGTATTCTTGCTTGGAAGTTAGATGGACAGAGGAGACTTGGGAGCTACAATCCATGAGGTGGGAGAGTCAGACAGCACTGAGCTCTGAGGACCACCGTAGAGTTTCCGTCTTTGGCTACAAAGCATGTATTAGATACATTAATGATTTATTAATTGTGTTTCCAAACTGAATTTGTGTCGGAGAAATTGAACTTCAGACGTGCTGGGACTGCCCAGCTCCCTTTTCTGCAGCAGCATTCAGATAGCGATCTGAGACTTCGCTGGGGTCAGCAAAGCTCTGAGGCCCCAAAGTGCCCGGACAGACCTTGCACACCCAGAATAAACTCCTTCCACACCCAGGGACAGGACGCTCCCTTCCCCCAGGGGAGATCTGCAGGGCGACACAGACTGATCCTTCCTGAGCCAGCCCCTGCCTAGACCCTTCCCTGACTGGGCCCGATCTCAGGAAAGCTGAGGTGAGAGCAGGCAGAGGTGGAGGAAGAGGAGGGCCAGATGATGACCAGGTAGCAGGAGCTTGGAAAGCGCCTGCCCCTGCTCTCTGGGCTCAGTGACTGCTATTCCTGGTGCAGGGGGGCCCTGAGCCACAGCGCAGACCTGGTAGCTGGAGCAGCTCTTCAAGGATATGGTCCCAGTGCCTGTGGAAGCTCCTGGAAGGGAGGGCGAAGCCCCTGGGGGGGAATGAAGTAGCTGGTAGGAACGGGGAAGCCCCTGGTAGGAAGGGGGAGCCCACAGAAGGAAGGGAGAGCCCCTGGTAGGAAGGCAAGCCCAAGGTAGGAAGGGGAAGCCCCTGGTAAGGGGGGCCCCTGGTAGGAAGGGGGAGCCCAAGGTAGGAAGGGGGAGCCCCTGGTAGGAAGGGGGAGCCCAAGGTAGGAAGGGGAAGCCCCTGGTAGGAAGGGGAGCCCAAGTAGGAAGGGGGAGCCCCTGGTAGAAAGGGGGAGCCCAGGGTAGGAAGGGGGGGCCCTGGTAGGAAGGGGAAGCCCATGGTAGGAAGGGGAGCCCAAGTAGGAAGGGGGAGCCCCTGGTAGGAAGGGGAGCCCAAGGTAGGAAGGGGGGGCCCCTGGTAGGAAGGGGAAGCCCATGGTAGGAAGGGGAGCCCAAGTAGGAAGGGGGAGCCCCTGGTAGGAAGGGGGAGCCCAAGGTAGGAAGGGGGGCCCCTGGTAGGAAGGGGAAGCCCATGGTAGGAAGGGGAGCCCAAGGTAGGAAGGAGGAGCCCCTGGTAGAAAAGCGGAGCCCAAGGTAGGAAAGGGGGGCCCCTGGTAGGAAAGGGAAGCTCCTGGTATGGAGTGGGGAGCTTCTGGTAGGACACTAAAAGTCCCTGGAAGAAAGATAGAAGGCCCTGCTCAGGAGGAGGAAGCCCTTGGTAGGATGGGCAAACCTCTGATAGGAAGGGGGAAGTCCCTGGTACTAAGTGGGAAACCCCTGTGAGGAAGGGGAAGCCCCTGGTAGCAAAGGAGAAGGCCCTGGAAGAAAGGGGGAATTCCGTGCTCAAAAGGGGGAAGCCGCTCGTCGGAAGGATGAAGACTGTAGTAGGAAGGGGGATGTCCCTGATACAAAGGGGGAAGACCCTGGTAGGGTGCTAAAGTCCCTGGAGAAAAGATGAAAGCCACTGGGAGGAAGGGGAAGCCCCAGTTGGGATTGGGGTTGCAAACTACACAGAAGAACTATACCAAAAAGATTAATGATCCAGATAACCATGATTGTATGATCACTCATCTACAGCCAGACACCCTGGAATGTGAAGTCAAGTGGGCCTTAGGAGCATCATTAGGAACAAAGCTAGTGGAGGTATTGGAATTACAGCTGAGCTTTTTCAGATCCTAAATGATGATGCTGTTAAAGTGCTGCGCCCAAGATACCAGCAAATTTGGAAAACTCAGCAGTGGCAACAGGAATGGAAAAAATCAGTTTTTCATTCCATTCCCAAAGAAGGCCAATACCAAAGAATATTCAAACTACCGCACAATTGCACTCATTTCTAATGCTAGCAAAGTAATGCTCAAAATTCTTCAAGCCAAGCTTCAGCAGTATGTGAACCGAGAACTTCCAGATGTTCAAGCAGGATTCAGAAAAGGCAGAGGAACCAGAGATCAAATTGCAACATAGAGAAAGCCGGATAATTCCAGAAACGCATCTACTTTTGCTTCCTTGATTATCTAAAGCCTTTTACTGTATGAATCACAACAAATTGTTGAAAATCTTCAAAGAGATGGGAATACCGGACCACTTTACCTGCCTCCTGAGAAATCTGTATGCAGGTCAAGAATCAACAGTTAGAACTGGACATGGACATGGAACAACGGACTGGTTCCAAACTGGGAAAGCAGTATATGAAGGCTGTATACTGTCACCCTGCTTATTTAACTTATATCTAGAGTAAATGACGTGAAATGCTGGGCGGATGAAGCACAAGATGGAAATAAAGATTTCTGGGGGAAATATCAATCACCTCAAATATGCAGATGACACCACCCTTATGGCAGAAAGTGAAGAGGAACTAAAGAGCCTCCTGATGAAGGTGAAAGAGGAGAGTGGAAAAGCTGGCTTAAAACTCAACATTCAAAAAACCAAGATCATAGCATCTGTTCCCATCTCTTTATGGCAGATAGATGGGGAAACAGTGACAGACTTTTATTTTCTTGGGCTCCAAGATCACTGCAGACGGTGACTGCAGCCATGAAATTAAAAGACGCTTGCTCCTTGGAAGAAAAGCTATGACAAACCTAGACACTTATTAAATTGCAGCGATAATACTTTGCCTGGGTGGCAGGGGGAACCCCCTGAGACGGACGGGTAGCCCCTAGTTGGGAGGCAGGTAGTAATAATACACAGAACTATGCAAAAAAACTGGATAACCACGATGGTGTGATCACTCACCTAGAGTCAGACATCCTGGAGTCCGAAGTCAAGTGGGTCTTAGGAAGCATCACTAGGAACAAAGCTAGTGGAGGTGATGGAATTCCTGCTGAGCTATTTCAAATCCTTAAAGATGATGCTGTTAAAGTGCTACACCCAAGATGCCAGCAAATTGGAAAACTGAGCAGTGGTCACAGGACAGGAAAGGGTCAGTTTTCATTCCAGCCCCAAAGAAGGGTAACACCACTTTGGACTATAAAGAAAGCTGAATGCTGAAGAATTGATGCTTTTGAACTGTGGTGCTGGAGAAGACTCTTGAGAGTCCCTTCGACTGCAAGGAGATCCAACCAGTCCATCCTAAAGGAGATCAGTTCTGAGTGTTCATTGGAAGGACTAATGCTGAAGCTGAAGCGCCAATACTTTGGCCACCTGAGGTGAAGAACTAACTCATTTGAAAAGACCCTNAGAAGACTCTTGAGAGTCCCTTCGACTGCAAGGAGATCCAACCAGTCCATCCTAAAGGAGATCAGTTCTGAGTGTTCATTGGAAGGACTAATGCTGAAGCTGAAGCGCCAATACTTTGGCCACCTGAGGTGAAGAACTAACTCATTTGAAAAGACCCTGATGCTGGGAAAGATTGAAGGCAGGAGGAAACGGAGATGACAGAGGATAAGATGGTTGGATGGCATGACCGACTCAATGGACATGAGTTTGAGCGAACTCTGGGAGAAAGTGAAGGACAGGGAAGCCTGGCGTGCTGCAGTCCATGGGGTCGCAAAGGGTCAGACACGACTGAGCGATTGAACAACAAGCCCCCAGTTGGGAGGGGGAAGGCCCTGGGAGGGAGAGGGCGTCCCTGCAGAAATGCTTGGACCCTCTGTGCCTTGTGTCCCGTTTATGCACTTGGGGTCCGATGGACCAGCTGAACCCCTGAGCTGCATTGGCTGGGTTTCCAGACCACAGGGGCCTTGGAGGGCACGCTGCCTGAACTCAGCCCCCTGGTTAGAGACCCAAACACGGGAGGGCAGGGCCAGATTCACCTCAGCCACAGCTGGAGGTTTGGGTCATGTGTGGGGGCTTGGATGCAACCATTAGCCATGTCCTTGTGCGGGTGACGATTAGGATGGCTGTCCCGCAGGACCCTGGGAAGGGTACCCTGTCTACGCCTCGCCCTGAGCTCCCAGAGGACGCCCGGCCCGGAGGGGCCTCAGAGCACAGAACCTAGGTCCTCAGACAGACGCCCAGGAGAGGCAGCCTGCCCCCTCCATCCACTTGCCGAGGGCCTGGCCCCAGCCTGGCCCACAGGGCTGGGGGCTGCAGCCCCGTCCCCACACCGAGCTGACGCAGAGCCCGTCCCTTGGGAGCGGCGTGCCTGTCGCCGTCTCCAGAGGCTCCTGTGGGTCCAGCCCAGGTCACATCTGCCCAAGGCCCCACCAGCTCTGTCCCTGCTGGAAGTTCCCAGATGGGGAGCCGGGGGCCTGCGTCTCCTCGAGAGGCCTGGGTGGCCCTGATGGACCCAAGGTTGCTTCATTGCCAGAGGCAGAGACACAACCATCTGGTCTCCTTGGCTCCCCCTCGCCCTCCCACTGTGCCACCTGGAATGTCAGCTCAAGGAGCTGCTGGCCTCCAGGCAGAACACTGGCCAGGCGCGGGGGACAGGCCCCCCTGCCCCCGCAGCCTCGCCTGGCTCTCTCGGGGGCAAAAGGAACATTTTCATAATGAGAGGATTTGAAGTGGCTCAGACAGCCCTGAGCCTGGCCTTGGCATAGTCAGTGGATGTGGGGATCTGGGAGCAGGGAGGGGCTCGCGTGCAGGAGAAAGACCAGGCCCCACCCCCAGGGGAGGAGCTCAGGAGGGCTTCCTGGAGGAAGCATCCCCTCGGTGAGGCTTGGTGGACACCCAGCCCAGGTGGTGGCAGGCACCCCCAAGGCTGTGGTCTGACCCCTGAGGAGGCGGTGGAGCCTCTTCCCTCAAGAATGTGAGGCCCAGGATCGGAAGAGAGACAGGAGACGTGAGCCTGGGCAGGCAGGCTGGCCGGGAGCAAGGCTGCGGCAAGAGGCTGGCCTTGGCCGAGCTGGGTTCTGAGCCACGTCCACTCAGACAAGAGGGTGGCTGACGGGCTGAGGATGGGCCCCGGGCAGCGGGGCAGGCAGGGGCTGAGGGCCGCGGGCGCTGCCCTGTCCGTGCCTCACCAGGGAGGGCATCACACACAGGACCCAGTTCACCTGCCTGAAGGCGGGGGCTGCGTGTGGCTGCTGCGGGCATCATGGCCGGGTCACCCAGGGGACTGTGTGGCCGGGAGCCATCCTATGACCCTGCCTCCATTTCCCCATCTGTGAAATGGGGGTGTGGATGGTCTACCAACCTGGTGAGTGAGGATGGAGGGAGGTGTGTGTGTGTGCAGCTCCTGGGTGGCTGTCCCCTCATACGGGCAGCCTGAGGCCCCGGCCTGGTTCCCACCCTCAGGTCTTTCTCAAGCGAGGTCTCTGCTGTCTGAGTGGAGAGGTGGCCGCGGGTGGGCTCGAAGGCTGGGAGGGCCTGAAACCAGCAATCCTGTAACAGAAGGGGGCACCTCACTCTTGATGGAGGAAGAGGAATCACTGGATGCAGCATAAACAGTGCTTATTAAGGTAGCTTCACAGAGAAGCTTCTGCCCAAGGACCTGGAGCAGGACAGAGCTCAGGATGCGAGGAACAAGACAGCTCCTGCAAAGCAAGGGCCATGGCTCCTCTGGCCGACTAGCCAGCCAGGAGGCTACCCGCAGGCCTTGTCCCCATCTGTAGTCACAGTTATAAGCCCCCATGGGAGGTGAGAGCCTTGCCCACCGGGCACAGAGCAAAGGCTGCCTGAGCATGTTACCAGTGGCACTGCTTCTTTACCATGACCCTGATTCTGGGCAAGACCGAGGGCAGGAGGAGAGGGGGCGACAGGATGAGATGATTGGATGGCATCACCGACTCAATGGACACGATTTAGAGCAAGCTCTGGGAGTTGCTGAAGGACAGGGAGGCCTGGCGTGCTGCAGTCCATGGGGTCACAGAGTCGGACACGACTGAGCGACTGAACAAACACACAGAGCACTCACCGTGTTCACTGTTTTAGAGTCCAAGTTGGCCCCATCTATTACATTCACCCAGTTCCAGAACCTTCTCGTCACCCTGTCCCCGTTAGCGCTCACTCCCAGCCCTCCTTCCCCAGCCCCCGGCAGCCCCCGACCTGCATTCTGTCTGTGGGTCTCCAGGTTCTGGGTGTTTCATGTGAATGCAAACACAGGCGCTTGTCCTGTGGCATCCGGCTCCTTTTGCTGCACACGCCAGTTTCAAGGTTTATTCAGGCTATAGCCTGGGTCAGCATGGCACTCCTTTTCACGGCTGAGTAATATTCCAGCACATGGATTATCCTCATCACTGGTGGGCATCTGGGTTGTTTCCACCTTTCAGCTGTTGTGAACATGGGCCTCAGGCTTTTAGCTGAACATTGCTCTCAATTCTTTAGGGTATGTTATTATTACCCAGGCACCATCTGAAAGTAGTAAAAATCTGACGGGCTGCCCGCCACCATCACACCCCCATGAGTCTGAAACCCAGCACAGGCGGGGCTGTCCCGTGGGCCCAGCCAGTTGAGTCGGCTTTTCTGGAAGTGGTTGAGCAGGTGACATGAAGAGATGCTCCTGCACTCAACGCGGCACTTCCAGCCCCTGAAATCCAGCCCTAGAAAAGATTGCGACTAAGAGGGAAGCTTTAAGCACAAGTAAAAATTCATCCGTACCAACCTACTCTGCAGTGGAGTTTATAATGAGAACAAAGTGGAAAAAGAAGTGTTTCCAACATTCAGATCGGTGCAGCAACAAGGAAGACACAAGCGTGTCCTTGAAGGACACAAGCGTCTGGGATCTGGACGCAGACGAGCGAGGCCTGGGTGTGTCCATGAAACAGAGAATGCTGAGACGCAGGCGCTTTAATCCTGGGCAGCACAGCTGTGCTTCTCACAGGGAGGGAGCTCCCTGTCCATGGAGGAGTTCAAGCGGTCAGGTGTGGGGAAGTGGGGTTGAAGCCTGGAACCAGAATGGACAGGCCCTCTGTGACGCCTGAGAGTGCTCTGACCACTCACTGCAAGGACGCCAGCGCGGAGCAGGCACGGGAGCGGGACCTGGAGTCTGCCTCCAGGGGCTAGACAGAGGCGGCATCACCAAGGGAGGGCCCGTCCCGGTCTCCGGGGGCCCCTGTGAAAGATGAGTCCCCTGGAGCCGCCACCCATGGTCCAGTGTACCTGGACTCCGTCTGCCTGTCCCACGGAACAGCAGAGGGAAGGGGGCGGCTGGGGGACGCAGCTTCTCAGTGGGGGACCTGCTGTCTCTGAGGTCGAGGTGGGCCCGGTGCACTGGAAGCCTGGACAGCAGGGGTCTTCTCCTCATGGCCTGAGCCAGACCCCACGTCCCATGTCTGCACGGGGTAGCTCAGGAGAGGCCCCAGCGGCCCCTGGAAGCTGGGTGAAGCCCTGTGCCCTGCTCGGGTCAATAACACAGGAGCAGAAGTGACCCAAGTCACTCACAGGCAGAGATCAAAGAGCTGGCGCCGGTTCTCCTTCTGCCCCGACCCTGCTGGGTGGCCACTGACATGCCCCTCAGTGAGGATGGTGTGGGGGAGGCCCTGTACAGCCTGCCAGGGACCGAAATGCCTTTGCTGTGGGAAGTCACCACAATGACCAGAGCTGTCACTATAGCAAAGCCAGGACCTGGGTCACCCCAGGCTTCAGCACCATCCTGGGGTGCTCTCCACCCCGCTTCCTGCAGACTCACCCCTCTTCCGGGAAGTCTGCCCTGATTGCCTCCTGCAGTCTGAATTGGCTCAGGAGCTCCTCTGTCCTCTGCCTTCAGCAGTCCAGAGTCAGGGGCACACCCAGTATTCACAAACTTTTGCTTGAGTAAAAGGAACTCAGACTCGGCTAAGGAAACATAAGAAACCAGCTTGAGGTGTGTTCAAGGAGAGAGGAGACACTCCAGAGGCAAAGAGGGTACCAAGGGGTCTGATGGACAAGTCACGACACTCTTGGGTTTGAGCCACCTCCTGCCCACTGGCTAAACATCAGTTCAGTTGAGTTTAGTCACTCAGTCGTGTCCAACTCTTTGCAACCCCATGGACTGCTGCACACCAGGCCTCCCTGTCCGTCACCAACTCCTGGAGCTTATTCAGACTCATGTCCATTGAGTCGGTGATGCCATCCAACCATCTCATCCTCTGTCATCCCCTTCTCCTCCCGCCTTCAATCTTTCCCAGCATCAGGGTCTTTTCTAATGAGTCGGTTCTTCGCATCAGGTGCCCAAATTATTGGAGCTTCAGCTTCAACATCACTAGCATTAACATCACTTGCATTAAAAAGACAAATCCAACAGTAGTGAGCAAACCAGACCAAAATCGCCCTACCACTAGGATTTCCAAGGCCCCTGGTGGACATCAGCCAGTAGGTTTCAAGGCTGACAAATCAAATGTCATCTGGGGTCACATTAAAAGATGTATATGTTCCCAAATGAGGGAGGTTATCATCCCACTCCCCCACTTAGCTCTGGCCACACGTGAGATTGGAAGAGATTATTCCAGGGCTGAGGGTGTTAGCTAAGCCCAGGGCAGAGCAGCCAGCAAGGGCAGGACTGACACCCCTTCTCCCAGGGGAAGGGTCTCTGGAAGTACAACTTTGAGGAGAGGGTTCAAAGGATGGCTGAGCATCAACAACTGCCATCCGCCCCACCGCATGTAATTCAGCCCCTCAAGTCTTGCTGTGCACGGACCCACCTTCTAACGGCGCCTTGAACGTGTTCCTTGGGGTCTGACCCCCATGTGTGTCCTTCACGCCCCTCACCCTGGGGAACCTGCTGACCCAGCTGCAGACTCTTCAGGCCCGCTGGGGGGTGGGGGCTGTGTGTGCTCTCAGTGGGCTCCTAAGCTGACTCAGTCATCCTGGACCCACCTCCCCCCTCCCAGTCCAAGAGTTTCTTCAAGAACAGCCAAATCCCTGACTTATCAGCTCAGCTTTATCTCCAAAACCTCCTACAGTTTCCCAGAGAACAAAATTAAATACAGGATTTAGGGGAGATTTTGCGTCTGCATGAGCAGGGCCAGAAACAGGCTGACATGGCGAGGCCGCTGATGCTGGAGGCCAAGGGCAGGTGGGCAGGCGGGGCTGCCCAGCTCAGCCCCCACCTGGCTGCACTCAGCGGCCACGTGCGGGATCACAGGCCTCTGCACCCGTGTTCTTCTACACCGTGCCCACCTCATCATCACCCTGGAGAGCCTTCCAGAACCCCACAGAGGCTCCATCAACTGGGCCTCGACGTCCAACATGGACGTTAGGGGCAGACACACGCATGGTCCAGGCAGGGTTCAACCTGCCTCCCACCCAGACCTTTCCAGGGCAAGGAAGCCGAGGCTGGGGGAGGTGAGGGCATCTCCGGATTGCAGAGCCCAGTCAGCAGTGCAGCTGGGAGCGGCCTCAGGGAGGCTCCCACGGGCCTCCTGCCCACCTGCACCCGGGGGTCCCTGAGCTCGTAGCATCCCCAGGGACACCCCAGCACATGGCTTGGAGCACTGCCCATGTGCCCTCAAAGACATGCTAGGGGTGTGTTGGGGGGTGACAGGGGATCTGGGATCTGGACCTTGGCCCACCACTGCTCTGTCCCAGAGATAAGCTGTGCCCCTGAGCATCATGGGACTGTGAGTCCTGAAGATTCTCAGAAGCCTGGGGTGGTCTCGGGAACCCAGGCTTGCAGCAGGGTCAGGAGTGGGGGCCTTAGGGTGGTCTCTAACTTGGCAGTCTCCTACAGGCTGACGGGTGGAAGCTGATGGGCCTGGCAGAGAGCCTGGGGAGAGGGGCGCCCACCCAGCCTGCCTGCCCACTGCCTGTCCAGACTCCTCGTCCCCAGGATGGCGCCCACCACCATAGGCTCCACTGGCCTCAGAAGGGCTGCAGGCTTTGGCGCCTTCACCCTGTCAGCTGTTAGCCAGACTGGGCCTGTGGAAGTGACTGGACTGACTGACGACGGTCCTCCATGTCCTGGAGGCCCTGGTCCCTGGGGGGCAGTTGTGGGGGTCACAGCGGAGGCCGTGGGGTGCAGGGCATTGAGCCGTGAGAGGGTCCAGGGCCTACCCAGCCCCCACCAGCTGGGTGACTTTACCTCTCTAATGGGAATAACGGGACTCGGGGGTCTTTGCAGGGAGCAAGGGTGGACGGGCCACGATGAGCAGCTGGGCTGAGGCGTCCAGGGGCGTAGGTGCGGTTGGGCCCCAGCCAGGGGACAGAGGAGCTGTCTGGACGCTGTTAGTGCTGGGGCCTGAGCCCTGGCCAAGCCCTGGGTCTCAGGCTCTGGGGCTGGCTGTCCTGGACACTCGAACCTTTGACAGGTCTCAGGGCTGCTCACACCCCTCCCCAACTTATGCCTCTGCAACCCCAGGAGAGAAAATGAGTGGGGGCCCAAGGGCGGCTGGGGAGCACACTGCATCCCCGGCCGACCCTGCGTGTAGACTGTGAGGTCCCTGGGGACAGGGCCTGGAGGGGCCTTGAGGGTTCCCTCTCCCCCTCTGCACAGGGTGCCTCCCCCGACCCCGAGCTAAGCTGGCCTGTCCCCAGGCGGGGCACCACGCTTCTCACCCCCGTTCTCAACACCTCCTGCAGGCATGGTCCCAGCGACCTTGGACCGTCCGGCAGAGAGTCAGCGGGGGCAGCCGCCTCTGATGTTAAGAGGCTCCAGTGACATCAGCTGAAAGTGCTTCTGTGGGCAATCGAGCCGATTAGGGGTGTGCGGGCTCCAGATAAGAGCCCAGGTCACTCGGAGGGCAAGCACGGAGGAGGACCAGTACAAACTTGTACTCTCCACCCAATCCCTGTCTCCTACCCACCCACCCTCCCCTCGCCCAGCCCCTCTGGAGGCTCCCGTCAAGGGCATGGAGCTGCCCTGAAGTCAGTCTTCCCAGACAAGCCCTCATCTGGCCTGAGTGCTGTGTGACCGCTGGCAAACCCTTAACCTCTCTGTGCCTTGTCTGCAAACTGGAGGCATGGTCTGCTGTTGGTGACTATGAAGGGGTGTCCGGCTCTCTGCCTGACAGGCTATAGGCCACGGTGGGCCCGGGGCTCCTGTCGTCTTGCACGGGGGACTCTGGGACTCGTCAGGGAGGAGGGTGAAGTCTGACGCTCCTCCGGTGGTCCCCAGGGAGCCAGCAGTGGGCTCTGGGCTACACTACGGCCCCCGTCAGACAACAGGGGTCAGGGTCCCACATGCAGTGCGACTGGGGGTCCCCAGGCCCCAAACATCCCCCCACAGGCGTCCCCAGGAGACCTTCATATCACCTTTCTGTGGGACTCCCCCTCATGTCCCCCCTGCAGCAGCAGTTCTCAGCGGGGAGACTCTGCCCAAGGGACACTTTGCAGTGTTTGGAAGCATTCGTGGTCATCACGATGGCCGGGGAAGGGCTCTGCTGGCATCCTGTGGGTAGCAGCCAGTGTCTCTGGTTACCTCCTCAGCACCTGCCCCCACCACCGACTGCATCAAACGGATGGGTTGGGGGGATAGATCCTGCCCTGGAAGGGACCTGGCTCTTCCTGCTGGCCATCCTGAGCACAACCCTTCCTCTCTCTCCCAGACCACACTTTTCCAGCAGGAAAGAGGAACTGGCGCCACCCCCACCCCCAGCATCCTTGGCCAAGGGCATCCCAAGAACATCTGAAGGGACGTCCGGCCCCCGGAGGCGCCAGGAGCTGGCGGCCCCAGAGAGGACACAAATAGCCCCAGTGCAGCCCCCCAGAGGCCGCGGTGGGAGGCCAGGCCCCACCCAGCACTCAGCCCAAAGAGCCCTGAAAATAGACAGAGGACTGCGGCTAGATGCATACCGAGCCCCAAAGGCCCTCACGGCAGCGGTGGACGTGGTGTGGAGCCACTTAGCTGAGAACCAGGACCACTCAGAGTCTCCGAGAGGGAGCAAGCAGCCAGTTAAGTGCTTGGAGGAGGGGGGCAAGGTCACCGGCGGGCCTGGCCAAGGGGGTGGCTGCAGGCCTGCCCACCAGCCCTCCTCTGTCTGCCTGCCACCCCCATGCCAGCACCCCCAGCCTCCCCACAAAACCTCCCACACCTGCACTCACTGCCCTGCTCCGGACTACGTGCACTCTCTGCTGAGGGCCCCCACCCAGCCAGGTTTCCCAAGCTCGGGGGCCAGGGTGAGGGTCCCCAGGTAATGTTTGCCTTCCTGTTTCATCTCCTTGATTCCTCTGGTCTCTGGGGCTGTGGAAGCGACTTCAGGAGTAAATTCAGCTCCTGGGTGTTGTCCCTCCCCAGGCAGGTAGGCCCAGGTAAGCTTGGTCCCTTGTGTCACCGGCCTGGGACCCCCCAGGGGCGGTGGGCTCCAGAGGTCAGTGCAGACAGAGTCAGACAGGGACGGGGCAGCTTGGTCGCTGCCCTCTGAACTCCAGGTGCTCCCTGAGCTGGGGGACCATCCAGGGGACTGTCAAGACTGTCCTGGAGGACCAAGGTTTGGGGGCCATGCAGGCATGAGGAGGACCCCGACCCAGGCCCTGAGCCCAGGGGAGGCCCTGAGGTGGGCCTGCCAAGACCAGAGCCTTCTGTCTCCGATCTCTGCTTGGCCAGGCACTTCTGGGAGCCGACTGTCCCAAGGCCAGGAGGGATGGTGGGCAATGAAGCCCAGGTGGGACTCCCCCAACCCAACCCTGCAACCCGCACCTGCCCAAGGCAGCAAGTCACCCTGGGAGCACCCAGTGTGTGCCCAGAACTCCAGGAGTTAGCCGGGGCTTGGATGGGCCCTGAGTCCACTAGCCCATCGGAGACCGGATCTCCAGCTGCTGTGTACCTCGGTGCCTGGTCTAGCTGACCACGGTCCCTGCTAGTGTCCACCCTCTGGGTCCCCTAAGAAGGGCAAGGAGGCTCCTGGGAATCGGAGTTTTCCTTGCAGGTAAGGTAAGTGCAGACAGGGCCTACTGGGGAGAAGGGTGGACCTGGCACAGGGCGGGGGTAGGGGGTGCCAGGGGGCGGGGAACAGCCGCGGATCTCTGGCCAGCTCTAAACAGCTGTCAGCCAAGGCATCACCGCCTGACATGAAGCCCATGAGGAAGGCTGGCCACCGGAGGGGGGCCCAGGCCCCTGCCCCCACCNGGGCGGGGGTAGGGGGTGCCAGGGGGCGGGGAACAGCCGCGGATCTCTGGCCAGCTCTAAACAGCTGTCAGCCAAGGCATCACCGCCTGACATGAAGCCCATGAGGAAGGCTGGCCACCGGAGGGGGGCCCAGGCCCCTGCCCCCACCGCCCGCCTGCTAATGCACTTTGCGTTATTGTGCATCACTTCCCTGAGAAGAGCGGAAGGGTGCTCTGGAGACCCTGCCTCTGCAAGGAGCTGGCGCCTCGTCCGCACAGACACCATTTACTCCTGATCTGCAGAAAGTTTCCTCCCTGCAGGTCCTGTGTGCCCACCCCCTGCCCTGCCGCCACAGCCCCTGCCAGGCCCCCGCCCGGCCACTCTGCCGGCCAGGCCAGCCTCGTGGGACCTCAGAGCGCAGGCTCTCCTGCCCCTGGGTCTCCCCTAGGCTGCTTGCCCTCTCGTCTCTCTCTATCCTCAGGACCTGCCCTGGGACCCCTCCTCCAGGAAACTCCCAGTCATCCCCAAACTCTCCTGGGCCTCCAGCTGGGCCTCTGAGTCGCCCACACTTCGGCCTCCAATGGCAAGTGGCCACAGAGTGCCCAGGCTGACCACATTGGGGGGACCCTACCAGACTGAGCTGGCGTCCCTCCTCCAGGCAGCGGTGTGTCCACTGCCTGAGGGGCCCCCCACTCAGCCTGGAAGGGCCACCAGCCCAGCCAGCCCCTCGGCCACTCCACGGCCAGCTGACTGGCAGGAACACCTCACAGACAGACTGAGAGGCAGCCAGAGGCACCTGAGCGTCACTGCTTCCCTGAGAGCTGGCATCACGGTCCTTGGGGGCGGGGACTGCCTTGAGTATACGCTTCCTTTTTATGTTACACACCAAGAAAAGCACCAGGAGATGTAAAAAGGCATGATCCGTGCTTACAGGAGCCCTTGACTGTATCAGAGACTATCAGGACGACCACGATTTAAGGTAGATGCTAGCTTCCAAAGTGTTAGTTGCTCAGTTGTGCCTGATTCTGTGTAATGACCCCATGGACTGACACCCGCCAGGCTCCTCTGTCCATGGAATTCTCCGGGCAAGAATACTGGAGTGGGTTGCCACGCCCTCCTCCAGGGGAACTTCTCAACCCAGGACTCGAACCTGGGTCTCCTGCATTGCAGGCGGATTCTTTACTTCTGAGCCACCAGGGAAGCCCACTACTGGGNCAGGCTCCTCTGTCCATGGAATTCTCCGGGCAAGAATACTGGAGTGGGTTGCCACGCCCTCCTCCAGGGGAACTTCTCAACCCAGGACTCGAACCTGGGTCTCCTGCATTGCAGGCGGATTCTTTACTTCTGAGCCACCAGGGAAGCCCACTACTGGGGGCTGAACCCAAAGCTCATCCTCTCGCAGTCTGGAGACTGAAAGTTCCAAAGCGAGGTGTCTCAGCACCCCGCTCCCTCCGCAGCTCCTGGGAGGATCCTGTCAGCCAGCCTCTCCCAGCTTCTGGGGCCTCTGTGTTCCTTGGCTTGTAACTAATTGAGTTCTCAGGCCAGAATGGGCTTCGGCTCAGCATGTTGCTGGCCAGCGGGGGCTGGCGCCAGCATGGCGCCTTAGGGGGACCAGAGAGATGTGGTCACGGGGAGGATTTGATTTCTGCGTGACAGGAAGCTGGCCCAGGTTGGTGGTGTACAAGCGGGGCCTTGACCCCATTCGTCTCATTAACAGACGCGGGGAGAGGCCGCCTGTCCCCACTCACTTCCAGCCCTGGCCAGAGAGGGACACAGATGGCCGTGGTTTACTCTGGGAAATGTGGTCTGTTTCTATGGCGACTGGGCCTCCTGGTCTTGGTGGAGAATTGCCCACCAGGCCTTGGGAGTGGGGTGAGGGGATAGGGGTCGAGCCAGGCCCCCGACCTTTGAGCAAGGAGCACATCCTGCTTCTTGGGCATCTGGGTGCCCAGGGTCCATGAGGTGGGGCTTGGGATCGGCCAGAGCAAAGCTGCATGGGTCTCTGAGCATACCTGAGCTCCCCAGTGGAGGGTCTGCCTCTCCCAGACCACCAAGCGGGGTGGACAAGTGCCCCCGACTGGGGCCTAGATTCGACACATCCCTGCCCCGTGTCCAGAGCGGGGCGCTCACGGTCAGGAGCACAGTATCCCACCCTGAGCTTCAGCCTCGGCATCTGTGGAACTGTTCCTCTCACAGTCTTTAGTGGTGCGTGAGGAACAATGGGGTTTGCCATCAGGGGATTGTGCTGGATCGACAGGGACAGTCTGGGTTTCACAGCCCCCTCCTCGGCTTGCCCTCTGTCCCGGGAGCTCAGCCTGGAAGACCCCAGAAGCTTCCAGAGACTCGAAGGGCAGTTACAGGGTTGGGAGCGGGAGGGCTTGGCTATGTCCTGTGGGCACTATGGCCTGCAGCCCTCCCCCAGCCCACAGCCTGTCTGCAAGCTGCACCCATGGGAGGCATCAAAGGCCTCAGAAAGGTGCCCCCATCAGGAGGTCCCTGTGACCGGCGGGAACCCCAGGGTCTGCATGGAGCAGAGGGGGGTCCTGTGGCCCGTGTCTGAGAGTCCTCACTGTAAAGCCACCTCTGCCATGTCAAAGAGACACTAAAAGAAACTGCTTCCAGGGCAACGTGCGAACACACACAGGCGGGCCTGGGCAGGGGCAACGGAACGGACCACCCATCTGAGACAGGGAGGGGCTCCCCAGGCCAGGTAGCTCTCATGGACCAGCCACCATGGGGGTGGCCCGAGGCTGGGGCCGCATCACCCTGGGCTCCTCTGCCATCCAGGACAGGCTCGTCGGAGCACTCAGCCCGGATGGAAACCTGGAGACTTCTGCCCTGGGGGCAAGGACTGGCTCCCCTTTCAGGCCAGGGGTCCTGCCAGGGCTCCCGAGAGGGACAGTGTGGGCAGCTGACCTGGATGCTGGGGGCTGGGGGCATGCCACTTGGCCCCGCTTCCCTCCGAAGGCCCCCTCGCACTCGGGTCTCAGTCCCGGGGTTCCCTTGCCAGCTCTTCCAGGGTTCCCCAGGGTCTGGGCCCTGGTCCCCAGGCTGCTCCTGGGGCCTTGGACAAGCCCGGATAGTGCTCAGTCAGAGTTATTCCAACAATCATAAATCCAGGGCAGCGGGGCCTTACCCAGAAGGACAGTGGGGGCTGGGAGCCTCCTATGTCCAGAGGCTGGAGAGAGGATTGCCCCTTTTACAGGATGCAAGAGAGTGGACCCCGGCCCCGCCATGGGCTCAGAGGGCCCAGGCACATGGGGAGGCCTGGTCATAGGGCAGATGGCTGGCTGGGACCCCCAGGTCCAGGCCCCGAGGTTGGGGGCTGACTGGGAGCCCCTCTGTAAACACCCCCCAGCTCCTTAGAACATCTGCTGGTTGCCAGCACTTGGCACCAGGCTCAGTGTACATCTGCACGTGGAAATTTTGGGTGTGCGTTTTACACACAACAAAGAGAAGGACTCGAGTCTGTCTGGCTCACGTGTGTGAATGTGTACATGTGTGGCGGCCCCCCTCTTGAGCCCACATCCATCTGCTGGTTTGGGCTGCGACTTCACGGGCTGGGGAGGGCCCTGCCTCCCAGGAGATGCGAGTCCTCGAGCATCAGGAAACCTGGGCCTCTCAGGGAAGCTCAGCTGAGGCTACTGGCCTCCAGGGGGACCACAGCCTGAGGTATCCAGGTGCCCTTGAGCCGACAGGGGGGGCTTGTGCCTCCAGGGCCCTCGGGGGAGTTCATCCACTCAGCTGTCTGCCCCCGCTGCGGGATACCCCTCAGTGCGTGGACAGTCCTTGAGAACTGAGAGTCCCCATGATGTAGGGACCCCAGCATGGACCACAGAGTCCCGTCGTGCAGGCATGGAAACCCCCTACCCCCCGGGAAAGGGGGTCATCATGTCATTTCCCCTTCAAAGCCAGCACTTTCCATCCCCCTACATCACACCCTCTGACAGGGGGCCTGGGAGTCGTGTGGCCTGGACCAGGTCCCCCATGGGTGGAAAGCTGGGATGCCAGCAGGGGGAGCCTGCAGCTTGGCCCTGGAGGCCCCGCTTGCCTCACTCTGCAGCTGAGGTGGCTGTGTACTCAGCGCCGGCCCAGCCAGGTAGGAGACACCGTCAGATCAGGGACGCCCCGGTTTGTGTGAGGGTGTGGAGGTGGAAGAATCCACCCGGGCCTGCGGCCAAGCACACACAGCCCAGGACCTGGACGCTTCCCCAGGGGCAGGTCAGCGGGTGGCTCCCAGGACGGTAGAGAGCCCGAGGCCATGCTGCCTGCAGGTGGGAGACTGCCCTGCATGCTGGTGGCCAGGGAAGGCCAGGTTCCCAGTCAGTGTGACCCTCCTACGAGACCAGCCTTCTCGCTCATCCAGCCCCAGTGCTTCCCAGCGGATCAGCTGGGACCAGCCCCGCCTACTTCATCCCGCCCCACCCTGGTTGGCAGGAGGACCTGGGCAAGATGGAGCAAGCCCACAGCGGGGCTCACCTGGCCAACGGCTGGGGTTTGGCCCACAAGGAGTGGACCAGGGTGGACCAGACTAGAAGCTTAGTGGGCAGTATCCCCAAGCCTTGATGGAGGCCCCCACTGTCCTCAGCCCTCTCCACTGAGGAAGCCTGGCACATAGTGCTGCAGGCAGTTCTGGGCCTCCAGAGTGGCCGGCTTTGATCTTTCCTCCCCCATGGCCAGCACCTTCTTTCCTGGAGTCCATGGGATCCTCATCCCCTGGCCAGTAGGGCCCTGCGCCACGGGTCACCCCGGATCCTCATGGAGCAGACAGGCCCCCCAGGGCCCTAGAGCACCTATGGGAAAGCTGGGGTTTCAGATGTCTGGGGGCCACACCCCGGCCCCCCACCAGCTGTGGAGCTGCACTCAGAGCGCCAGCGGGGAGGCTCTGCGGGGCGTGACATGTGCCACTGAGGACCACCAGGAGCGGCTGGCCCCAGGCTGGCTCTGACCCTCACTTTCAGCCAGGCTGAGGGGACAGGCGGCCCTCAGGGTCCACTTGGGCCCAGCAGGAAGGCCCCAGACCTGAGTTGCACCATCACAGACTGTGGGCCCACAGCTCTAAGCCGCTTGGAGGATTCCTGGACCCCTCCCCTGATGGCAGGACAGGGGAGACAGCGTTCTCCTCTCTGGGGACCCCGGGGCGTCTGGGACACGCTCCCCTCCTGCTGCCTCAGCGAGCGGCCAGCCCAACTCCTGGCACTGGGGCTCCTCCGTCCCCCGGAGCCCAGACACAGGCGATGCACGTGGTGGTTGCCTGGCAACCCCGCTGCAGCGCCGCGCCCCACGCCCACGCATGCCAGTCCCGCCTCCCCCGGCACCTCCAGCCTGGCCGGCCTGAGGGAGGGGCTGCGGGCAGGGCTGGCCCCTCTGCAGACAAGCCAGGCAGCCTCTCCCCTGCCCCCTGGGCTGCAGTCCCTGGGGGGAAAGGTCTTGGTCAATGGTGGCATCTGCTGGTCCAGCCTCTGTCCTCAGCATCCGATGTCCAGTCCCAGCAAGAGGAAGAGAAAGCAGGGCCCCAACTGCCAGGAGCCCCTGCTATCTTAAGCCTCCAAGTGGCCCCTGGCACGCAGGCCTCTGGGCAGGCCTCAGACCAGGAGATGGGCGTCCAACGCCTGTGCTGGGTCAAGGTCTTGGGCTGCGTGGCTCTGATTGAGGTCACACTGCTTTTTTGAGAAGTGGAAGCCCGATTTTAGGCCGGCGAGTGACAGCCCCCACCCCAGGTGTGAAGTGTGATCTGTGCTCACCTGGTGGGTGTGATGCTCCCAGTTAGAGCAGAGACGTCTTCAGAGTGAGGGTGAAGCCCCCCACCCCACCACACCTGGAGAGGGAGCCCACGTGCCTCTCATCACCTGGGGTCACACGCTGGACCAGACGGGACCCAGGGCACCGGGTCTCACCGTTCCGGCTCCCACTGGGGAACACACCCTAGTGCAGGGGCTGCCTTCATGCCATCTGGTCTCTGCAGGGTCCCCAGTTCAGCTCTCGGGTGGCCTTCCAGCCACCCGCACCCCCAGGGCCAAGGGCACCCTGCCCTGCAGTCCCCACTCTGACAGGGGCCTGGGGCCTTGCTGCCCTCCACCCGGAGGCAGGCTGACCACAGACACTGGCTCTTCCCTCCTAATACAGGGCCTCCAGCCTCCTGGCTGAGCCGCATCCCCTGGGCAAGGAGGTGCTGGCCGGTCCTCCCCTCCAGGACACACAGGCTGTTCAGGGTGGGGGGCCGGGGGCAGGACTGGGGCCAGGCTCTCCTTGACGCCACCCCCCCAGCCTCATTGACCCACCCTGGGGCAGACACGCACCACCCTGCAGTGTCTCTTTATTATTATTTATTTTTGGCTGAGCTGGGTCTTCGTTGCTGTTTGCGGGCTTTCTCTAGTGTGGTGGGTGGGGGCTACCCTCGAGTTGCAGGGCACAGACTTCGCACTGCAGAGGGGAGAAGTGGCCAGAGCACAAGCTCTAGGCGCACGTGTTTCAGTAGCTGTGCCCCACGGGCTCGGTTGCTCCGAGGCGTGTGGGATCGTCCCAGACCAGGGGTTGAACCTACGTTCCCACGCTGGCAGACTCTCACCCACTGTGCATCCAGGGCCACCCCCCACCAAGGCTCTTACCTTCCCTCTGACCTCCACTCTGGATGAGGTCAAGGTGCTGGTGAGGCCTAGCTCTGCAGACACCTCGGGTCCTGCGGGGCCATGGGGGGGCACCTGAATGGCCTGGCATCCCCAGGGGCAGTGAGTGGGGCTGGCCTGGAGCCCTCTGCCCCTCCCTGCTGGGCCCTTCCAGAGACACCTCAGAAGGTGCTCCAGGTGAGGGCAGGGCCCACACAGCTGCCTTGAAGGTCCCTGGAGCTCAGCAGAAGGCCCAGAGGCTGGGATTTCCAGGAGTCCCCACTCCTCACAGCCTGGAGAAGGTTCGTGCCCCCAAACCTGCCTCCCTCCATCAGGGCTCTCAGCAGGGCTGGAGTGGCCGAGCCCAGCAGTTCCGTGACTCTCAGATGAGTCCTTATCCACAAAACCAGTGGGACCGGGGTGTGGGGAGGTGTGGGGGGGCTCCTGCCCCCATTCCAGGGTGTTGGGGGCAGAGGGGCCGCTCCTGCCTGGCTCTCAGCAGGGTTGGTGGATGCTGGTTATCTCGGCCGGTAGGTAGCCAGCTCAGGGCTCCGAGAGCCCGTGTGTGACTGTTTGTTGGAAACAGAGAAGCAATATTTGCATTTCAAGGCCATCAGCCCTGGAAACCAAATATTTTGTTTGGGAATCAGGCCTGGCGCACTGTGACGAGCAGATGCCCAGTGCCCGTAGGGGAGGAGACAAAGACGGAGTCTGGGAGCCCCTGGCATCTCCGAGCGCCCACCCCGAGGTGAGGGTGACACCCACACCCTCACTGGCAGGTGGTACCCTGCCACCCACCCCTGGCCCCACCCCACTCCCTCAGGTGATGTTCTAGACATCGAGGGACAGCACTTAAGGGCCCCTGACCCAGCCCTGGGTGTGACCTCAGCCATCTGCAGGCTCCTGAGAGCCTCCCGAGGCCTTTGCACCTGGCGGGCTCCCCCACAGTTCTGGAAGCCTTTGCCTGAGCCCTCCTCTCAGGGAACAAGGGGCTCTGAGCCTCCCTGACCCCCTGCCTCTGCTCCTTCGACTGCTCACGGAGCCCCCCAGGCTCAGCCTGAGCCAACACATCCCCTGGGTGTCATCTGGCTTAACCCTTGGGGTGAGGTTGAGGCGAGATTGTTTAAGGAGCGTCCCGGCAGGGATGGGTAACCACTAACCCTGAAGTTTGCCCCTCCCAGCCTGTACTTCCTGTTGGCAGGACTGGGGATCCAGCCTTGCTCGATTCTCCCCTGGCAGCTGAACGGTCACACACGGTGCTCCTTAGGCAGTTTTGGAATGAACAGTGAGTCGGGGCAGCTCCCGGGCTGCTCAGCGACAGCCGCCTCCTCCTCCTGCCCCACCCCTTCCTGCTCGTGTGAGTCACTCAGCTGTGTCCTCCTCTTTGTGACCCCGTGGACTGTAGCCCGGCAGGCTCCTCTGTCCGTGGGATTCTCCAGGCAAAAATACTGGAGTGGGTTGCCATTTCCTTCTCCAGGGGATCTTCTCAATCCGGGGATCGAACCTGGATCTCCTGCGTTGCAGGCAGATGCTTTACCATCTGAGCCACCAGGGAAGCCCCCTCATTACTTCCNCTCTGTCCGTGGGATTCTCCAGGCAAAAATACTGGAGTGGGTTGCCATTTCCTTCTCCAGGGGATCTTCTCAATCCGGGGATCGAACCTGGATCTCCTGCGTTGCAGGCAGATGCTTTACCATCTGAGCCACCAGGGAAGCCCCCTCATTACTTCCCACCAGACTCCTAGCTGAGCCCAGTCCAGCTCTCCTCCTCAGAGGCCAGGTTTCCCTCTCCCTGGAGCACTGGACAGTCTGGTCTGCAGACCAGAGGCATCGCTTGTGTACGTGAGCTGTGTAGGCAGGGACTGACCATGCACGCTCCTGGGGAGACCTTCGGTCGGGGCTGGGGTCTGGTCACCAGGAGGGTCCACTATAGGCTCTGAGATATCGAACGAGACCGTGGCCTTTGTCGGCCTTGGTTTCCCCTCCGGGAGGAGGAAGGGCCCCACATCTCCATGGGGTCCATTAACCCAGGGGAGGCCTCCGGGATGCTCTGGGGGGCCGTCTCTTCTCCAACTCTTGCTACCCCGCAGATGAGCCCAGGGAGGGGACACATGCCCTTCACCCACCATGCCCAGGCCTCCCGACCCCATCAGGCGTCTGGGGGAGTAGCCGAGGAGTCAGAGGTGGGGTCCCCGCCCCGTCACCAGGTGAGGGACACTTCAGTGGGGCAAATAGAGAGGCTCGGGGGTCCCGGGGCTCTATTACCCTCTGAGTGTGGGGCTAGGGCCCCTGGAGCCCACAGTGGGGGCTATGGGCCTCTTGGCTCCACACACGCTTCCGAGAGCCTCCGCTGGCCCAGCCCCAGGTCCGGAGGGGTCGGATCTGGGGCAGCCTAGGTGCTGGCTATCAGAAGCTCTGTGGTGTCCGCACGTGCAGCCAGGTTGAGCACGTGATCGGGACCCTCCCCAGGCTCGGCGGGCGAGCAGCCCCTCCTCAGGCGGGCCTGGCGACATCACTGTGGCCCCCAGGAGCCGCCTGGGCACCACGGGCTCCACAGGCAGACATGGGGCCAAAGGGCTGTGTTAGGAAGGAGCCGAGCTCTGCCTGGCCACCCAGCCCCCAGCCCAGGCCTCTCCCACCCGCCCTGGATGCCCCCAAACTCCAGCACCAGGTCGCCACCTGGCCTCTCTGGAGGGCATCAGGAGGCCTTCCACAGCTGCCCATGACTGGTCGCCGTGGCTGTTTCCGTGGAGACCACCCCCACCTGGCCATTCCAGCTCTGCCCTCAGGATGGCTGTGAGGCAGAGATGGACAAGCGAGGGGAGAGGGGGCCAGAGCTGCGCCAAAGCGAGGCTGGAGTCCCCAAGGTTCTTCAGGACATAGGAAGAACTTGGATGTGGCCCAGGACCCCGGGAGCAGCTGTACAACAGGAGAGCAGGACCCCTCCAGCTCCCCTTGGTGGGGACAACACGCCCCCCTCACCAGCCACCTCTCACAGGGAAGGAGTGGTGGCTCACATCAACCCAAAAGGTCTCTTCCAGGAACCCACACTGTCCACACCCTCCCACTCAGCCTCGACTCCCAGAGACGGAAATAGAAGGCACTTCTGGCTTCACTATTTTTTCCAAGATCTTTACCTCCGTTGAGGAATAATTGCATGTAGTGAAAAGCTCCAATTTCAAGAGTACAGATCTCATGGGGTTTTGAAGAGTGAATAGGAGTTTGTTCTGGTGGACAGAATAAGGAAAGACATTCTTGCTAAAGAGACTGATCAGCAGCAGGTCAGTTTTTTTGTTGAGGTAGGGGGATCTTAGTTCCTCCACCAGGGATGTAACCTATACCCCCTGCAGTGGAAGCATGGAGCCCTAACTACTGGACCACCAGAGAAATCCCAGCAGGTCAGTTTGCTGGTATGAACCCTGAGGGGCAGTGATGCTGTGAGCTGTGTCTATGGTGGCCCATTTATCAGAGCTACAAGAAAGATTCAGGGAAACAAAGAAGAGCACCCCCCCCCCCAGGTTAATTACGGGATGTTGGCGGTGTGACTAGGTCACTCAGCCTGTCTAGGAGATCCAGTGGAAATGTGGATTACCTTCTGGTTGCCTTTGAATCAGTGTCCAGGGAACTGTGTCCCAGCCGAGGCTGCTGGTTAACCCCCTTGCTCTCGGCCCATCTGCCTGTCTGCTACTCCCTAGCCACTGCCAAGGAGCTAGCAGCTTCGGGTGTGAAGCTTGGAGGCCTTTCCTGGGAAAGTTAAAAGGCCCCGGGACCCCGCCCCCGAGCCGAGCTGTCCCTATAGCCCTCCCACTGCACCCGCCCAGAAGCAGAGTCAGCGCCTGGCTTCCAGCTCCACCCTGCTCCCCACTTCGCGCTGTCTGTCTGTCTCCTGGACTCTGAGGCTCCCAGGGCACAGAGGGGTCTCCTTCACCCAGGGGATGAGAGGCAGGCAGTGTCTCCTCTTCCCAAGAAAGCCTCCCTACATACCCCCTCCTGCAGCCCCTGTGGCCTCTCCCCACTCGAGGTCTGTGAAGGGGGTGGTTTCATCCCCAGGTCCCTCTCAATGAACCTTGACCCCTGACCTGCGACTTCCCTGCCATCCCAAGAGTGTCGCCCCACCGACACTGACACTCTGGGCTGGGGGCCTGCAGAGCAGGTCAGAGACCGGAAGAAGGGTCGGAGGCAGGGGCCCAGGGTGCGGGGCGGCCAGGTGGCAGGAGGAGAGTCTGAGCTTCCTGCCTAAGACCAGCAAAGGGGAATCTGGGTCACAGGCTTCTGGGCCTGGCCGCCACTTCCCAGCAGCCGGCAGTGGAGGCAGGGGGCTACAGAGGACCCTAGGCCTCTGCTCCTCCCAAGCTCTGACCTGCTTCCCCCGGTCTGTGTGTCTGTCTCCCTCCAGCAGGAGACCCTGATAGATGGACAGTCAGGGCCCAGTCTCAGGGCTCGTTTGTCGCAGCCCGTGATGGCCCCGCCACGGGCACGGTGGTCCAGCCCACCTTACAGGTGAGGGAATTGCGGCGAGTCGTGCCGCCGTGAGGTGGAGTGCCCAGTCCTTGGCCTGAGCCCACGCCTGCTCCAGGGTGCCCCTGAGCAGGCTGCTCCCGAGTGCCCCCCATCCCCTGTGAGGATTTGGGCCCCCCTGGGCCTCCCCCACCCTGCCCTAATGCTCCTTCAGCCCTGCTCATGCCCTTGGGTCCAGCCCTGGAGCTGGACAGCCTCAGGAAGCTCTAGGTCTACCTGGAACGCAGTCGTCATCCTGGCCCAGGACATGGGCTGTCTCTCATAGTTCCCAGGTTCTGCAAGACATCACGAGGGGCCGGCCGCCTTGCTCACTTCCTCCGAGAGGCCCTGACATTCCGCAGATGCGGCTCGGCCTGGCCACGTGGGTGCTGCGTGTGGGAAGCCACCCGCCAGGGCAGGAGCCGAGCCGGACACCTGGCGCCCCTCCAGCCCCGTTCTGGCTGCATGATGGCCTCCCGGCTGCAGCCACCCACAGACCCGTGAGGCAGGGGGTGCCAGGTGAGGGCTCCCGTGGCCCCCCTGGGAGTTGCTGAGTTCTTGTGGGGACCCTGGGCCCGGGACTGGACGTCTACCTCCTGCCAGCCACGCAGAGACAGTGGGGCAGGCCTGCAGACCGAAGGCCAAGGGGCTGCACCCCATCTGCCCCACCCCCTTGGTGCTCAGCTCGCCACACCTTCTGGAGGAGTGGGGGGGGGGTGGTTCAGACTGGGAGAGGACAGTGCAGCCTGGAAACTCCAGAACAGCCCCTTGGCAGCATCAGCACTTTCTTAGGGGACAAAGACCAAACCTTCCAGTTCAGAAGGAAGGTTGAAGGGAAGGGGAAATTTGGAGATGGTCGTTCTCAGCCTCTGTGGACACAGACTGTCATCTCTGGTCACTGAAGGTCCCAGCTATCCCCAGCACAGTCCCCACATACCCTGCCTGGTCTCCCTTTGCTCTTGGACTCCAAGTCAGGAACCGGGAACCATGGGCTCGGACCCGCCTGCCTGTCCATCGAGGGACCAGACTTGGGCTCTTAAGGGGCCTGGGGCCACCCAGGGTTACACATAGTTGATCCCCAGCTCAGTACAAGTGACACTGGCTGGTAGGTTGAATTTTTTCCCCCAGGAGACAAGTTGGAGTCCCAAAACCCCCAGCAGATAAGTCGAGATCCTGACCCCCAGGAGATAAGTTGGAATCCTGACTCCAGTACCTGGGAATGGACCTTATTTGGAAATTGCTCTTTGCAGATGAATCACTGGGGACCCTGGTCCCTTGGGTACTGTCGTTATGAGCGAGGAGACTTGGCGACTCAGACACACATGGGAGGCCCAGTGATGACCGAGGCAGGGGCTGGAGGGAGCTGGGTGGAGCAGGAAGAGCCCCGAGGCCTCCTAGCTCCTGGACTCCGGCCTCCAGAGCGTGGGAGGATGAGCTCCGCGCAGGCTCCGGCTGCCCACAGCCCCAGGGGAAACACACGCCCCGCATCCTCGCCCTGCCCCCCGTCACGGCGCCCCCAGCCCCGTGTCCTCGCCCCATTCCCGGCGACGGTGCCCCCACTTGCCCGCCCCCAGGCAGCCTCCCTGCTGGACAGCGCTGGACGTGAGCCAGTCTGGCCCCACTGCACCCCCTACCCCTCACCACCCTGCCCCCCACCACGTGTCAGACTCGGGTGGGTCCCCAGGACTCCAGACAGGAAGCCTTAACTGGCGCTGCCTGAAGGGAGCTGGTGCCAGAGGAGCCCGGCCGTGTCTCTCTGCTGGGAGCCGCTCAGTCAAGGGCGGTGCTGGGCACTGGCTGCATGCAGGGCATTGCCAATGACACCAAGTCTGCAGCACTTAGAATCCTCATGAATGGCATGGGGCGGGGTGGGAGTGGGGTGACAGTGTGTGTAAGAAGGAACTGGCCCAGTGCTGGCGGGCTTCCTGGAGGAGACAGTGCCTCACAGTCACAGGAGCACTTGCAAGGCACTCCCAACCCCCGAGCCTGCTTGGCACAGTTGGCGCTCAGTAAACAGGGTCCCACAGAAAGGACTGGAGATGCTGTGTCAGCACCCACCAGTGGTCAGCCCTGAGAGCTGGGACCGATCGTCCCTTCAGAAGGAGACGCCTTGAGCTCCTGCTGTTTCGCTGGCCAAGTGAGGCCTGCCCTGTCTTCAGGACCAGTCCCCACATCTCCCCGAGCCACTGTGCTCCCTGTCAACTCATCCTGTTTAAATATTTAATCCTGTTAAATATTAAACCTCTTCCAAGCCCCAGTTATGATCAGATCGATTCTGGGCTGCGGTTGTGCTGTCTGCTGGCGTTCTGCCTCTTGGCGCCCGGGTTGGCCCGGGGTGCATGTCGGGGAAGAGGGTCCACAGGTGCCGCCCAAAGCATGGCTGGGGGCAGGAGGCAGACGGGGCCCAGGACCCTGGAGGAGGCCCCTCCACAGCCCGAGGCAGGTGTCAGCCTGTAGCCCAGGGGCGGGCAGCCCCGAACCCTCATGGCTCTCCTGCTTTCATAGCCACGGCTGCAAGTGGGCAGAAGCAGAGTCTAGCATTTGTCTTCTGGCTGTTCTGTGAACCAGCAAACCCTTCTCTCCACTCTCACCAGGACCCTGTCTTTGCCTGGGTCCTGCGGCTGCCCCGGGTCCAGCCTCAGCAGGAATTTACTCCAGTTATTATATCCATCAGGAGAAGGCAATGGCACCCCACNAGAAGCAGAGTCTAGCATTTGTCTTCTGGCTGTTCTGTGAACCAGCAAACCCTTCTCTCCACTCTCACCAGGACCCTGTCTTTGCCTGGGTCCTGCGGCTGCCCCGGGTCCAGCCTCAGCAGGAATTTACTCCAGTTATTATATCCATCAGGAGAAGGCAATGGCACCCCACTCCAGTACTCTTGCTTGGAAAATCCCATGGACAGAGGAGACTGGTAGGCTGCAGTCCATGGGGTCGCTGAGAGTTGGACATGACTCAGTGACTTCCCTTTCACTTTTCACTTTCATGCATTGGAGAAGGAAATGGCAATCCACTCCAGTGTTCTTGCCTGGAGAATCCCAGGGACGGGGGAGCCTGGTGGGCTGCCGCCTATGGGGTCGCACAGAGTCGGACACGACTGAAGCGACTTAGCAGCATCATATCCATCCATGTCCGTGTTTGGGCTCCGTGTGTCTCTGGAATCTGACGTGTCTTGGCTCTCACCATTTCCAGAGAATTCTCGGCTGTGATGGTCCTACCCATGCATCTCTTTCCTTTCCTCTCTGGTGCTCCTTCCAGGGCAGGCGTCACAAGTATTTCAGGCTGCGTGGGCCCGAGTGTCTTCATCAATGATGTGTCTACACGTGAGCTCCTGGGCAAGACTCTGGTCACCCACCACTGATCTCCTGACCTCTCTTTCATTTATTCCCTCTTTTGGCTCCTCTGCGGGGCACTCGGGGTGGTCCCCAAACCTTTATCTTCCAATTCACTAATTCTCTCCTTGTGTGTTTTGAGCACTCTTCTGCACCTTCTTCCTATTCCTTGTCTCTAATGTGTGCTATGGTGTGTGTGTGTGTGTGTGTGTGTGTGTGTGTGTGTGTGACTCCAGTTGTGTCTGACTCTTTGTGACCCCATGGACTATAGTCTGCCAGGCTCCTCTGTCCATGGAATTCTCCAGGAAAGAATACCACAGTGGGTTGCCATTCCTGCCTCCGGGGATCTTCCCGACCCAGGGATTGAACTTGAGTCAGCTCTTTCAAAGACTGTTTATTTTTTTGGCTGCACCCATGAGGAATCTTAGCTCCCCACCAGGGATGGAACGTGCCCCGGGCAGTAGAAGTGTGGAGCCCTATGCGCTGGACCACCAGGGAATTCCCCAGCTCCCGTTTCGGAGCTCACGGAGCTGATCTCCTTGTGAGCTGAAACTGGTTGGAGGGCTGCCCCTTCAGAGGAGTTGGCAGCTTGTGGTCCAGGGACCTGGGCTTGTCGCCGGCCCAGTTCCTCAGTCCTGTCTTGATTGGAGGACTCCTAGGCCTGCAGGGCCTGTCTGAAGCCAGGCTGCTGTCTCAAGTCCCGGGACATACCTCTCCCTCCTGCCCGGGGGCCAGGCGGACACAGACAGCACCGACGTCTAGACCTCTCCAGCCTCCTTGTCCCCAGTTCTAATCCCCCACCCCCCGAACCAGATGGAAAGCCTTGACTCTGTATGGCAGTCAACACCAAATCCCCTGGTTAGGAAACAGGAAGGCAAGCCATCTCAGCCCCTAATCCAGAGGGTGCACATCCCTGGCTCACCGCCTAGTTCCCTGTGGCCCCCACCTCCTGTGGTTTGTCTGTGTCCCCCAGATCCACGTGTGCGAACCTGAGCCCCAGGTGACAGTGTTAGGAGGCAGAGCCTTCGGGAAGTCACCGAGCCTCAGCGGGGAGCAGCGTCCTTACAAAGGAGACCCCACGGAGCCCCTCTCTCTCCACCCAGGCACAGAGACAGGTTGGCCGCTGGCAGCCCAGCCATACAGGCACCTGGCCTCGGACATCCGGCCTCTGGACCTCAGGGAGGAAACCCCTCTGGTGGACTAGCCGCCCAGCCGGCTGCATTCTGTGTCGGCTGCCCCAGCAGCTGCCACTCCCCTGACACTGTCATTTCCTTCCTGCCCAGGTGAGCCAAGCGAGCCCTTAGAGCAACGTCTGTGGTGGTTTGTTCAGCGTTTCCAGTGTCAGAGGGTGGGGTTTTCGGCTCATCCTTTGCTTCTCACTGCTGCTGCCCTGGCCCCTCTCCCCAACCCTGTCCATCCTGAAAGTCCCTGTGGGGCCACGAGCACTTCGGCCAGGACCCGGCTCCCACTGGAGACCCAGAGGGAGCGGAGGCCACAGCGTCCAGAGGGGAAGCAGTGGTCAGCGTGGGCTCTGGGGACGCAGGGCAGGCTTTGTCCTCATCCCAGCGGGGCTGTTCACCAAGGGCTGTCTGCGCTCCAGTTGAGGAGGAATAAAAGAGAGAGACGACGCAGGTCTGGCACCGCGGGGAAGTGACCGGGCGGGCTGCCGTGGCGATGCTCGATGGAGCTGCAGGAAGCGGGGGCAATGGGACCATGTGGCAGCGGAGGGCACCTCCCGGGGGGCCTGGAGCACCCTGGCCCCTGAGGCCACAACAGGGCTCGAGCATGGGCCACAGCGGGGCCAGGTCTCCAAGGACGACCGGGGAAAGGAGGGCTGAATGCCGAGGAGAGTCAGGAGTGAACACTTGTTGTAGTGGTCAGGCGATGGGGGTCATGAGGGCAATGGCCTCAGAGAGAGCCCCATGAGGGTTCCCCACCTGGCTGTGTCATGGGACAAACACTGCCCCCCAAAGACACGCCCCCCTCTTGATCCCGGTACCTGCAGGCGGGACGTCACCTGGAAGAAGCATCTCTGCAGATGGAGTTAAGGATGTTGATCATCCAGATGGACCCTGAGTCCAGTCCCTTATGAGACAAGAGCAGGAGGTGAGACGTGGCCACACACAGGAGTCGGCCATGACCAAGGGGAAGGGACGGAGGAGACGGGCCTCCCCTGGCAGCTCCCCTGGGTGTTGGACTCTAGCCCAGGCCGAGAGGGTAGATCCTGCTCTTTGAAGCCCCTTGGTGTGTCGCTGTGGACCCCAGACACCACACAGGGCTCCTCTAGAGCAGAGACCCCTTGGGAAGCATGAGTGCCAGCACTGTTTACAGTGCTGACCAGGCGCGTCCCATGTAGGAACAGAGCATCCTGTGTAGGGACGGAGCATCCTGTGTAAGGACCAAGGATCCCATGTAGGCACTGAGCATCCCGTGTAGGGATGGTGCTTCCCCGTGTAGGGAACAAGGATCCTGTGTAGGGACAGAGCATCCCATGTAGGGACCAAGGATCCCGTGTAGGGACAGAGCATCCCATGTAGGGACCAAGGATCCTGTGTAGGGACCGAGCATCCTGTGTAGGGATGGCACTTCCCCATGTAGGGAACAAGGATCTCGTGTAGGGACAGAGCATCCCATGTAGGGACCAAGGATCCCGTGTAGGGACCAAGGATCCCATATGGGGACCAAGCATCCTGTGTAGGGACAGAGATTCCCATGTAGGGACGGAGCTTCCCGTGTAGGGACCAAGGATCCAGTGTAGGGACCAAGGATCCCGTGTAGGGACCAAGGATCCAGTGTAGGGACCGAGCATCCCGTGTGGGGACCGAGCTTCCCGTGTGGGGACCGAGCTTCCTGTGTAGGGACCAAGGATCCCGTGCAGAGACCAAGCTTCTTGTTTAGGGACTGAGCACAGTCCCTGCCCAAGATCCCTGGGGACCCTCGCCCACCGCCCATCTCCTCTCCGTGGCTGGAGGCCTCCAGGAGAGCCACGTCCACCCTTCCCCTGGCCACGGAGCAGCCCCAAGAGCACGTGCTGGAGGCCGCGGGTCCCAGGGGGGGCAGCTGAGGATCCCCAGCCCCCGCGCCCTGTGCTGTCTCGTTCAGGGCTGAGATGTCGCTTCCTCTGCCCCGGGTGCAGGATCAGAGGGGAGGAAAGATGAGAGCGTGAGTGAGAGGGTGTGTGTGGCCTGGAATCAAAGCCTCTGCGGAAACCGCGGGCCTGTGGGAACCTCGGCCACCTCAGGACACACGGACTGGTGCTCAGCCCAGGGCCCTGTGGCCACACCCAACACCGGCTGCCTGCCCCTCCCTGCTCCAGCCGGAGGCTCCCTCGGTCTCAGCTCTTTGTGACTGAGGACAAAGAGGCCTGGAGCAGAGGACATGCGCAGGCCCTGGAGGCCAGGCCGGCATCTCTGCACGCCTTGCTCTCATTCAGCTCCCGGAGGTGCAGTTCATGTGCCATAAAACACGTGGGTTTGAAGTTGGACACACACGATGCCTGTGAAACCACCAAGATTAAGAGAGCAGAAACGCCAGTCTCCCCGGAAGTCCACCCCACGACCTGGTGTCACTGCAAGGTGGACTGACGAGGAGGGCGGGCAGCGGTGTCCCCTCTCCACCGGCTTCCTTCCCTCGGCCGCTCTGCTCGGGCCTCCGTCCTTCTCCCCTGGCCTCCTTCTCTCAGCCACTCTGCTCCAGGCTTTGTCTGCACCCACTCACTCCTGCCGCCATGTCCTATGCTCTGGGGTTGCCCTGCTGAGGGCATTCGGATTGTTTCCAGTGTGGGGCTTGAGTTTGCAGTCTGGATGTTTGTTCAGTTGCTAAGTCGCATCCGACTCTTTGTGACCCCGTGGACTGCAGCATGCCAGGCTCCCCTCTCCCTCACCATCTCCTGGACTTTGCTCAAACTCATATCAGTTGAATTAGTGATGCCATCCAACCATCTCATCCTCTGTCATCCCCTTCTCCTCTTGCCTTCAATCATATTTGTGTCCCCCTAAATTCACACACTTACACCTGGCCCCCAGTAATGGTGTTAGGATGTGGGGCCTTCAGGAGGTGATCAGTCAGAAGGGAGGGTTAGAGACTAGGCAAAGAAATGGAAATGACCAGCGAACCTGAAGACAGATATATGAGGCTTGAACTGTGGTGCTGGAGAAGACTCTTGAGAGTCCCTCGGACAGCGAAGAGATCCAACCAGTCAACCCTGAAGGAAATCAACCTGGAATATTCATTGAAAGGACTGATGCTAAAGCTGAAGCTCCTATACTTTGGACACCTGATGCAAAGAGCCAACTTATTAGAAAAGACCTTGATGATAGGAAAGATTGAGGGCAGGAGAAGGGGGCAGCAGAGGATGAGATGGTTGGATGGCATCACCAACTCAATGGAGACGAGTCTGAGCAAACTCCAGGAGATGGAGAAGAACACGAAAGCCTAGCGTGCTGCCGTCCATGGGGTCGCAAAGAGTCAGAGACAACTGAGCGACTGAACAACAGCAGCAAATGAGACCCCGGAGAGCTCCCGCACCACCTCCGCCCGAGGACACCGAGCGAAGCTGCCCGCCAGACGCAGGAGTCCATGAGTGCTGAGGTCTCGGCCTCTCAGCCTCCAGATAGCGGGAGATAATTATGTCTGCTGTTAGTAAACGGCCCAGATCACGGTATTTTTGTTCTGGTGGCCTGGGCCAACGGGGACTGGGAACTACGAGGAAGCTGCTGTGAACCTTCAGGCAAATCTTGGAGATGGAAAGCAAAACTCACACTTCCATCTCTCTGGGGTAAACAGCAGCTACAGAAAGATCAGATTGCGCAGTGTGAGTGCATTTAAGGAACAGCCAAAATCCCCCCGAGTGGTCCCGCTGCTTTCCGATCCCACCAGCAGTGTGAGAGCTCGGACCTGGCTCACCAGCCGACACCTGGTATCGCAGCCCACCTGACAGGGGAGGGTCTCTGCTGTGGCCGACAGGTTGGGGCCTCGTCCCCCAGTGACCCGCGATGCTGGGCTTCTCCACCACACGCAAGTCTTCCTTGGTGATATGTGTATTCCAGCCGTTGACCACTTCCAAATCGGGTTGTCATTTCAATGCGAACGTTGGTGTTTCTTCATCCATCGTGGGCTCGAGGCTTTCCTGTGGACCACGTGAATGTCCGTGCCCAGTCTGCATCTTCCCTTGACTTCTTTTTGATGGGCAGGTTTTAACTGATGCAGCTCAGTGTATCAACATTTTAAAAAATATTTATTTATTTGGCTGCGCCGGGTCTTAGCTGCAACATGCAGACACTCACTTGGGGCGTGTGGGATCAAGCTCCCTGACCAGGGATTGAACCTGGGTCCCCTGCACTGGGGACACGGAGTCCTAGCCACTGGACCACCAGAGAAGTCCCTAGATGTATCAGTTTTTCCTGTTACGGTTATGTTTCTGTGTTTTATTTGAGAAATATTTGCCCACTTCAAAGTTGCATAGCTACTCACCCAGAACTTCTACAGACAATCACAGTTTTAGTTTTTACGCAGGGGTCTCTGCTTCATTTCTGAGGTGGTGCTGGTGGTAAGCAACCCAACTGCCGGTGCAGGAGATAAGAGAGATGTGGGTTCAGTCCCTGGGTCAGGAAGATTCCCTGAAAGAGGGCACAGCAACCCACTCTAGTATTCTTGCCTGGAGAATCCCATGGACAGAGGAGCCTGGTACAGTCCACAGGATCACTAAAAGTTGGACATGAATGACTCGACTTAGCACGCAGACACGCATGCTTTGTTTCAAACTGCTGTGTGGGGGGGTGGCGAGGGAGTGTTGGGATGGTTTTCCTGCTGAGTCTGCTGGTTTTCCTGGCACCATTTGTCGGAGCAAGTTCCTTCGTCCCACTGAACCCCGCTCCCTGGGCCGGCTCCGTTGGGGCCACGAGTGTGCTCAGCTCCGCTGCTGGCTGTCACGGTGCCCACGCTGCGTCGATCGCTGAGGCTTCCCGGCTGACCGCGGGCTATTTATTTTGACCACACTGCATGGCATGTGGAATCTTAGCTCCCCAAACCAGGGTCAAACTTCCACCCTCTGCATTGGAAGCATGGAGTCGTAACCCCATGGACCTCCAGGAAAGTCCCTGTTTCATGATACTTTAAATGGAAATGTTTCCAATGTTCCTCTGCCGTTTGGTGCCGGAGCACACTTCTGCCTGTGTCCTGCGCTCTCACTAAGCTCCATGTTGGTTCTGGCAGATTTGGGGCAGATTCTGCAACATTTCCAGACGGTTCTGATGTCTGTGTGTAAACGGTTTTGCTCTTTCCTTCCCAAACTTTCAGTCTTCTATTTCTTGTTCTTGCCTAAACAGGCTAGGCCTCCAGCACTGTACTGAGTGGCAGTGGCCAGGGTGGGTGTCCTCATCTCAGCTTTGATCTTAGGGGGAAAGCTTCCAGCCTTTCGTCACTGAGCGTGAGATCAGCGAGGGGTTATAGACGCCTTGGTCACGTGGATGCATTCCCGCTGTTCTGACCCCAGTGGGAGGACACTGAGCACCCGAAGCTCCTGGAGGCCCAGGGTCCCCCAACCTCCCTGTGGGAGGCAGAGCATCAGTGCTGGCCCGCTGCGCAGCTGCACACCCGAGAGGAGCCTGACGGGGACGAGTTCCATCCTCATCTCGTGATGAAGCCACAGAAGACGCTATAAATCCAGGAAATTAAAGCAGCCAAATCTCCTGTCTCCTGCAGCCGCTCTCCAGCCAGGCAACGGGGCAGGAGCCAGAGGAGGTTCATGGCAGCCAGGTGCGGGGCTTGGAGAGGCCGTGTTGTCATTGCCCCCGCCCCTCCTTGGTAAGCCGAGCTGTGGGAGCCTCCTGGGTCCAGGGCCCTGTCCCAAGGCCCTGTCTGTGGAGGGAGGGCTTGCACAGGGCCTTGGGGATCAGAGAGGCACCCCGAGGGGCCGAGCTGCCAGCACAGGCGCAAAGCTCAGTCCTGGAGTCAGGCCCCACTACACCCAGCACAAGCCCAGAAGTGCAGACGTCCCCTCCCTGCAGCCTGGGGAGTGGGCCGCTCTCAGCTCAAGGGACCCTCCATTTCACACAGAGAGGCCCCTGGAACCCCCTCCTTGGGCAGCCTGGCCCAGCCCTGCCGCCCCCAAGCCCTCATCCCCTAAAAGCATCTGCAGGAGGCCTGACCCACTAGCTCCGTGGCCCCGCTCTGCACCCCTGAAACAACCCTGCCTCCAAGCTGTCATGAGTCTCCGGGGCCCAGACCTACGCCAATCCCGCCCTGCTGAGTCCCCAGGTCCCTCTTAGGCCAGCAGCACCTCCATGCCCTTTCCCTCCTCATCTCACCCCTGCCCCCTACCGTTGTCAATGGAGAAGGACTGCAGGAACTCATTCAGACTAAAATGTGAACGGTTGCTACAGCTCAAAACATAGCCCCTCCCAGAGAATGTGGTCTTTGAAAAGATGAGCCCAAGAGGGGATGGGAAATGCTTAACCTGATGCTGAAGCTCCGGGGGAAAGGCCCTCCAATGATCCTCTCACTCACACGAGACCCTTTCTCCAGAGACGATGGGACGCCCCTGAGTCCCGCAGGCTGGTGGCCTGTGGGGGTCGAGTGAGATCAGCTTCGCAGGGCCTGCTCTGTGGCGGCCGGCTGAGTGAAGGACTGAGCCAGCTTGACAACAGACGTCGCCTTATCACAGATGCTGCCAGGACACACTTGTTATAATGGCAAATGATACTGTTTTCCTTCACCTTCACCTGCTCTGACAACAGAGGATGATTTACTAGTAAACACAGGAGGAGAAAGCCTTGGTTCTCTCCTTGCTGTGACTAAAGGGCCAGCTGGAACCATCGCTTGGACCGCGTGGCTCCCCATCAGGGGCTGGCCACACAGCAGGAGGGAACCCCTGATGCCCTGGCGACCTTTCGGTCCCGCCCCCCTGCCCTGGGCTCCCCGTGCTCCCAGTTGAGGACCTGCTGGGTGCTGGGGGGGAAGGCAGGGCTCCGACCCCCCTTCCCGAAGCCCCAGGCGCAGAGGAGGTGCTGGGCAGAGTCACCAGCACTGACGTCTGCACTCAGAGGAGGCCCCGGGGCCAGGGCAGGGACATGGGAGCACCTGCTCAAGAAACAGGTGGGAGAGACAACCCAGGCTCGGCCGAGCAAGGCCTCAGCCAGCTCTTCAGGGAGGGGCCCCCGGGGGTGACAGGAGTGGGTGGACTACACTGTCCTCCCCCGTCCCCCAGAGGATGGCTCCAGCTGAGGTCTGCCTGACCCGCCGGGGGGTCCCAGCAGGACTGAGGCCTGGCTGCCCAGGAGCAAACCCTCCTTTCAGCATGAAGGCCAACTCTCGGAAGAACCTGTCATTTTACTTGGTTTATTCTCAGCCCCTTCAGTCTTCGAGTCTGCCTCGTCCACCCCACACCGCCTTCTGCTCAGGGCTGCCCGCCCTTCCTCAGCTGCCCTGAGGCCTTGCTCACCGGGCCGCCCTCCCTGCACAAGTGCGCTTTCCGGGAAACGGATCAGGCCCCACACACACAACCTGAGTGGCCCCATTTCTCTGGGGATACATGACTCATTTGGGGCTTCCCAGATGGCGCTAATGGTAAACAATTTCTCTGGGAATGCAGGAGACGTAANGGGGTCCCAGCAGGACTGAGGCCTGGCTGCCCAGGAGCAAACCCTCCTTTCAGCATGAAGGCCAACTCTCGGAAGAACCTGTCATTTTACTTGGTTTATTCTCAGCCCCTTCAGTCTTCGAGTCTGCCTCGTCCACCCCACACCGCCTTCTGCTCAGGGCTGCCCGCCCTTCCTCAGCTGCCCTGAGGCCTTGCTCACCGGGCCGCCCTCCCTGCACAAGTGCGCTTTCCGGGAAACGGATCAGGCCCCACACACACAACCTGAGTGGCCCCATTTCTCTGGGGATACATGACTCATTTGGGGCTTCCCAGATGGCGCTAATGGTAAACAATTTCTCTGGGAATGCAGGAGACGTAAGAGATGGGGTTTGATCCCTGGGTCGGGAAGATCCCCTGGAGGAGGAAATGGCAACCCACTCCAGTATTCTGGCCTGGAAAATCCCATGGACAGAGGAGCCTGAAGGGCCACAGTCCGTGGGGTTGCCGAGAGTCAGACACGAGTGAACACACACTGAACACACACACACACACACACACACACAAGACTAACGTGGGGTTGCAAAACACATCTGGGGACCCAGGCGAACTGGATGGCCCCCATCTATCCTGCTCAGGAGCCCGCTGGGAAATAATGGGGATCCACTACCCCAAGCAGACTCTGGAGTCAGGGACCCTGGTGCCTTTCTGCTGAGCTGGGGTTGGGGAGGGGTCGGTACTCCCACGGACAGATGCAGACACGACGAGGGGGACACTGCCCGCGGGCCCAGGGTCACTCTGGACCTGGCCCACCCTCTCGCCCTGGGGCCTGTGGCTGCCCAGCCCCCGGCAGCCCTCCCCAGCCTCCAGGTCGTGGCCAAGAGGCCAAGAGCCCTCCCTGCGGGCTCCCAGGTTGCCAGGATGGGATTCCCACACCACAGGGTTCCCAGATGCGCAGGGGTCTCAGGAGATTGAGGGTGGGCCACCACCCCAGTCAACGTTTACGACATTCTCATCACCCCAAAGGACACCTGCTGTGTTCCCCCTCCTCCCGCCGTGGCAACCTTGGGCCTCCCAGGTGTGGACGCCCCGCGTCTAGGGCCTTGTCTGGCTGCTGTCACTCAGCGTGATGGTTTCAAGATTCATCTGTGTTTCACTCACTCCTCTCTGTGGCCGAGTCGACTCCGCGGTGAGCGCGCACCACGTGCACCTTGCCCACGAGTCTGCCAACACGGGGTGGCCTCACCGTTTGGCTGCAGCAAATCTGACTGCTGTGAATGTTCAGGTAAGTGTCTGGACGTGCAAACGTTCGGGTAAGTGTCTGGATGTGGACCCTCACTTCTCCGGGTCACACACCCGGGAGTGGAATTGCTGGCTCCTTGGTAACGCTGTCCTTAGCCGTTTGACAGGAACAGCCAATTCAACATCACTTTTCACCTGATGCAGGTTTTATCTTTCAGAGGAGGCAACTTAAGACTCAGAGAAGTTAAGACATTTGCCCAAAGCCACACTGCCAGTGTGTGGCAGGCCTGGGATCAGAACCCAGGCCCTGTGGTTGTAGAGCCCAAGAAAGACCCTGTGAGAAGGTGGGAGGATTCTGCACTCAGCCCACTAAGGCTTAGGCACTTCATGCTGAAACTTTCAAAGAGAATTGCTGCTCAGTTAAGATTCCAGGCAATATCTGAGGTCCCCAGAAAAGGGCAGCCCCCTCTGTGAGCTGGGGGCCAGGTGCCCACCACTCAGCTGTCACAAGGCCCCTGTCTATGGTGAGGTTACCCCTCCCAATACAACCTGAGCAGCTGTGGTTCCCCAAATCCCTTCAAGGCAAGCACAAACCCCTGCATGACACGTCAGCACACACTTGTTTAGCACCAACTGTATGCCAGGCACTGAGCAAAGGAGACCCCCAACTCCCGCCCTTGTGGGCCTTTTGTCCAAGGCCCCATGGAGTCATGCAGTTGGACATGAAGGTCAAGAATCCTGCGTGTTCCACGGTGACCCACCACACTTTCTCCAGGGCTCAAAGGCCATAGTCCTCAGGCTCTTTTCACTCCCACACTGACATGAGGGAAGCTGAGCTGGCTGTCCTGGGGTGGGGACTGAACCCTCCGAGCCTCCTTGGGGAGAGGCCAGTCTGCAGGGTGCTGGCCACACAGACATACACACTTGGGGTGCTCCCACCCCAGTTTAATACCCCCTCGGGAACCTGGCTCAACTGGAACCGGCCCCTTTCCTCCCTTGCTACCTCCCTCCCAGCCCTTTATAGACCCACCATGCTGCCCGAAGAAGGGGCCCTAGATAGGATATAATGCATGCAATTAAATTTGAATTTCAGATACAAACAAATGTATTAAGTATAAATATATCCCAACTATTGTACTGGACCATAAAGAAGGTTGCTGTTGTTTGGTTACTAAGTTGTGTCTGACTCTTTCCCATCCCATGAACTGCTTGCACACCAGGCTTCCCTGTCCTTCACTGTCTGCTGGAGTTTCCACAAACTCACGTCCATTGAATCAGCGATGCCATCCAACCATCTCGTCCTCTTTTGCCCCCTCATCCCCCTGCTCTCAATCTTTCTAAGCATCAAGGTCTTTTCCAATGAGTTGGCTCTTTGTGTCAGAAGGCTGAGTGCAGAATTGATACTTTTGAACTGTGACGCTGGAGAAGACTCTTGAAAGTCCCTTGGACTGCAAGAAGATCAAACCAGTCAATCCTAAAGGAATTCAGTCCTGAATATTCACTGGAAAGACAGATACTAAAGCTGAAGCTCCACTACTTTGGCCACATGATGTGAAGAGCCGACTCACTGGAAAAGACTTTGATTCTGGGAAAGACTGAGGGCAGGAGGAGAAGGGGACGAAAGAGATGAGATGGTTGGATGGCATCACAAACTCAATGGACATGAGTCTGAGCAAACTCTGGGAGATGGCGAAGGACAAGGCAGCCTGGCGTGTTGCAGTCCATGGGGTCGCAAAGAGTCAGATACGACTTAGCGACTGGTATTGCCATGGGATATACTTACACTAACCATTATTCATGTTTGTCTGAAATTCAAAGTTAACTGGGCAAGCTGTGTTTTTATCTGCTAAATTGGACGCTTCTGTGAGCAGAGTGAACAGTGCCCATTCTGCGGCCAGAGACCAGAGGGAGGCCGGAGGCCCAGGACACCTGCTCCTCCTGGTCCCTGGTCCAGCACTGCCCTGTGGGGACCCAGAGGCGGAGAAGCCCGGGGGACATGGGGGTCGGGGGACCACAGAGTGGCTTGTCTGAGTGGGCTGATTCTACAGGCACTGCTAAGTCACTTCAGTCGTGTCCGACTCTGTGCGACCCCATAGGCGGCAGCCTACCAGGCTCCCCCGTACCTGGGGTTCTCCAGGCAGGAACACTGGAGTGGGTTGCCATTTCCTTCTCCAATGCATGAAAGTGAAAAGGGAAAGTGAAGTCACTCAGTCGTGTCCGACCCTCAGCGACTCCATGGACTGCAGCCTTCCAGGCTCCTCTGTCCATGGGATTTTTCAGGCAAGAGTACTGGAGTGGGGTGCCATTGCTTTCTCCGTCCACAGGCACAGCTCAAGAAATAAACAGGACGCTAAAGTTCAAAGGAGACCACTGAGCGTTACACAAACAGCATCTCCTGGACACCTGTGTCGACCGGAACTGTGAGTATCAAGTAAGAATTTAGAAAAGCCTGGCCTTTAGCTGCCGCCTTGTGCTGGGGCTGGGGTGGCACTGTCCATGGGGCAGGCAGCTCCCAAATCGCCCTTGAGCTGGGATGACGGCCCAGGATGCTCAGGCCCAGGCAGGCGTATGGGCCTGTCACTGGAGGCATTCCAGCTGGGCAGGGGTCCAGGCCTGTGCTGGCCCTGCCGCCTGCCCTGAAGGCCACTCCCTGCAGAGCCTGGCCTCCAGCCCCACGCACGCCGAGGGAGGCACCTCTGGGTTCGGTTTCCAGGCAGCGGGGCGCTGGGCCCTGCTCCTTGGAGACAGTGGCTGATCCAGGAGTATGTGTGTAGGGAGGTGCTCAGCGTGACCGGGGGTGGCTGAGGGGGATCGGCCACCTGCAGAAGACCCAGGACCTCTCCTGTGCAGTGTGAGCCTCCACAGTGGTGGGAGCAATCGGGGCTCAGCCTCCGCCCCTCTGGGTGACCAGCACCTCACCTCTTCCCCACCCTCGCTCAAGTCACCACTCTGCCGCTCCATGCCAGCCAAGTGTCTCCTGGCCTCCCCACCCCCAGCTGCTAGGCACCGCAGGCATATCAGACATGATGCAGTGGCTGCCCCGGAGCCCCAGGCCGGCCTGAGCACTCAAGGTGAGTGCCGTGGGGGAGGTGTGGTGCTCAGAGAGGCCCTGGAGTGGCCACCACTGGCAAGAGGGCACCGTTAAGCTCGGGCCAGGCGAAGCATCCCAGCAACAGGCAAGGAAGGGCCAGGGCTGGGCCTGGAGGGGCGCTTGGATAGTGGGTCTGCAGTCCGAAGGGACAGTGGGGCAGGACAGGTCCTGCTGACTCGAGGCGGCTTGACCTAGAACCTGGGGCCAGTGGGGGCTTCTGGGCGGAAGGGAGTGTGTGGCAGGGAGGGGGGACCTTTGGAGAGGAAGTAGGCCACGTGACAGGTAGGAGAAGGGACCAGTGTGGTGTGACGGGCCCTGGGGGCTTCAGCCAGCCTGAAGGTGGCCAGGGTGCCTGGACACAGAGCAGAGTGGCCAGGTGGGGGTGTGGCACTCACAGATCAGATGGAAGTGACCCTGCTGCCCACTGCCCTACACCCAGCCTGCCAAGGTGGAGGGCCCCCAAGGCAACCTGTTGGCCACAGTCGCAGCCATGTGCCCCCAGGGTGCTAGTCCTCTTCTGGGGGGGGAGATCTGGTTTTTACCTCCCGCTGGCTTAACCAATAGGCGGTTCATTTCCCCCATCTTTATCAAGAAAAAGCTTCGCCCTTAAAAAAAAGGAAATAACAAAAAGCAGAACTAAATTTTCCAGAGGCCAAGAGGATTAAAAAAAAAAAATCTGAACACTCTGTACAGTTTAATTAAATACTTTTAATGCCAATTTCCAAATCGTCCAACATTCCTTTCTAGCGATGTGAATGTATCACGGCCCCATTGTTTCTAATGCTATTTTCTCATCTCCTATCACTCCACGATCTGTTCTTCATTTCCGGCTGCGGGGCAAAGCTGTCCCCCACGCTGTGCGGTCCCCCCTCTGGCTGGAGAGCTCAGAGTCAATATCATCAAACGCCACGCACACAGTCAGTGAGTATCATCAGGTCAGGGGACTTGGAGCCCTTGAGGACAAGGCTCTTGGAGGTGCTGGAGGGAGCCGGATGTGGTGGGAGGAGGTCTCCTCCTGAGACCTTGAGGTGGTCGCTGTCTGACCAGTGTCTGTGCAGCCTCACCTATCTATAAATGGGCCACGGGGCTCCTGAAGGCTACAGGCTTTGCCAGCTTAGAGATGCTGTCTTTAAAAAATAATGCCTACTTAAAAAAAATCCATGCCCTGTCCCTCCTGTAGACGTCTGAAGGACAGAGTGTGCAGACGAGGGTGACGGTCTGTCACATTAAAATCGCCTGCTCTGTGGGGCCCCATGGAGACTCCTGCCCTGCCCTGCCTTTGCTCATCCCCCTCTCCATGTCACAGTGGGGCCCCTGCATGGGCATGCTAGGCTGTCTCTGGTTCTTCCTGTTCAGCACTCTCTGCCTGCCACAGGGCCTTTGCACAGTCTGCTCTTGCAGCTGGGAAGATCACCCCCAACCCTGCCCGTTCCAGCTGCTTTCTTGTCCTCAGATGTATCTTCTGCCCCCTACTTGCCCCCCACAGCACTTAATATAGCCTGTAACTGTTCACTTCCTCTATCCACCGGTTTCTTTATGGCTCCCTCCCCGCTGGTATGAAGCTCCAAGGGACAATGATAAGGCCTAGACCGGTCACCGCCACTGCCTCCCTGGTTCGACACTGGGCCTCCCACTGACTTTTGTCCAGTAAATCACTCACAGCTCCCCAGTCAGAGCCAATCTTCAGCTTCACCTTGAGCTTTGATGATCCGGCCAGTGTGAAAGGATCGGGAGGTCCAGGTGACCCCTGCTCAGGATGTTGCTGAGGCTTTTGGGTCTGCCCCACCCTTGCAAGCTCCTCTCAGGGCTCTCCCAGGCCCTCTCCTAGCTGACTGGGGCACTAATTGCTCTTTGAGGACCTTAATTACTGGTCATGGCCCTCCACCGCTAAGTAGCAGCATTAAAATAGAGTAAATGTTTTCATTTTCTTGAAAAGTTCACATATACAAGAGGAAGTGCTGCTGAGCAGGGACGGACTGAGCTGGACATCCCGTGGGCCTTGCCTGGGAACTGCCATGGTCCTGCCTTCCTGCATCTTCCTGCCCCCAAGGCCCAGCAGTGGAGCAAGGTGCAGGGTCTCCCAGGCTTTCCCTACTCCCAGCACGGCCACCCCATTCTGGTTGCATCTCTGCAGTGCCATTGCGCAGCGCAGGTGGGGAAGCCCAGTTGAGTGACCTTGCCAGGGCCTCTCCAGATCTGGGGGTCCCCACGTGGGTCCTCTCACCCATTCGAGCAACTGCTGAGGCCGGAGGCCCCTGGAGCTGCCCGTGTGGACTAGCCACCCAGCTCTTTGTCCAGAGCTGAGTGGGCTTGGAAGAAGGGAGGTCGCATTCAGAGCCACCAGACTGGTGGTCGTGGAAAAGTGAAAGGCTTGTGAGGTTTTCAGTGGCCAAGGGGTCCGAGTGGGACCCCGGAGCACAGGGGANTGCCCCAGTGGGGGGGGGCCCTAGGGGTGGGGGGGGCTGGCAGGGCCACCTGTCCGTGTGTCTGTCCCTGGGCTCCTGGGGACTCCAGGAGCAGGAGGGTGTCCGGAGGCGAGGAGGAGCCCTCCACCAGATCAGGGGCGGGGAACCGGAGTACTTTTCTGACTGGCAGGGTGTGGGGTAGCTCAGGTCCCAATGTCGTCTTTCCACGATACCGAGAGCTCTCCCGATTTCATGGAGAGGCTGCCTGTGTTGAGTGGGGTGGGTTTGTCAGGCCCCTAGCAAGTAGGGACGGCTGTGATCTCCAGCAGGTGCCAGGCCCTGGTGCAGGGGTGCCTCGGCTGCAGGGAGAACCTAAAATAAGACAATGCGCCCGACAGGGGGGCCCAGTCCCCTCGGGGAAGCCTGTGGGCCTCAGCAAGGCTTTCCCAAGCGCTTCAGGTTCCTTGTGAGAGGCTGGGGTTTGGTGGGTGGCCTGCGGTCCGCCAGAACCCACGTGGTGTCTGTCCTGAGGCCAGAGGACACCCCTTGGCCTCAGTTCCCTGCCCTGTAGGTGGGTGTTATGCCGGCGACGCCCAGCATCCTTTCCTGGAACCTCTCCTGCTGCAGAGGGTAAACTTGGAGAGGGAGATGGGGTGACTGGGTTTGCTCTGGGAACCCACGCGCCATGAAGCCACTCAGTGCTCCCCAGAGGCAGGCAGAACCGCAGCCGGTCCGCCGAACCCAGCCCCGCGTGGGGACGAGACCAGCAGCGGGAACACAGGCAGGGGCCTTCCTCAAGCCCAGGCTTTTGGGAACCCCTTTGTGGCGTGGACGGCCCCACACACAGACGAGCACGTGTGTCCTGTCTGCCTTGAAGGATATCGGGTCCACAGCAGAGGAGCTCCCAAGGGCGACCGGCGTCCTTATTGATTTACTTCGCTTTTTGAAAATATAATGGTGCTGGAACTTTTGGGTCGAGTGCTGTGTCTCCTACACAGGTTTATTTATAGCGGAAGGTGGGTGGGATCTGTGTTGCAGCCCGCGCCGCGGGGCTGTGTTCCGCCCGGGCTCCCCCGGGGTTCCTGACTCGCGCTGCCTGTGCTGTGGCTGCCGCGTCCCAGCACCCAGGCCGGGCGGGGCCTCCCAGGGGTGCTCGCCGGCTGGGAAGGGGGCCCTGCCACCACCTCCCCGGGAGCTGCGGAAGCTGGCTGTGGCCCTGTCTGGGTGCCGAGGCGCTGGGGGGTGGCCACGGGGGCACCTGGGAGCTCGAGGGTGGTGGACATGCCCCAGAGGTGTGTCCCAGGGGCCCGGCAGCAGACGCCCCAGGCGCAGGGCTCAGAGGAGACAGAGGACGAGGCAAGGTCACAAGGCCGACGGACGGCGCTGGGTGAGCCCGGCCTGGCTCCTGCATCTGCGGGTTTGGCAGGGCGCTGCCCAGCAGGGAGGTGAGGCCCAGCGTCCAGGTCCTTGATGGTGTCTTGTGGACACTGCTGTCGCGGGCATCCTGCTGCTACCCTGTGCTTGCTGCCAGCGCCTCGGCTCCGAGCGGGCGTCCCAGCGAGGACATGCGGAGCGTGGGCATGCAAGGGGACAGGCCCCCCGTCTGCCCCCTCTGGTCCCACGGACTGGCCGTGAGTGGACAGTCCATGTCCTCCCCTTCCTGAGCCCGTGGCCGCTGAGCGCTTTGTGGAGCTCAGGCCCGGGGGCACTCCAGCTTCTGAGCACCTCCACCCCAGCGCCTGGTCCGAGCCCTCATCCTGATGCCGCCATGTGTTTGTTCCCCGGGGCCTGCTGCCCCTCAGCCGGCGGGACCCGGGGTGACGGGGCTGCCCCAACTTCCTTTGACTTGGAAGGAGCTGCCGTGTGTGTGTCTGTGGGTCTGCCCAGCCCCCCACCCCGAGCTCTGAGGGTGTGTCCTGGGGTGGGGAGGGCAGTGGAAATAAAGACCTTGGTGGCAGAGATAGGGCTCCATGGTAGGGGGCTACCTGGGGAGGTACATTTCCCTGAGAGCTGGTGGAGGGAGTGCAGTGGAGAGGCAATCTCAGAGAACCTGCAGGAGGTTGGGAAGAGGAACCCTGTCCCTGGGGTGCCTGCTCCCGGGGTCCCTGGACACAGGCCTGAGCTCCTGTTGGACCCTGAGTCTATAGCCGAGGTGTGACATGTCTGTCTCTTGGCTGGTGTGTTGAGGAGGGCTTCCTGGAGGAGGTAAGGCTGGGCTGGGCTCTTCAGGTAAGTGCAAGGTCGCAGGGGGGTGTAGAAGGGGAAGTTGGGGTGAGCTGCGGCACATCTGCCCAGGAGGGCCCGGCCTGCGTCTGTGCCACTCACTGCCATGAGACTGCGCGGGAAGGTCCTGGCTGACCCCCAGCCCGCGGGGGCCTAGACTTCTAGACTCGCCCCGTTCCCCGCTTGGGCTCCTGCGGGGCCCTGATGCGGGCAGACAGTTGGTGTCGCTCCAGCTTCTGGCGGCCTGATTAGTCGGCAGACGCCAGGAGTGCTGATGAAGTGCCTGTGTGTGGCACGGTGACACACGGTAACGGTGACGTGAGTGCGGCCCCCGCCCCCACACCTGCTTCCCAGCTGGGCCCGGGGCTGCCCTGGGGGGTGGGGCTGGGTGGCCTCACTGTGCAGACCACCCCCCCCGGGCCCTGTACTGGGCCCCGGGTCCTCCCAGCGGGCCACTTCCACTGCATATTGGCCTCTAGCCTGATTGTGCTGTGGGTCCTGGGGCAGGCGGGTGGGCCAGGTGGAGGCGTCTAGGGGCTGGGAGTCAGGGAGCCCCCTGCTCACGGGGACCTTGGTGGGAGGAGAGGGGAGGTTGGACGAGGAGCGGTGGCCCAAGCAGCCAAGTGACATGTGCAAAGGCCCCAAGGCAGACGGCACACGGCCCTCAGCAGGAGGGGTGGCGGATGTGCTGAGGTGGGACAGGAGGGGCCGGGTGGCCAGAGAGGCCTGTGAGTGTGGCAGGCGGGTGTGGGCTGGCCCGGGCTCTCGGGCAGGGGCCGTGTTGGGACCACTCTGGGGAGAAGTGGAGCACAGGGCAGGTGGAAGGCAGCCCGGGGTCCAAGGGGAGGCCATGGGCGCCCCATGGTGACCACCCAAATTCTGTCCTGCTGCGGGAGACTGCGGGCTCCCTCCCTGGCATGGTGCAGTGCTCAGAGGTGGTCTGGGTACCCCCCTCGCCCTCTCAGAGCTGGCGAGACGCCCAGCTCCAGGGTCAGGATGGGAAGGAATGCGGGGGATGGGCCTGCCTGTCAAACATCCGCGGGGTGAGTCCATGCAGCCTGTGTGCAGCTTGGAGTCCAGACCTTGGCTCAGCCGTCAAGGTCGGGTGGGAATGCGTTACCTCCTTTCACGCGTATGTGCCCACCCGCCCGGGCAGGAGTGGCTGCCCTCCCAGCCGGCTGAGTGGGCCAGTTTCCCTTTCTCTCCTCGCAAGGGGCACGGAGGACCAGTTGCTTCCTCCTCCCCCCAGCGGTTCGCTTTGACAGAAGCGGGAACACCTCTGAGTCACGTGGGACTTTGCTGAGTTTCCAGGCGGGCGCCCATCCTGGCAGCCGTGCTGTGATTTAGGGCCTGGCTCCCCAGCGGGAATGGGGGGAGCCGGGCAGGACGGGTCTGGGAGACGAGCAGCCTGGCCCTGGCGAGTTGGCAGCGAGTTCGGGCAGCGTCCCCAGAGCCTGTGTGCCGCGCCCGCCTTGGATGACAGATGGGGCCGCGTGGCTGTGCTGTCTTCACGGAGTGAGTAGCGGCTTGTCGTTTTGTCTGGAGGGGCCCCGCTGAACGCACACGCTCACACACGCCTCCAGGGAGGCAAGGCCGTGCTGCCCTGCATGGCGGGCGCTAGGGCATTGGTGTTCCTGGCCCCGGGACGTGGCTCCTCCGGTGCCGGGGTGGGGGATGGAGTGTTGCTGGCACTGGCCAAGCCCAGAGCTCCAATCAGTGGGGACAGCTGATGGATGTGCTCAATTAGAACGTTCCAGCGGGGCGCTGCCACCTCTGTGCCCCCGGGACCAGAGCGGGCAGGGAGCCTCACGGTGGCGGCCGCCCACCTCTGTGGCCCCCAGTGGCTCCCAGATGTGAGGGGGGCTTCAGGGGTCCCGGGAGCACACCCTTTCCTGAGCATGATGCCAACAAGGACCAGGGCCGTGTCCCCGGCAGCCCATGTCAGCCTCACTCTTGGCTGGAGTTGGAGGCAGATGTGGTAGAGGGCCAGGCCTGCCCCACAGGGGCTGTCTGGCTGCGACCAGCCTGCCTGCCCTGCTGGGTCTGGGACAGTCCAGGTGGTCCAGCCCTGTCTGGCGTCAGCTCTCCCTCCCGCGTGGGGCCGCCTAAACCATTTGGGGAAAAGGAGCTGATGTTAGTGAGACACTCGCGTTCTGGGGCGGGGCTGGGGACAGGCCAGTTCTGCTGGGTGGGCACAGCCCCCGTCTGCTCCCTGGACTGGGCACAGACCAACCTGACGCTGGTGCCAAGAGGCCTGGCAGGTGGTGGCCAGCCCGCTTGCTCATGCTGGCCCCTCCCCACCGCCCCCAGGTGGGGACAGGGCGCTGGAGCAGTGGGGACAGCACCCCTTTTCCAGGCTGCAGGGACCTCTCTGCTACCCGCCTGCTCACTGGCACCCAGCAGGGGCCCTGGCCACGGTGGTCACGTTTCGGGCTGTCGCTCTCCTGAGGACGCCCGTTGGGGTACCCTGACGCCTCTTCAGAGGCCACGGCCCCTGACATCCCTGCGGCTAGGCTGGGGCCTCTGGGACCCTGGGGAGGAGGGGCCTCTCCGTCAGCCAGGGTGCTGGCCTCCCTCACGTGCCGAGGTGTTTTCCTCACGGTTCCTCTTCCTTCTCCCGTCGCTGACCGAGTAGGGTTTATGGAGCACCCTGGTGTACGGGTTGCAGGCCTCGTCCAGCTCAGAGCAGCTGCTCAGAGGGCTGAGCCGTGGAGGCTTCAGAGGCCTAACCAGAGGCACAGCCGCCTCCCTGCTCTGAGCGTGCCCAGGTCCCCCAGCCGCAGCCTGCAGGGAGGGTGGGCAGCGTCGGGTGTTGAAGTGGGGAGGGGCTGGGTGACGACCCGGGAGGCGGTGGGGCCTCTCAGGGGACCGGGTCTGTGTCAGTGAAGGCCGACGCAGCGAGAGGTGGGGGCTGGGGACTGAGGCTGCCTCCCGGACCTGGCCCTTCTGTGCTGAGGGGCAGGCATGTGCCGGAAGGGGCCCGCAGGCCCACCTGCCGGGGAGGTCGAGTAGCCGGGGCCCATCTGCTGGGCTGGCCTGAGCGCCGGCCGCTCCCCTGGGAGCAGGCCTGAGGAGCCGAGTGGGCAGGCCTGGGCTCACAGTGGGGCCTTCTCGGCCCCCCTGGGCAGGGCCTGTGGGGCCTCCCCCCAGGTTTCAGGTGCCAGGCCCAGGCCACCCACTTGGCGCCACCAGGTTGACCTTTGAGCCGCTTGTGGGCATCCCGGGGGGTCTGGGGCCAGCCCTGCTCNCAGTGGGGCCTTCTCGGCCCCCCTGGGCAGGGCCTGTGGGGCCTCCCCCCAGGTTTCAGGTGCCAGGCCCAGGCCACCCACTTGGCGCCACCAGGTTGACCTTTGAGCCGCTTGTGGGCATCCCGGGGGGTCTGGGGCCAGCCCTGCTCAGCCTGTGGTTCAGTGCTTCCTGTAACTATGCAGGTGTCCACCTGTCGGTGGGATAGAACATGCGTGTCTCCTGAGCCCCACGTGGAGCTGTGTGCATTTTCCAAGCTCTGCCCTCTGTTCTGGCCATGGGCAGAGGGAGGGCAGGACCTCGAGGGCTGCAGGGAGCCTGCGACATGGGTGGAGAAAGGCAGATAGGAGGGCAACAGGGTTGGAGACCCCTGCCCTAAGCTGGGAGCGTCACCGCAGGCCCAGGCAGAGCGACCAGGCCAATGGGGACGCTGGGGCAGTCGGAGCGGGCAGGCTGGGTGTCACTGCGGCTGTGGGTGTGCCCTTCATCCACAGACCGACATGGGTAGGCTAGTGTACTGGCTGGAGCGTGTCTCTGAATTCATGTCCACCTGAATCTCAGAAAGTGACGTTGTGGGGAAGTGGGGTCTTTGCAGACGTGGTTGTGTTAGGATGAGGTCAGATTGGGCTGGGGGGCCCTGGACCCACTGACAGGAGTTCTCATAGGAGTGGGTGGAGATGCTAGGAGAGGCCGCATGAAGCTGGAAGCAGTCACTGTGAGAGTCAGCCACACCCCCAGGATCAAGGTTCCTGCAGCCTCCAGAGGCTGGGAGGGGCCTGGACAGGTCCCCACGCGGCCTGCTGACCCCGTCGCAGACCCCCGTCCCCTGGACTGTGAGGATTCCTGCAGTGTGAGCCTGGGGCTGCAGTGCTTTGTTTTGAGGGCCCTCCCCAGCTCGTGCACCTGGGCTCACATACCTGGGCTTGGCTCTGGAGGCAGAGGCAGGTGGTGGGGCTGGGCTGGTAGGAGGCAGCCTTGCCAGGTACATCACACCATCCACCCCTGGTCAGCCTCTCCTCTCCACGAGGAGCTCAGCCACCCAGGGAAAGCCAGCCGTGAAATCGGTCATTTGGAGGCCTCGTCACCAGGGAGGCCCGGTCAAACCTCGAACGGTTGTGTCTCTGGAGTTCCTGGGAGATCGCCTGCCAGGGGCAGGGGGGTGTCCCTGAGGAGGTGTCCATCCACGATGTTAGGCCTTTAGCTGCCTTTCCACCAAATGGAGCCTGCAGAGATCCTGTGGGTGTCTGGGACCCTTGCTCAGCGAGTGACCTGTGTTGTGGGCTCTCCGCTGCCCCGTGTGGCTGGAGTGCAGCGGCCGTGGCAGGAACCCCGATGTCCAGCCTCGCCTGCCTCCATCCCAAGACTGTGGCTGCCGCGGGTGTCCTGCAGAACTCAGTGTGGACGGCTGGCTCCCAGCTGGAGTTCCGCTCCGGCCACAGGGGCTCCGGGGGCATCTGGCTCTGGCTGCTGCCACACCGTCTCCTGCCAGGCACTGCCCCAGGTAGCCAGGAAAGAGGCAGCCTCAGTCCTGGAGCTGGACTCCCCTGATGTCCCCCACCTGGAGCCTGGTCCTGGGTGAACAGTGTTTGGGGTGGACCTGTAGGGTAGTCTACCAGGGCTGGGATGTGAAGGCCTGAACAGTGGGTATTCCAGGGCTGCTGGGGCAGCTGAGGCTGGGTGGAGGGGGGTCCCTGGGTGCCGGTCTGGAGGCCCGGCTCCTGGCGTGGAGGCGAGGAGATGGGTGTGGGGACATCTGACAGTCAGGAACCTCAAGGCTGGGGGGCCTCGGTGCTCCCCTTGCAAGGGGCGGCTGGGAGAGCCAACTGAGCATTGACCTGCGTCCACTGCTTTTTGAAGCTGCTATTGCCACACCTGCCACGGGACTGAGTGAGCCTGCAGGAAAGTGTGAGGGGGGTGACCAGGAGGTGCGAAGAACTGACCGGGAGGTGCGGGGCAGGTGGCGGCATGCAGCTTGCCCCACGCATCCCTTTGTCTTTCAAGTAGTCACCCGGCCACAGTCTGATGAGTCAGCCTGCATTAGCGCCTCATCGAGACGGATGAGGACGTGTCCCGAGTCCTACTGGCAGGGGAGCCGCCCGGTTCTGGCCCCAGAATGGGACCCAGCCTGCTGGGCCCCGGTGACTCTGCACAGGCCGCCGTATTTAGCTGGCACGTGTGGCGGGCCAGGCGCTTGGTTCCAGAAGCTTAGGTTCCATGGACACATGGGCTCGGTCGTGTGGCTCAGTGGGCTCCAGGACATGAAGCACACCCCTCGCGGGGTGCAGATGCTGGGAGAGGCATAGTGGGCCCCCAGCAGGGGCACGAGGCTGCGGGCGGACTGCCTGGCGTGTGTTGTAGGCGGAAGGAGATTGGCTGAGCGTGGAGCCCTCAGGGTCCCTGGGAAGGACCCCAGCANCATGAAGCACACCCCTCGCGGGGTGCAGATGCTGGGAGAGGCATAGTGGGCCCCCAGCAGGGGCACGAGGCTGCGGGCGGACTGCCTGGCGTGTGTTGTAGGCGGAAGGAGATTGGCTGAGCGTGGAGCCCTCAGGGTCCCTGGGAAGGACCCCAGCAGCCCCTCAATGCCCCAGGGGCACTCTAGGAGCCAGGGGCAGCATCAGGATTGCCGGCCAGTGGGGCCTGGGGTGGGAGGCTCAGGCAGCGCGTCCCTGGTGCAGCTCTGCGTGTCAGACACTGGGCTTCCCGGAACTCCTCGGTGTGGTTCCAGAGCCACTGAAATCTGGGTCAAGGGGACAGGAGGGAGGGGTGGGGAGAACCGGCTTGGGGCCCGCGGGGAAGGAGACCCTGCAGCCACCGATCGGCCACCCCGCAGACACCACTGGGCCCCGTGTTCCGCGTCCACACGTCCACGTGGCCCGCTGGTGGATCACACCCAGCCACCCAGACTGAGTGGCAGGGCCTCCACGTTTGTGTTTTCTGACTCCGGTGTCACCATGATGTGGGCGGGCAGGGGGCAGGCTGCTCAGTGTGCTGGGTCCTTCGTGTCCCTCGGCCTGGAAGGCCGTGCTGGGCTCTGGGTCATGTTGCTACATGTCCCTGTGGTCCAGCCCCTGCTCACCTCTGATCTCAGGGCGGAGGAACAATGGTAACCAGGCTCACCTTTGCCTCGGGGAGACCCTCACTGTGTCTCAGGCCTGCGGGCACTTCTCACCCGAGTGGGCCGCTAAGGAAACAGAGGGTCAGGTGGGTCCCTGCACGTCCCCAGGATTCGGAGCTCAGACAGCCCCACCCACGTGCCGGCTTTCTCTCAGCATTGTTGCAGCGTGAAGCCACGCGCTGTGCTAGTCACACACGGTGGACCATTCTCTGCTGTAGTCACAGTTGTGCAGCCATCGCTGCAGTCAGTTCTGGGGCTTTGTTGCAGAAGGAGACCCTGTCCCCGTCCGCAGTCAGCACCCCTACCCCTGGGGCCCCCCCCGCCCCGCCCCTGGCCTGTGCTTTATCTCGGGATGTGCCTCCTCTGGGCGTTTCATAGGAGCGAAACCGTGTGGAAGTGACCCGTATGTCCGGCCTCTCTCTGAACACTTGTCCTCTAGGCTCATCCAGGCCGAGGCAGGAGGGAACGCCGCCCCTTTCGGGGCCATCGTGGTGGGACGCTGCCTGCTCGCTCACCGCTGGCAGGCCTGGCTGTCTGCACCTTTCTGCTGTGAGTGGCGCTGCCATGAGCGTGTGTGTCTGAGTTGGGCACGCGCCCCGGAGCGGAATTGTCCGGTTACGGGGAGCTGTGGCAGAGTGCCTGAGGTGCCAGAGCATTCTCCGAAGCAGCGCCTATTTCCTATGCCCTTGTGACCTGGACCTGCGTCTCTGAGCCCGTAGATCTGCAGCAGTCTTGGCAGTAGTCCCCAGAGAGAAGGCTGGAGGGCAGCAGAGACCACGCCGCCCCTGACCCGGGTCTCCCTTCAATGAACCTTCCAGGCGCGGTCATCGGAAGTGTGCAGCCTGCCAGGCACTGCGCCCTGGCGCACAGGCGGGCACATGGGTGGGGTGGTGCCAGGCTGTGGGGGGAGTAGCTGGCGTGTGTTTGCCCGGATCTGTGCCTCCATCAGCCCTCTGGAGGATTTCAACACCCACACTAGGAATAAAAAAAATTATTAATGAGCTTGGTGCGGTTGCCATGGGAACCTGTTGCTAATGAATCTCTGGGGTTTCCTTTTACCTCTGCAGAGCAGCGCCAGGCCTGAGGACGACACGTTTCCGACTAATCAGGTTGCCGTGGCAACGCCTGTCACTAATCCCTAGCCGGGCTCCTGGTTTACCGGCCCGGCCCGAGTTACATAAAGCGATTTAGCACGCCGCCTAGAGCTGCTCCAGGCCTGGCGACCTCGGGGCTCCTCGGCCACTTCGCCTGTGACCAGGGTGTCCCCGCCGCTGGCCGTCCTACCTCCTTCCCCGGGCCACACCTTGGGCTCCCCAGATTCAGGAATTGGAGGCGCCAGAGCCCGTGGAGTGTGGCCTTTTGTTGCTGAGGGTTGCTTCTTTGCTTGGTCCAGTGTGTGTGGTGCCTGGGGCAGGGGTGAGATGGAGGCTGGCACCAGCAGGGGCTCAGTGCCCGCACGGACCAGAGGGTAGAGCGCTTGGGGCGGGAGGTGGCGCATTCCCGGGTGGCCTGGGGCCTTTGTCCCTGGCCTGCAGCTGTCGTCTTCCTGTGGGGCCGCTGTGTGTGTGTCTGTCCTGGTCTTTTCCTATAAGGACGTGGTCTGTATTAGGGTCCACCCCGGTGACCTCATTTTACCCTCTGTACTCCTTTAAAGGCGCCATCTGCAAACACAACACGGCTGCGTTCTGAGGTCCAGGGTCTGAGCCACTCAGCCCATGGCACCTCCACAGAGCTGTTGGATCCGAGGGTTGTCCCCTGGAGTCTGTGGCTACCTGGGCCTGTCACACAGTGGCCCTCTGACCACACGCTCCTGCCCTGTTCCTCTAAGTCGTCAAGCTGGACAGGCTAATGCCCGGGGTGACCTCAGCTCTGCACAGAGCCAGGAGTCGTGAGCCACCAACACCCACTGCCCAGCAGTGCCCTGGGTGTGCGGGGCCCCGCTCCGCTGTGTGGCTGCTGAGGTCTTAGTCCAGCCCATCCAGCAGTATCAGCCTTCCCTCTGGAAGACTCTCTTCTCATCCCGGTGGAGACACTGACCAGAAGCGGAAGGGCTGGATAGCGCTGCCTCCTCATGGCCAGAGTGTCCAGACAGAGACATTGCACGAACGGCGTGTGAAGCAGTGTCTACAGGGGGCTCCGTGGGTCCTCCCCGCCCCCCGTGGGACAGGGCAGAGGCAGGCTGGGTGGTGGTTGTGATCAGACACCAGTGTCCACTCTGGCCATCTGGGCTCCATGGGTCGGCCCCTCAGGCTGTCTCTCTCTCTATCTCAGTGGCTGTGGCCTGAGGTATGGCCAGACTTGTGTCTGCTGACTTTTTGTGGCTGGGATTTGTGACTTAGGAGGTGACAGGTCCAAGGTGCCCCCACGCCCAGCCAGTGGCATTCTCTGTAAGCTGCTAGAGTAGGCTCATCTCAGCCACCGTCCCCCAGAGTCGTGGTCCATGGGGGCTGTCAGTGCAGGGGTCAGAACAGGACCCCCAAGACAGCTGACACCCTGGGAAGCATCTCCTCCCAGCCTGGGGCAGCCCCAGATTGTGGCTGTGCAGGAGGCCCTGTGGGGGAAGGGGCTCTCGGGGGGGCCCCCTGCATTGCTGATTCAGCCCTCCCAGTGCCCAACGCACCACCCTCTCCCATCTGCGCCGTGGTCCTGAATCATCTCCCCACGCCCCCCCAGCGGTGGCATCTTCTGGACCAGCTTGGCGGCCCGTGGGCTGACCCGTGGTGGAGCAGGCATCCTCCAGCCATAATTCAGGGATGAGCCTCCAGTTTGTTGACGCCTGGAATTCCCCCGCCAAGTGCTCACTCCCAGGGCTGTGCCCTGTTGCAGGCCGCCCTCCGCCCCCCTGGGAGTGAGAGGGCAGGAAACTGGGAGGCTGGGCCCTGGAGCCGGGAAAGGGGGTGTTGCAGCCCCATGGGGCCCAGGCCAGTGTGCGAGGGCGGATATCCTTGCCCAGCACCCACGGAGGCCTCTCTTGGGGCGGGGAGTGGGGGGAGTCGGGAGGGCATTCCCAGTGCCACCCCCACCCCCGCCATTGATGCCTGTAGGGGTTCCCAGCCTCCTCAGAGCCTCTTGGGAGGCCTCGGCAGAGCGTGTGACTCTACGGTGGGCTGGTATCCTGGCCCTGCTCTGAGCCTGCCAGCTTGGGGAGGCACCCGCCGGGCCCCCAGGAGGGGCAGAGTAGGCTGTGCCATGCTCGAACTTGACCTTGACCTCTGTGTGCCGACCCTGCAGACCCACAGTGGGAAGTCTGGGGCTCCGGGAGGAGGCCGGGGTGTTTCTTGCACGTTTGAAATACGGCTGGACTGCCTGCTGGTGGGAGTGAACAATGTTTTAATTCCTAATTTAGACTGTTTATCTGCAGAGCTCTGGAGGCCGGGTGAGGAGAGTCAGTGCCCCCCCGCGCCCCTCCCAGGCGCCTCCCACCTCCACCGTGCTCCAGCTGCCTGATGAGCACCGCTGGGGGCTCGCCTCTTGACCCCCATCCCTGACAGCCCCGTGGTGGCCTCTTGGATGGGCATCTCTGGGCCGCCAGCTGGCCGCCACCCGCCCTCCACAGGGGGCGGCCCCCTTCCCACGCCTTCCGGGCCTTTCTCTGGGCCGGCACAGTGTGGAATCTGAAGCCGGGTAGACTCAGCTGTGGCCTGATCTGAGTTTTACCTTAAAAGAGGGACTGGAGAAGGCAGGGAGGCTCAGGGGTGGGGGGAGAGCCTGGTGGGAAAAACAGGCCTGCATCGTCCCCCTGCAGGTCCCCCGCCTCATTAACGACCGACCCAGGATCAATGTCGCCTCTCCCACTTTAATTAGAAAATACGCCTCACTCTCTAGCCATAATGGTCTGGCTGAGGTCAGGCTGGCTTCCTGGTTGCCATGCTGACTGGGTACACCCCCTTTTGCTGCCCCTTCCTGAACCTCCTCTGGAGGGAGCTGGGCAGGGCGTCGGCAGGCCAGGACCCTTTGCTGGCCGGGACCCTCGTTAGCACCCGCTTCTGTGTGAGCTTGTGTATTTCATCTTCGCCCCCTGGTGCCCTCTTGCCTTTGGGGCGACATGCTCGGAACTGATGGCCAGGAGGGAACTGGGCTGAGTGTAGCCCTCACGCCACAAGAGGCAGCGTTTGGTCACTCTGGGGGCCTGTGGAGCTGTGTGAGCGTGTTTGGGGCATCAGGCATCCCGGGGGCCCCCCAGGGGGTATGAAGGTGAGGCCCAACCTGGGAGGCTGGTGGCAGCTTTCCTTGGCAGAGCCACCGCGGCCGAGGGGGCCTGTCCTGGCCGGCTGGAGGCTTTGCAGACCCCACGACCCCCCTCCGGGGAGCAAGCCCCCCTCAACTCATCTGCTGGCCCAGGCCCAGGTCCACCACATCCGGAGCCAACCGCCAAACCCTCACCTCCTGATCCTTGGCCTCATGGAAGCTTCTAGAAATGGGGACGGGGGTCTGAAATGTGTCTTCAGTGAGTGCAAAGGACACCCCCCACAGGGACTTCTTCTGCACCCCTGAGTTCTGCCGGGCCACCCTCGAGCCGCCTCTCCTGCAGCAGGGCCTGGGCCACCTCCCCCAGGCAGGACATGGCGCTGGTGGAGAGAGCCCTAGAATGGGAGCAGGAGGGGGCCTGTGCTGGAGCCTGGGGTTCCCTAATTAAAGGATTCATTATGGTGCCTGGGGTCCTTAGCACAGGCTTCCTACAGCCACGGAGACAAACGTCTGCCTTCAGCCTGCAGGCAGACTTATGGGGCAGGTAGGGGCCAGGTGGCAGGGGTCCCTGCCCCAGGAGGTCCATCGGTGGGAATGGTGGGCTTTGTTCTCAGAGAGGGTCCTGCTGAGCCCCGAGTGACTCCCAGTCAGGGCCTTGCGGGGCAGAGGTACATCCGGCCCAGCCAGCCTAAGTGGTCCCCTCAGGCCTTGGCAGATGCAGGAAGGTGGGATCTGGGGACACACAGGGTGGGACCCCTCGTCCAGCACTGGGTGTGGGAACCATGTTTGTGTGGCCAAAAGTGCTTTCATCCCCTGGGGGTGTTGGGGTGTGTCCACTGGAACCCAGGGGGGACCTGGGGAGGCACTGGCTACAGACTGGGGGTTCTTAAAGTGGGCCCAGGAGGAATGCCCCTGGGGGTGGGGCCTGTGATGTCCAGCAGGGCAGGGAGGAGACATCCTTCTGAGGCCGGGAGCCCTGGCACGGTTGGGCACCCAGACCCTGTTCTGCCGCCTCTGACACAGGTTTCCGAACCCCAGGGCCTGATGGATTGAGGCCCCAGGAGGTCTCTGCAATGGGCCTCTGTTGTGCTGTTTATCTTCTTGGAGTTAAAGTTGAAGAAATTTAGAAATCGTTCTTTAGTCATTAATTTAAAACAATGATAAACTCATTAGGTGTTGCCATAGCATTTTCCTTTATGAAAAACGTCTGTATTTTCCAAACCATAAAAATTCAGCTGGAAAGGGGCATTGTGGGGTTTTACCAGTCTCTCTCAGGGCCCTTGGGTGCCAGTGAGGGTGGGGTGGGTCCTGCCCCCTGCCAGGACCGCCAGCTTGGGACAGCGGCACTCACCTGCTGGAGAATTCTCCAGGCTCCCCCTGGGGAGGGGGTGCCGCTGGGGTCCCCACTTTGCAGATGAGATAGTGCTCCTGGACCCTGGCCACCTGCCCTGGCCCATTTGCTCAGCCTGCTTAGAGGCTGGGCCTGAGGTCTGCTGGTCACCCTGGCCCTGTGGGGGCTGCACCCCAGAGGGCATGTGCTTTGAGGAGCTGGGAGCCTGGGAGGCCCAGGTGTAAATTCAGCTTCTGTCCGTGGCCAGGGTGGGGAGTGGACTGTCTCCTTCCCAGAGGGAGTACCAGCGAGTGACTCCTCCATGAGGGCCTGCATCCGGGCCGGGCTGTACTTGAGGGGAGGGCTGGACGGGTCCCAGAGCCCTGGGAGGGACGGCACGGCTCTGGCCAGGCCGTCAGGGACCCTTCCCCATGAGGGGCACAGCTAGGGTAGACAGCCCACGACACTGGCGAGGGGAGAGGCACCCTATTGTTGGTTTAAAAAAAATGACTCAGATCGTTCGCAGAAGCCTTCCTTTTCCTGCCGGTTTCCAAGAATCCTGCTCTGGCATAATGGATCGAGTTATTAGAGGATCGATGCAAAGGCAGGCGGCTGGAGGGGAGCCAGCATGGCTGCGAGCTCCCCAGGGCCCAGGGCTGCGAGCAGGGGGCTGCCCGGCGGGTGGTGGCCAGGAGAGGTGCCCTCCCACAGTAGCGGTCCCGCAGGTCCCTACCGTGCGCCTGGTCCACGCGTGTCCTGATCAGGCCGCCCTTCATTCGTGACTCGGGACAGGACGCAGTTGTGCGCACAGGCCAAACTCCCAGCCATGCATAATTTGAGGCCCTGTGAGTGAGTGACCTCATTTGAAGTGTGGCCCTACTGTGTGCACTGGTGTACCTACCAAGCGAAGACTGTTGTGTACAGGGGCCCCCCAAGGGGCTGCCGTTGTGCTGCGGGGGGGGACGGCAAGCAGTGCTCTGAGAAGGTCCGGCAGCCTGGGCTCTGCGCCTGGGTCCTGTCTACACCTGGCTGGGGCTCCCACGCTTCGGGGGCTCCCTGGTGGCTGTGCCAGGGGTGCCGCCCCAGGGCCACTGCCCCTCTGGTCATGGGAAGTGCCCCGCTTGTCGGCTCCCATGAGGTGTTCTCCCCATCCTGCAAATTGGCCGCATAATGGCTCAGCTGGGCTCTCAGCTTAAAGAATTTCAGCCCATTAAGCACAAATTCTGTGTCATTTGAAATGTTTGTGCCGGCCGCCCCTCTGTTGCTCTTGAGCACGCACCACACGGAGCTCTAATTAGCATCTGATGGAGTCTCAGGCGCCTCTGGAGTGTCTCCCTCCCTTGTCCTGGGCTTGGGGGTCGTGAGCGGAGCACATGCCTGTGTTTTGGACACTCCCTGGCCCCCACCCACCTGTGGGGGGGCCTTTCCTGGAAGCTCCAAGGACCCAGCTCTGTGCTGCCTGCCCGAGTTAGGTCTCTGTTGGGTCTGAGGGCCCGAACCTGCCGGGCTGGCGGCTGGCCGCCCCAGCCCCCCACAGTGCGGGGAGCCTGCTTCTGCGTGTGTGAGCCCAGCTGCTGAGACTTCCTGTGGGACGTGGCACCGGGAAGGGGCAGGGAGGGGGTGAGACAGAGCCACACCAGAGACGGCGGGCTGGCTGCTCCGGGAGGGCGGGGTCTGCGCTGGGGCAGCGGGAGACGGGCCCCTGGGGGCCATCGGGCCACGTCAGATTCCCAGAGAGCGCGGGACCAGGGGCACAAGGGTGAGTGTCCACTGGGACCGGCCAAGCCTGGCTTCCCAGTGGCCTGGCAGGCGATGTGCCCTGGGTCTTGGTTTATCCATCAGATAAATTGAGGTGCCGGGAGGAACATTGGAAGCCCCACACACAGGGGAGTCATCAGTGTCCAGCTGTACATCCGTCTGGGCAGCCAGACCCCTCCCCCCTCCAAGCCACTCCCCCAAGTCTCTTCACCCAGCTGACGGAGCTCATGGGACAGGGCACCGGGGCCATGCCTGCCCCTGGGAGTCCTAGCCCGGGTAAGACGGGACCAAGCTGGGGGCAGAAAGGGTCCCCCAAGGACCTGGGACTTGGGTGTGTTTGCACAGGGTGGTGTGACAGCACTGCAGGCGAGTCAGCTCAAACAGCAGATGTCTGTTTCCTCAACAGATGTTTATTCCCCCCAGTCCTACAGACTGGACGTCCGCAGGCAGGGCTGGTCTCTCCCGAGGCTGCTCTCTGTCCTCACGTGCCCCTCAGTGTATGTCCGTGTCCCGGTCCCCTGCTTCACAAGGCATTAGAGCCCGCCCTAACCTCTCACTTGACCTTCAGCACTTCTTTAAAGGCCTGTCTCCAGATGCACTCACATCCAAGGTCCTGGGGGTAGGGCTTCAGCATAAGGACTTGGAGGGACATAGTTCAGTCCACACCCGGGAGGACGTGCCCGTCGCGGGGGCGGGCAGGGGGCCCCGGCCCGGGCCAGAGCGTGACTCTTGCACTTGAGGAAGGTGCGGCCCTGGGCCGCGGTCTAGGCTGCGCTCCGACCTGCCTGTTCCGCATTCCAGGCAGCGGGGCACCACCAGCCCTGAACCTCAGGCAAGACGTCCGAGCGGCATCAATGCTGAAATGTCAGCGGCGCTGCCTGTGGTGAGGAGGGGAGCGGCGGCCATGGGGGTGCGGGAGATGGCAGTCCAGGGACACAAGTCCAGGGCCATTGAGTTTCACCTTGAAACTGGCGTCCTGAGGGTCTGGGCCGTCCTTTTAAAATGTCACTGCTGCTATTAACACAGTCAGGGCCAAGGTTGTACCCGGCCAGAGTGCCTTGAGGGTGCTGAGGGGCCTGGGGGGAGTGAGTACGGCTGCCCAGACCTTCCAGAGGGCTGGCACCTGGGGCCTAGTGCCCGGCTCAGCTCAGCAGTGTGGGCAGGGGGTCTGCTTGGGTGCAGGTGTCCCATTCCTGGGGGCTGTGAAGAGGAGACGAGGGGCTCCCGCAGGCCTTGAACTTGCTGCCCAACTGGGAGCTTCCTTCTCCGGGCCCTGATGTGTCATCTGTGAGGATGGGGGGCATCCGAATGAGTGGCCTCCTGCCCCCCAAGGTGGGCTGAGTCCTTCCAGAGGCTCCTTGGCAGCCCTGGGGGCAGGCCCTAGGCTGTCCGCACCCCCAGGCAGGGGGAGTGGGGGTGGGCAGAGGAAGAAGGATGCTTAGGCTGGAGAAGCCAGTGGTTCCAGAGGTGGGATCAGCACAGGGGTGAGGGGTACCCACGCAGGGGCTTCTAGGGCCTGCCTTAAGGCCCAAGACCCTGAGAGGCTGAGGCTCTCCTGCGGTGGTCTGGGGGTTCCCGGGGTGGTTAAGTCTAGGGCACACCTCAGGAGGGGTGCCAGAGAGGAGCCTCCCCGTGCAAAGGGGCCCCGTCCCCCGGTGGCTTCATCACTGTGGAAGCCCCATCCCTGACGGGGTCCCACCTCCTGAGCAGGATCTTTCTTGAGAAGCCCACAGGGGCTTGGGGCAGCTCTGCTCTGGAGGGCGGGTAGCTCCTGGTGCCCAAGACTCATCTGAAAGGTTCTGGACACTCCCTCTATTTCCCTGGGAACCCCCCCCCCTTCCTGGGGCCCCTGCCTGGCGAGGCTGCTGCTTCGTCCTGGGGGCTGGCAGAGTGGAGGCAGTGGATGGCGCTCGAGCTGGGCTCCCTGAACCTGCCTGGGGCATCAAAACACCTGTGCAGGCCCCCAGCTGCTGTCCCCAACCCAGGGAGGGGCTCTGTCTTTACCCAGTGCCTGAGGGACTGATGGGGAAGGTTTGTGGCTCCTCTGGTGGAGGCTGGACTCTGGAGTCCCTGACCTCAGCCTTGAGCTGCCCTTCTCCTGCTTTCCCCCACCCTAGGAGGGGGCCCGGCTGAGTCAGCCCTTGGGGTGGGGAGGCCTGACTGCAAGGGGATGCCCCGGGTGCTGTGGGAGGGCAGGCCGCCCCTAGCGGGCGGGCAGGCAAGGCCTGGCCTTTCTCCATCTGTTTAATAAATGCCCGGTTGCCCAGCAACACTCATAGGGAAGCTGGGTTGCAGGGAGCCGCCCACGTAGGGTGAGGGCAAGGGGACAAGTCCCTCTTGCGAGTTGCCGGCCCAGGTGCCTCCCATCGGGGTGACCCGGTCTCTCCTGTGCAGAGACGTACATGCACGTGTAAGCCTGTTCCCACCACAGTGGCTGTGTGTCCCGAGTGTGAGCTAGGCCTACTAACACACGAGAGCTTGAGACCAGGTGTGCAAAGGCCTGAAGAACTCCCTACCTGGGCCCTGCACTTGGGGGACGCGGGTCTGGGCGCAGGGGGAGGCCCTGTGGGGGGCCCCAGGTGCGCTCACCCCAGTCTCCTATGGGAAGGAGCCCCCTGCAGCCAGCCTTCTGCAGACCCCAGGCCCCTTCTCTGGGGACAGCCTGCCGGCTGTGGGGGGCAGGGCGGGCCGCTCCAGGCTGCGTTCCCATGGAAGGAACGAGCATTCCCCCGGGGTCGCTAATTCAGGCCGCGGGCAGCTGTGCAGTGGCTCGGAGGCAGTTATTTCTGGCCTGGAGAATTCCTGCCCAGAGTGGGCCCCATGCTGGGCAGTCATCTTCCCGAGGGGCCCCTCCTGGCCCTGTGCCGCCTCACCCTCCAAGGTCCGGGGCTGTGAGGAGCCCCCTAGGAAGGACCAAGATGGGCAGAAGTGTGGCTGGAAGGGGGCCTCACCTGGGAAGGCTGGGCCTCCCACCTGGGCCCAGGACAGAGCCAGCCAGGGTGGACTGTTCCAAGCCCTCCGCTGCTCCCCGCGGGAGCCAAGACAGAGCTGTGACAGCACCATCAGGAAAGCTGGAAATAAGGGAGGGAAATGAAGGCTGGAAGGGTGGGGGGTGCTTGGGTGGCTTCACTTGCAGGCAGGAACATTCCTGGGCAGGGGCTATGGGCCACCAAATGACGGGTGGTATCTCCACGAGGCTCCATGGCTACCGTGCCAGCTTCTTGCAGGCGTGGTGATTGGCGGTGGAGACCAGGCACTTTTTCACTCAGTTATGCCTTGAAAAACATCCCAAATCAAGCTCTTTATTAGGAGTTGAAGGGAACCATTAGCACTCTTCCTAATTAGCAGTCTTCTGAATTGGGTGCTGGTACCAGGAGCTGTCGGCATGTGGTATGGTTCTTTGGTGCACTGCAGTCCTGGGGGGGGTTCTTCCTCCCGAGAAAGAGGAGTGCCAGGCCCCCCTCAAGGCCATCACCTGCAAGATGCACACGTGGCAATGTGCACGAGCGTGTGTGTGTGCAAGAGTGCGTGTGTGCATGATGGGGTGTGTGTGCATGATGGCATGTGTGTGTGTGTGACGGGGTGTGTGTGCATGGTGGTGTGCTGTACAGATGTGTGAGCGTGTGTGTGCACAGTCTTGCCTGGGTGCACGCCTGGGGTGTGGATGGCTTGCAGGAACATGCAGAGCACAGACTCGCATGTGCCTGGCACGTGCTTGCCAGGGGCACAAGCTCGCGCTTGTGGGGGTCTGGCTGCCCACCCCCAGCTCTGCCTGGCTGGAGGCGAGGGGCTGCCCCTGCTCCTGTCCCCCTCCTCCGTGGCACACGGGTGTGGACCACCAGCGTCAGAACTGCACTCTCCTGATGAGCTGAGAACTCTCACAAGCGGGGTAGAGGCGTTTGTGCCCCAAGCTGCTCAGACCACGTTGCCTTTGAGAACCAGGGTCTGGGTGCCGGCCCACATCCTGTGGCCCCAGTTCACAGGGGGCTGGGGGAAGGGTGCGGGGCAGACTAGGGTGAGAGCCGGCTTCCAGGGAGCCTCTAGACTCAGCTCTGGAAGGCTTTTGGGGCCGCCGGCACAGGGAGGGGCTCTGAGGACACAAAGTTTGGTCCAGGGGGAGAAAGAACGTTCCAGCAGCCTCAGCCAGCCGCTTGTGGGGCGATGAGCACCCATCACGGGGCTGGGTGGAGAGTGGGCTTGCAGGCGCCCGGGGACGCGCTCTCCCTGGGACAGCCGAGCACCCCCAGTACCCCCCGCATGACCTTGAGCCTCGCTGAGAACAAACAGCTCCATGTTTGGCCGGCTCTCACTCCCTGCCGGCCGACCAAGCAGACTGAGTGAGTCATACGGGCCCAGGCCGGGGCGGGGGCAGGGAAACCGGCCTGTGCAGCGGGGTCTGAGCGGGCGGACAGTCAGGGAGGTTGGTGGGTGCCATCCGGGTGTGGGGACAGGGAGAGCCCGCAGGTGCCCACGGTCAGCTCCTGATCCAGACCCCTGCCCCGTGTGACCACAGCAGGCCCCCAGGCCGGAACAGGAAGGAAATGGGGTACTGTCACACCCTTGATGGCCAGGACATGTCCTGCCACCCTGATGTTGGGTGAACGTGTCCAGGGAGCTCTAGACATGTGGGCAGAACTGTGGCTCTAAGGGGTACAGGTGACCTGTGGGGACCGGTGGCCACATGTCCCCACAGATGTGGACAACGGGGCAACTTGGAGCTGCCCACAGAAGACAGGGCCCTGCCACATGAAGAGCCGCTGGGGGCAGGGAGGGGGCCAGCAGGGCCTTTTTCTAACTTCACATAAGCCTGCCTGCGCCTGCCAGAGGCTGAAACCACACACCCAGCTCCTCCCTGGTCTTGGGTCCCCCTCCTATCCGCCCCACTTCTCAGACACCAACAGGATCCTCTGGGCCCAACTCCCTCCCCCAGTTAAAACTTGGGGAGCCTTCCTGTGGGGGAGACTGGGGGCAGCCCCTCCACAGCCCCCCTACACCTGTCAGCAGCTTGTCGCCTTGGCGACAGCCTGGGGGTAAGAGCGGCTTCCTAAAATCATGGTTTCCATTGGCACCCTCCCCTAAGAGCCCCCCCAGACAACCTCCCTTGCTCTTCCCTGGCATCAGGACGGCCGTGCTCGAGTCCCTCTGGGAGCCCCATGGGCACCGTGTGCTTCTGCACTTTGTGGGGTTCTCTCACCTCCCCCGTGAGACAGCTCCTGACGGCAGTGGGCTCGGGTCCCGGGCAGCTGGCTTTGCCCTGAGCCCTTGCGGGTGGGCCTTTGCTCCCCCTAGGCCCCAGGTCAGAGCCCCTCCATGCTGGATCACCACACCCTTGGAGACAGGCCCTGCCCCGGTGTCCCCACTGGCAGTACTCCTTGGGAAAGGGGACATTTGGCCTGGTGTGGCTGAGGGATGTAGCTACATAAATGTCTGGGTCCCCTTGTAGGGCTCTCACCAAGGTTCCATTTTCAGCCTCCCGGCCTTGGCCACACCAGCCTTTCTCCTCTGTCTGCAGCCCCGTGTGAGTGAGCATGTGCTGGGGGACCCACTCTGTCCCTCTGCCTGGAGGCCCCCAAGTCTATAGAGCATCCCACTCCTGGCTGGGCCCTGTCACCACAGTGGAAACCTTAATTAATGAGTTACCTTGCTAATTAATTAATTATCCAAGAGTGCTTGTGGAAGAGGCATCTCCAGCCTCCAGGGAAGGTGCATCTGCCCAGGGTTGGGGGGGCAGGTGCTGAATGGGGGCTGCAAGTGAGGCCAGACCCCGGAGGGAGGGGCTGGAGCACTCGCTTTCAGGGGTCTGTCTCTCCCTAGACTCTCTGGCTGTACGTGGAGGCTGGCAGCCGGAAACTGGGCTGAAACTCACCCCACCCCAGGGGCAGGCGGGTCTACATAGGCCTCCGTCCACACCTTCTGCCTTCTCAGTGTGGCAGGAGGGTCAGCCCCTGGCTCCCAAGCTGCTGCACGCCAGAGTCCCTGCCAGGGCCCCGAGACCAGGGAGAAGACCCCTACCTGAGGGTCCAGCCCAAATCCCTGGAGGTGTGGGCGTCATTCAGAGTGGAGGATTGGGGTCTTGAGGGCATGGAGAGTGGTTCTGGGGGCCTGGAGCCCCGGACCCTGCTGGAACCTGAGGGCACATGGGGGGCCAGGCCCGGCTCTGGGGATACCCATGCCAAAGCCAGGGTGGGTGCCACATAGCATGGCTTGAGTGCCATGTGTGGCTGCTGCCCGGCCTTTGAAGGGCACAGCCTGTGCCCAGGGGCCCGGCTCTCATTGGGTGAGGCTCAGCCCCTGCCTGGTGAGTGTCACTGTACCCCCAGCCCACCTCACCCACACCCCCGAGCTGCTGAGGCCCTGGGAGCCATCACTGGATACCCCACCCCGCCCAGCCCCTCCCACCAGCCACACTGGCCTGCCCGAGGGAGGCTCATTTCAAATGGCATCTTCCAAGGTGAAGTTCAGGTACTGTAATACAATCAGCACTTTTATAGCGGACGGTTTAGCAGCATATGGTTCATTCATGGCCTGACCAACCACCACACTTGCCTAATTCTGGAGATTTACCTCGCCCCAGAGGGATCCCACCCCCTCTGCCAGCCCCTGGCGCCCAGTGGGTCACTGCCTGTGGACCTGCCAGTTCAGCACATGTCGTAAACTAGATGGGATTATACTAATGTGGCCCCAGTGTCTGGCCTCCCCCGCGTCACGTGTTCAGGCTTGTGGGTGCGTGGCGGCTCCACTCCTTTCCACGGCCCAGTAACGGTCCGGTGCTTGGGTGACCACGTCCTGCCTGTCCATTTATCTGGTGCACGTTGGGGTTGTCGCCAGTTTTCGGGGGCTGTGAACGCGTGTATGAGCATGTGCTAAGTCACTTCAGTTGTGCCCAACTCGTTGCGACCCCGTGAACTGTAGCCCACCAGGCTCCTCTCTCTGTCCATAGAGCTCTCCAGGCAAGAACGCTGGAGTGGGTTGTCGTGCCCTCCTCCAGGGGATCTTCCTGACCCACAGGTCAAAACCGTATCTCCTGTGACATCTGCATTACAGGCAGATTCTTCACCACTGAGCCACTGGGGAAACCCTGAACGCGTGTGTATGTGTATGTGTGAAGCTCCGGGTTTTGGGTCTTTTGGGTGTGACGCTGGGCTGTGTGGGGACTCGGGTTAACACTCAGGAATTCCCAGACAGCAGCTCTTCATCTTCCTGCTTCCTAGGGGTCCGGAGTGGGGGCTGCACTTGGACGGTGTCCATGGGTCCTGCCAGGAGCCCTCTGAGTTCCTTGTGGAGCTGGTGGTCCACAGAGAGCACTGCTGGCCAGCTTAGTCTCACCAGCATGCCGGCCCCTGGGTGGGGGCCACACTCGTGTGTGAGCCACTGGCCCTTCTGCAGGGACCCTGCCAGGGCGAGGCTGGCGAGGGAGGCCCCTCCTTGTTAGTGATGTGTGTCTGCTTGGATGCCGGTGAGGGAGTAGGCTGCTCTGTCTGTGGCAACCTTGGGAGGTGCTGGTCACCAGCTGGGGGTCTGGGCAGGAGGCCTGTGGGCTCTGGCTGCCCCACAAACACTGGGCTAGATGTGTCTGCTTGGGTGGGTGGCTGGGGAGCCAGGAGTGGGGACCCACTCCCCAGCCTCACTTAGCCAGCAGCCCTTGTGGACTGCGGTGTCTGCACTTCCTAACACCCCAGCTTGGTCACTGCACCAGCAATGCGGCTCCAACAACGCTTACATTGTGTGTGGGTCAGACTTCCCACGTGGGCCCAGCCCTCTTGCCCACCTGCTGGTGCACCTGCACACGCATTCTCCATGACGGGGTTGCCCTGTTCCCCAGTGCAGACTTTCCCCACTTAGCCGCATAGGACATTTTTGGAGCAGCTCATGCACCCATCAGTGGTCTCAGGATCGCAGACACTGCTGTCTGGTGGACCGCGGGTCCTGGAACAGAGCACTAGATTCCGGAGGCTGCGCGGAGCGGAGTGGGGCGGGCCATGGGGTCTCCGTGCTGTCCTGAGCCCTGCTCACGGGGTCTCCAGCGAGCTCTGGGGAGGCGTGCTCCCTCCCAGGCCTCAGGTCGTTCTTCTGCAGGGCAGGGCTTTCTCCCGGATGAATAAACATGTGCTTTTCTCCTCTAGCAAATAGGAAGCGCAAGGTTGAGTGCTCCGGAACTGGAGGAGACAGAGATGAAGGCCGGCTTGTGGGCGGCGTGCAGCTACGGGTGGGGCAGGCACAGAGCCACAGGGAAGGGGTGGCCCCGGGACAGGGAGGGGTTTCCCACCAGGAGCCGCCCACAGGCGGTGTGTCTGTGGGCAGGTCCAGAGCCCCAGTACCAGCCTGGTGTCCACCCTTCAATCTCGTCTTCAGCCGTCCATCTTCCTGCCATTGGGGCAGCTCTTCCACATCACATGGGACGGCCCGATGCTGGACCCTGGGGGTGGGGTCTGGAGGCCCGGCCATCTCCTGCTCCCCACGGCCACAGGACAGCCTTGAGGGCTTACCTACAGGGGTCTGTCTGCTAGGGGTCACAGTCAGCTAGGGCCTGCTCTTGCATCTGTGTGTCCTGGACCCTGGCATACTGGAAGAACGGGACTCTGGGGGCTGTTGTAGGTACAGGGCAGGCAGCAGGGAGAAGGTGGTCCCGGCATGAGCAAGAGTGGCCTGGCCTGGGTGGTGGCCTCGGCCATGGTGAGGAGGGCACAGATGTTGAACCGATGTCTGGCGTGGGCAGCTCTGGGCCACCCCACCCAGAGTTCCTTTGCCTGGGTGCGTGGACGTTCACACAGGACAGTTGTGGGCTGGGCTTAAGAGGATGAGTGAGCCCAGCAGATTGCTCTGGGGGCAGCCAGCTCAGGCCTTTTCATCCTCCTGGGAGCTTTGCGTCTCTGTCCATGTGGTCTCAACGTGGCTTGTGGGGTCAGGGCTTTGACCCCACATAGCAGTCACACCCAGGGACCCCGCCCCACAGCCCTCGAGCCCTGTGTTCTCCATCAGTTTGTGGCTTTGGGATCTGGAGCCGGGTCTCTGGGTGAGGATGCCCAGTTCTGCTGTCTGACCCCTGGTGATGGGATCCCTCATCCTGACCCTCCCCCACAGACCCCACCTCAGATCCTTGGGGGCAGGGCATGATGTCCCCTCCCTCCACATGTCCCAGGTGGCAAGGGAGGGGCCCGTTCATCGCGTTGAAGGATGGGTTGGGGGATCTGGGTGACTGTCCTCATCTGGAAAGTAGCTATCATCACCACTGCTGTACAGGTGGAGAAACAGGCTAAGAAAACGTGAGAGGTGGGTGGTGGTGGTCAGTCGCGCAGTCCTGTCTGACTCTTGGCAACCCCATGGAATGCAGCACGCCAGACTTCCCTGTCCATCATCTCCTAGAGCTTGCTCAAACTCACATTTATTGAATCAGTGATGCCATCCATTTGTCTCATCCCTGGTCATCCCCTTCTCCTCCTGCCCTAGTCTTTCCCAGCATCAGGGTCTTTTCCAGTGAGTTGGCTCTTTGCATCAGGTGGCCAAAGTATTGGAGCTTCAGCCTCAGCATCAGTCCTTCCAATGAACATTCAGGGTTGATTTCCTTTAGGATTGACTGGTATGATCTGAGGCTAAAAAGGGTGAGAGGTGGGTGGGGGTCATGAAGAGAGCCTGGCAGTCAGGTTCTTGTCCCCAGACTCGTGGAACCAGCAGGTCTGGGTGGGCTGTGGGCAGCTGCATGATGCTGAGGATTTGGCTCAGGGGTCCAGGACCACATCATCCTGCGCCACCCAGGCCTCAGGGACCCCCACCCTGTGCCAGGACCCTGGAGACCAGTGTTCCTGGTGATGGACGTGTGTCAGTACCCCCATGGCATGGCTGCTGGCGGGGGGCTGGCCGCCCCTGGCATGTGCTGATTGAGCCTCTCCTGACCTCCCTGAACCCCAGCTCCCCACCTTGCAGTGTCCTAGCGCCTTTGGGGGTCACCCTGCTCCCCAGTTGTCTTCCAAGCAGCCCTTGATGTGCTTTTCTTAACTATCTGGGAGTTTGGGAATGAGAAGGGACATGGAGCTAGACATTCCGAAGTGGCTCCACAGAACCCGGCCCTGAGTGAGCCCAGCCCCTCAGCCCTGAGCTCCCCAGATATGGACACTTCAGCACCATGGACAGCGACTGCTGTCCACCTTGCCCTCCTCGCCCTCTGGGCCTGTCATTGGGTTTGTGTGGGGTGCTTTGCAGCCGTGGGCTGGGGGACCGTGGAGCCAGCACCAAGAGTCTTCACGACAAGACTGAGTTCCTGCTCTGCACTGGCTGGGGGAGGCCAGGCCCGTGGGCATGGCTGCGGGGGTGGGAAGGTGGTCCCCACCAAGGCTGCAGAGACAGAAAGAAGGGAGGAGCCAGGAGGAGGCTGATGCAGGGCTGGTGGATGCGAGGAGAGCTTCGAGACAGAGTGTGCGACCTGCAGGGTGGGGCAGGGGCAGGTTATGGCACTTGAGGGTGTCCCTGGACAGACCAGATCCCTGTCCCCTCTGCTGACTAGGTCTCCAGGCCTGGCTCTGGGCCCCTCTTCGAGCCTCTCTGAACACCCATTTCTCATTGCAAGTCCCCAGCCTGAGTGTGGGACAGGCTTCCCCAGGGAGTGTCAGTCCAGGCCCCACCCTGCCCAGGCTGGACAACAGGGCTCTGTCAGGCCAAGGCCCAGGGGGGATCCGGGAGCATGGGTCAGCAGGTTGGCTGCCTTTCTTTCAGCCTCCAGGCCTGGGCAGAACCTTCCTGGCTGTGGGGTACCCGAAAGACCCATGCCCCCAGCCCCTCTGCATGTGACCAGGCCTCTTGCCGGGCTGGCGCAGCCATCTCTGCCCAGTCACACGTCAGCCTGGCTTCCTTGGACCTGCAGTGGAAATTGACTCTGATTTGTAGAATTCGGTTCAAAACCTACAGGATTTTTAATTAAAACCCGGAAAATCCATCTGTGTAATTAAGCCTCCGGAAGTCAGCGGCTGTGAGATGAGAGTCCGGTTGGCACCGCCTGTTGTCAGCTGCCCACTAAGGCATGACTCGGGGATGGCTGGCCTGGGGGGCTCCTCTCTGGACTGAGCCAGGGCAGGGCAGCTTGCATCTCCTGGGAGCACTTTGTACAGACACGACTTGCAGGACCCTGGGACCTCGTCCCTCACATGGTGTTTAGGTGGGAGTGGGGCAGGTGTATTATAGGATGGTAACCCCCAAGGGATGTGTTTGTGGGTATGGATGGGGGCTATATTGGCCAAGTCGGTCACCCCAACCACATGGACCATGTCCCCGCTGCTCACATGAGCCTGTGCTCATCCTTCAGGGTCTCTGTGGCCATGGAAGCTGTCCTGAGCCCCTGGGGCAGGCCACAAGGTTGAGGGAGGCAGGCGGGGCCGGCAGGATCAGGAGAAGCTGAGGTTGGGGGGGATGTCTATGGTTTGGGAAGGTTTTGAGGTAGGACTGCAGCCCAGGACCTCAAGCTGGACTGTCTTTGCAACTTGCTGGGGACCTGGCTTGAGGCACCGGCGGGGGGCTGCGACCCCCAGTCCCTGCCCAATAGCCCTTTGTGGTTCCCGGTGCAGACCAGCCTGGGGCTCCAGATGCGCACAGCACCGTCGAGTGCCAAGGTCCTCAGCTCTGCCCTACGCCAGCTCCAGGGTCTGGGGTGACCTCAGAGCGAAAGTGGGTGCAGGCCCTGGAGGAATCAGGCTGGTGACATCAGTCTGAGAAGAGGGATGTGATGATGGTGGCAGATGGCAGGGGCTTAGGGCTCAGGGGTGGGCTGGGGCAGGCACCTTGCTGCTCCTGGAGCAGGACGTTCACCACGTGGGAGGCAGGGCCAGCCAGGCAGAAGCCCTTGGGTTAGAGGAAGAGCTAGGGGAATTGGGGCAGGGAAGGGGTGTCACAGGAGCCCAGTGATGGGCAAACCAAGGGCACAGGCTGCTCTGTGCTGCCCCCCTGCAGGGGTGGTGGTGGTGGGAAGCCTGCAAGACCAGGGGTCCAGCCAGCTCTGGGAAGCATCTGACCATCACCTGCCAGGCTCAGGGCTGCCTGCTTACGGTGGCCCGCTGTCACAGACCTGGGGGCTGGGCCCTCTGAGCTATCTTAGCGGGATGCTGATTTCTGTTTCTCTGCAGCCAGATCACAGCGGAGGCACTTGTTACTGCTGAACCCATTAAGTGTAATTATGGCGCGCTCAGCGGGAACGGGTAATTACATCGGTGGCCCAGTGCCACATTGCAAGGGGCACCAGGGACCAGGGGGTTCAGAGAGGCCACTGTTGGCCCTGTCCCTGCGAGGCGCCAGGGGAGAAGGGTCTGCCCCTTCTCCCGGTAGGGCGGGCTGCTGGCTCCACAAAAGAAGGAGACAGACACAGCCAGGTCTTCTCCTGCCCATCCACCTGAATGAACACACAGGCCCTGAACTTGCCCACGCCTTGTCCCTCCCTGACCCCGGTCACAACATAGCCTCTGCCAGTGTGTCAGGTGACCTCAGGGTCAGAGACCCTCATAGGCGGGGCCACAGGGACCCCGAGTCTAGCACCCACGTGCAGCAGGGTGCGGAGTGGGCACTCAGGGCCCTGGGGGCCAACTCACTTTGCAGAGCCAGGCCCTACTGCTTTGGTCACCTCGTTGAACTGTGCAGTGCACACTCCCCCAACTGGCAGACACTGAGGGGCACAGAGGGGCACTGAGGCTCCAGGGCATACAGCCCACGTGTGCTGCAGGCAGTTTGGCCCCTATCATGCTGCCCAGCCCCCTGGCACCTGGGGTGGGGTTAGGGGGCCCTGGTACCGAATTTCCCAGGCTGTCTTCCAAAAAGCAGTGTTTTCCAAGTGCTGACTTGCTTTCTCTTTAGTAGGATGCCCTTTCCACCCCACAAAGCTCAGGAAGGCTTCTCTGGTCCCCTGCTATCCACCCCAGGGCGAGACAGGTGGGCAGCCCCACAGGAAGCCTGCCTGGGGGGAATGTGGGGGTGGTGGCTATGTGTCCTGGTGGGTGGGGTACAAGGAGTACCCCAGGGCCCTCCCATCTGAGGGACACCTGCCTGCACCCATGAGCTTGGGTGAAGCCCCACTGCCCCAGCCGGGGAACCCCCTTCCTCAGGCCTGGTACTGTTGGCCCACCACGTGGCTCCCTTCTGGAGGAGCAGAGGGGGACCTTGAGGGTGCACCGTGGCTTCTGTGGAGCCGAGGCGCCACCTGGTGGCCACTCTTAGAATGTGCATCCTCATTGAGGTGGCGGGTGGCCTTACGTCCTGAGGGCCAGCAACCCTGCAGGTGATCAGGTTCACACAGGACGGGTTGATACAGCACTGGCTGCTGGCTAGGCACCCTAATGTCCTGACTGGACACCCTCCTGCCAAAGGGAGAGCCTCCTGGTCGGGACCCTTCACGAGCCGACTAACTTGGGGGGTGGTCTTCACTCACCTGATCTTCGTCTGTGTCCCAAACCCCTTCATCCAGGTTCACAGTAGGACTCCAGGTCCCCTGGGCCCAGGCACTGAGCTGGGCTAACTAACGTTCACATCCCTCTTGCCTGTCGCCGTGGTCAGGGCATCCTCTGGGGTCACAGGAGAGACTCTTGCAGGGCNGTCCCAAACCCCTTCATCCAGGTTCACAGTAGGACTCCAGGTCCCCTGGGCCCAGGCACTGAGCTGGGCTAACTAACGTTCACATCCCTCTTGCCTGTCGCCGTGGTCAGGGCATCCTCTGGGGTCACAGGAGAGACTCTTGCAGGGCCACGGAGAGGGTCTTTGAGGCTGCCTTTATGGCATCCATAACAATTAGTGGGCATTTGTGGTACTTGGGGTCCCAGCTGGGCAGCAGTGGTGAGCCTGGCCACGGTTTAGGGAGCCTGGCGAAGGGGCAGTGGCTGGCCCCGCGCCTCGGTCCAAGGTCCTGCTGTACCCGAGAGTTTGGCAGCGGTGTCCAGAGGCCGGTATTGGGGTCTGTCCCTCACTGAGCAGCTGATGGGCCGGGCACGGAATGGGGAGAGTTTGAGGATGTGGCCCTGTGGCGGCTGGGGGATGCTGGGGGCACGTCCTGGGGCTCCTTAACTGCCACGTGGACCCTTAACTCGGCACTGCCCCACGTGGTTCGAGCACGTCAGCATGCTGGTCATCATGCTCAACTGCGTGACCCTGGGCATGTTCCGGCCCTGCGAGGACGTCGAGTGCCGCTCGGAGCGCTGCGGCATCCTGGAGGTGGGCGGGGTCGGAGGGCGGGGCCTGGAGGTGGGCGGGGTCGGGCGGAGCTGGGTGTGGGCGGAGCCTAGAGGGTGGGGGCGGGGCTGGTCACCGGTGGTCCGGGCCCTTGTGAGGGGCGCAGGCCCCACTCTCAGGCCCACCTCCTTCAGGCCTTTGACGACTTCATCTTCGCCTTCTTCGCGGTGGAAATGGTTATCAAGATGATCGCCCTGGGGCTGTTTGGGCAGAAGTGCTACCTGGGCGACACGTGGAACAGGCTGGACTTTTTCATCGTCATGGCAGGGTACGGCCCCTCCCCCGAGGGCCAGCCTGGAGCGACCCCAGTGCCTGGTCAGGCCTGCCTGGGAGCGGCCCCGGGGGGGAGGCCCCCAGGATGAGAGATGGGGAGGTGCACTCAGGCGGGACAGGGCCCAGGGAGTGCTTGGGGTAGGGTGCCAGGGGTGGGACCTATCCTGGGCTCCCTGTGTCAGCACTAGGGATGGTGGGACAGACACAGGGTGTCCAGGGCGGCCTGTGAGCAGTGAGGGTCCTCCAGTGCTGAGCCGAGGCTATGCTTTCCCTGCCTCCTGGCAGCTGCGTTGGGCGCACGGTATGGGGATCATGCCTTCAGCAAGTGCTCACCTGCTGGCCTCAGCTGCCAGGGTACCCTGGAGAGAGCTGGGTGCCTGCTGGCCTAGCTCTGATACCCTCTCCCAGCACCTGCCCCCGTTGAGCATGCCCCTGCTCTGCCCCCAGTATGATGGAGTACTCCTTGGACGGACACAATGTGAGCCTCTCAGCCATCCGAACTGTGCGTGTGCTGCGGCCCCTTCGTGCCATCAACCGTGTACCCAGTAAGTGACCCCCACCCAGGGCTGGGGTAAGCATGGCCAGACAGCCCTGCTGAGAGCTCCTGAGGCCCCACTGGGCACAAGACCCAGAGACTGTACCACCACTACTTTTCAGAGTGGTGGTGGGGGTGGGGGGGGCGGG